>NW_023591619.1:1086415-1539587 GCF_014843425.1 Jatropha curcas | reverse complement strand
AGAGGAGATGATTAGATCTATTGTAAACATTTGATTATGCGCATAACATCTCCTTCCAAGAATAGCTGAATGGCCAGTGGTTCTAAGATCAAAAACATAAAACCAATACAAATATTCTAAAAACGAACATTATAAAAGAATATAATCTCTATCAAAAATGAACAAAATTTGATTCTAATAAAAGAAAAATATCACTAAAACTTCTTATACCGATTTGACTGTTATACCATGTGGTAAGAAAGGGACAATACGTCTAACTTTTGTACAATTCAATAAAAAATTAAATGCAATTAAATTTGGAAAAAGAATTTTGCAATAAAATACTATAACTGTATATTGAGTCAGATAATTCAGAATCTGAATTACAGAAAAAGTAAAATCAACATTGATGAATTAGCATTCCACAACCCAGTATCATTCCGAATAAAATATTTTTTATTATACAGTATTTTTGTATTTCTAGTAAAAACCGTACGTATAATACTTGTTTGATAAGCAGTCACTTATTTTTAAAGTGTATCTAAACAGTAACTGTTTTTGAAAAACAGTATTGATATATGGCTGGAAACCCAGAAGTGCGGGCTACTGGTCCCAAAGGACTATTTAATTAGTCGTCTTTTTGGTATAACAACGCCACGTATCATACTTAAAAATCATTCTTCATATTTAAAATTCATATTTTTAACTTACTATCTATAATCTCTATCTATAACTACTTTTCCTATACTTTGCTCTGCCTATTTTAAAATCTATCCGCACGCCTGTATACAAGGACAATGGAAAGAAGGAAAGCCTACTGAAGAGACACTCACCCATTAAACGCTCTTTCAGAGCCCAAATTGAGGTTATAATTTTACTAAATCCCTTACCACTAAAAATAATACACTCTCTAAAGGAATATTAAACAATTGGATTGATCACTTATCTCAAATCCACTAAAAATCCTCTAAAGATATTATATGATATAGTATCTTCCTTTCAGCGGCAAAGATACGCAGGTATGAACCTTCTAAACTTAAAAGCGAATCATACCCGAATCATGTGTATGGCTATTCTCCGTCTCTAAACGGTAGACGGTAGAAGCAATTCAATAAATCCGCCTTAATGGCTGTGGATTTGCCCAAAAATCAATATATTGATTATTTAAATTGATTGCTCAATGGCTATATGTAGACATTGTTTGATTAAATTGTTTAATTCACTTTTTTTAAACCCATTACTCCGAAAAATAGGGCTGGCCATTCTTTTTGCCTGGGTATATTAATGAGGTATATTAGCAAGCCCTTATTATAGGTATATTAGCAAGCCCATAATAATAGGCCCCAAGTGGTCTCAATTATATTTTTGCATAAAGAAAAGATAATAATTATACTTATCAAATCATCAACCCTCACGCTTTCACATGGCAATAGTGCAATTTCATGATGGATCATTCCACTTATTAAAGTCCAACAAGATAAATAAAGAAAAGACTGTGAGATAAAAGAAAAAAAGTAAAGAAGGAAACTCCATCTGTCCTCATCAATAAAAGGCAGATAGGAACCTCATTCCTTCAATATCTTAATTTGTAAATGTCAAAAGATTCTTTGTAAGGTTTAAGTGGCCAGAACAGCAGTACTATTCCAAGCTACGGAACGAGTCAACCACCTAATCAGAGCACAGTAAAGCCACAGCTACTATTCAACAGTAAAAACGCCAAGGTTACTATTATCAACATAAAAGTCAAGACAACAGTGCAGATCAGTCATATGTACCCTACATCTTTCTTGTATAAAGGCAGAATGGAACCTTTATTCACTTCAAATTTGATCTCATAAAAAATCAGATATTAGTCGTCCAATCATAAACAAGGTGGCAGACAACCCACTGTTCCATATTCCACAGTAAGATATCCGGTGGCAAAACAAGTCACTACTTCATCAACAGTAAAAAAAGGCAAACAGTAGATTCGGTGAGCAGACCAAACCCAGTGTTCACCTACAGTAAAAAGGTCTTTTTTTAAATTCAATATTTTAAAAAGTCTTTTGAAGTTTTAAAAATCTTGACGAAATTTGTAAATACCTTCTTTTTGATATTATACTTCTATCTAATTGCTAAAGCTTAATTTATTGTATGGAATTGGGTTACCAAATGTTGTTGTTTAATATAAATTCCTAACCCTTTCCTCCTAAAAAAAGGGTAACCAACTAAGAATTTTTTCTTTCCAAACAAGCTTATTAGAAATCTTCTCTTAACATTAATCGTGTAGAAAGTGGTTTTATATACAACCTAAGGTATTCTACCATCAGATATACCTACATCTAGTCAATCGTTTAAAATGAAAGGGAGTGATTATAGTCAAATTCAAGTCCCACCAGGCAGTGTATAACCCTGTAGACATTATTTAAATCAACAATCTAAATTTAGTAAAACACTTCACCAGAGTCAACCAACAGCTTCAGCCATCACTGAAAATGTTTAGTGAATTAAATAGAGAACTAAATGGTTTTAAAACTAAAAATGAAATTAATAAAGATTTGGTAAAGAAGAAATAAACCAAAACAAAGAATTTAATGAAGTTTAATAGCATAGTAAAAATTCTCATAATTTTGATATCTTAAAAAGAAGAATATTTGAATATCAACTTCAAACTCAGACTAAAAATTAAATTTTTAAGATTGGTTCTCATTATTAAAAATAATTCAACTAAAAGTCTTAACCCCAATAACAATTCCAGTGATAAAAGACCAGAATGGATAGTAAATGATAAGGATAGATTCAAAAAAGTGATTTTCCTCCTAAAAGCCATTAGTAAATTTAAATATCAAGATAATGATAATTATTTGTGCACGCATATAAAGTAGCCCAGAGAAAATGATCAGATAAAAAATTAGTAAGAACAACATAATTTTAGTAATGCTAGTTTAATTTGTTTGAATAACACAATAAAAAGAATAGAACAATTACTTTCAAGATAAACCCATAATACTTGAACAATCTAAAAGGGTAAAGAATTAGTAAAGTCACATATGTTTAAACCATATCAGGTTTTATCTAAGTCCTAGTCAAAGGAATTAAATTCACAATTTATAGGAACTTTAAAAAACAACCAGCTTAGTCAACTTGAGGCAAGTTCACGGATACTCCCAAGTAGGTTCAAGATTCTTCAATGCTTCCAGAAATATAAATCTTTTAGAAGAAACTTCCTAGCATCTGAAGATAGTAACTCTGGCTCTGATACCATAACTAACCAAGATCACCGATTTAAGTATCACAATTAAACAATAAATGATTTTATATTATTCCAAATTTATATCAAATATATCAACTAAATAGGCCATAATTATGTTATAATTATGGCTCTGAATACCATAACTAACCAAAAGATCACCGATTTAAGTATCAATTAAAACAATAAATGATTTATTATTATCAAATTTATATCAAATATATCAACTAAAATAGATGCTATTATTTAAAATCAATTAATATTTCAAAATATTTAAATTTAATATTATACTATTGTAATCAAAATATTATTTTCTCTTAGATTTACAAAACTGAAATATAATTCATAATGGTTACTTCGCGTTGTAAGCACAAAAGTTTTCCCTTGTTTATAAGTGCAATGATAAACACCAGGAGGTTATTGTTTCCAAGCTGATATACCAAAGAATTTTAATTTGAACAGTAGTTGTTTAAAGAATAAACAGTATCCGTTTAATCTGAACAGTTAAATGAACAGTATTATGTTTTATGAAACAATATATTTTTATTGTTATAAACAATTAAATTGGTTGAGTTAATTGATAAGTATGCTCTGTGGTTGCAACCTCGTGTGATCTTCCACATCAAGAAAATATTTGTTCATAAACATATACTGTTCATTAACTGTTTTCAGATTAAACGGAATTCGTGTTATCTTAAACAAACTACTGTTTCAAATTAAAATTCTTTGGTAATATCAGCTGGAAACAACATAACCTACTGGTGTTTTTATCATTGCACTTGAATAAACAAGGGAATTTGTGCTACAACGCTAAGTACCATATGAATTATATTCATGTTTTTTGTAAATCTAAGAGAAAATAATATTTTGATTACAATATATTAATAATTAATTACACATTTTTGAAATATTAATTGATTTTTAAATAATAGATTTCTATTTAGTTGATATATTTGATATAAAATTTGGATAATATAACATTTAATTGTTTAATTGATACTTAAATCGGTGATCTTGTTTAAGTTATGGTAATCAGAGCCTAACGATTTAAGTATTGGTTACTATCAAAACCCAAATAAAGTGTTGATTGTTTACTAATATTAATGAAGTCTTTTAGCCTTTGCCCCTGAGCCGATTCCATATGAACCCGTGTAAGACCATTTTTGTTTGAGAATTTGTTGGGCAGTGCAAGGGTATAACCGGAGGGCAATAAATCGGGTAGCTTCTAAAGATACTTTAATATATTATCAATGGATCCTTTTTGTGTCGATCTGTAAGTAATGTTAAGTCGGATGATTCTGATTCCTCAGAAAATAAAAAGAATAAAATAAATAGAAAATGAAATTAAATATTGCAGATTAGTAAAGCTATAGATGATGATAAGCCAAAATACCTTCAGGTAATTTATGCAAAAATATTATTGAGACCACTTTGGGCCATTATATGCTTGCCTAATATACCTAATCAAATAAAAAGAATGGCCGCCCTACGAGTCAGGTTTACATATCTTCAGAGCTAGAAGTTTCTTCTAAAAGATTTTATATTTCTGGAAGCATTTAGAAGAATTTTCTTGAAACTACTTGGGGAGTAGATCCTGAACTTGCCTCAAGTTGACTAAGCTTGTTGTTTTTAAAGTTCCTATAAATTGTGAATTTATTCCTTTTGACTAGACTTAGATACCATGCATAGTGGTTTAACATATGTGACTTTACTAATTCTTTACCTTTAGATTGTTCAAAAGTATTATGGGTTTTATCTTGAAGTAAATTGTTCTATCTTTTTTTTAAATTGTGTATTCAAAAAATTAAACTAGCATTACTAAAATTAATGTTGTTCTAACTAATTTTTTAATCTGACATCATTTTCTCTGGCTACTTTATATGGTGGCACAAATAATATCATTATCTTGATATTTAAATTTACTAAATGGCTTTAGGAAGGAAAAATCACTGTTGATTATTCCCTATCATTTACTATCCTTCTGGGTCTTTTATCAAAACGAAATTGTTTATTGGTTTAAGACTTTTAGTTAATTATTTTTAATTAATGAGAACCAAATCTAAAAATTTAATTTTAGTCCTGAGTTTTGTTTAAGTTGATATTCAAAATATTCCTTCTTTTAGATATCAAAATTATGAGTTTTTTTTACTATGCTATTAAAACTTCACTTAAATTCTTTGTTGGTTGGTTTATTTTCTCTTCCAAAATCTTTATTAAATTTCAATTTTTAGTTAAACAACATTTAGTTCTCTATTTTAATTCACTAACATTTTCAGTGATGGCTGAAGCTGTGGTGACCTCTGGTGAAGTGTTTACTATAATTAGATTGTTGATTTAGAAATAATTGTCTACAGGGTTAATCACTGCCTGTGGGAACTGAATTGCTATATATCAACTCCTTTCCATTTTAAACGATTGACTAGATGTAGGTATATCTGATGTAAGAATACCTAGGTTTTACCTAAGGTTTTTGAATAATAGGTTAGGTTCATTTTCTTTATGATCTTGCAAATTTTATTGATGAAATTATATAACTTAAAAATCTACCTTTTTTAATAGTAGATATAATTTATTTGAGTTTGGTTCCAAATGACAGACGTATACTGAATAATTCGTTCTTTTACCATTAATTCTTGTTTTAAATACGCCATATCCAACATCCCTGAAGCATCGGTTTCAACAATTTTAAAAGGCTGTTGGATCAGGGATATAAAGTATGGAAATTTCCTGTTACTAAAGGCCTTTATCTTTTTTTATTAAACTGTGTATGCTGGTGCTGTCCATGGGCCAGCATTTTCTTAAGCCTATCATGTAATGGTTTTATCAATGAATTGAGGTTTGGATAAAAATCTATAACATAATTTAAACATCAAGAAAAACGTTGAAGTTTGGGGTTTTATTGGTTAAATTCATCAAAGGAATTTAGTCCCAATAACCATAGCTCGTTCTAATGGGCTGGATAATACCCCTGTTCTATGTAATGACCCAAAAACCTTAACTTTAGTTTTTAAAAATAAGTCCATTTTAGTTTTAACTCCAAATGCGTAATCCATTCATTTCATTAACCATGCAATGTTTTTAGTGTTTAAAATGTTCTTCTAAATGTTCTATAAAAACTAGAACATCATCAATGTAAATACTATACAATTCCACTATGGGGTTAAATATATCAATTCATGATCCTTTGAAACTCAGAAAGGAAGCATTTTTTTAATCCAAAAGGCATTACAATTCATTTCGTATTGACCGAAGGGAACTGTGAATGCCTGTTTTATATCTATCATCAGGATGATCTGGATCTGCCAGTTAACCAGATTTCATATCAAATTACTAAAAATATTTGCCTTAATTATTGTTTTAATAAATCTTTTTTATTAGTAATGGATATCTTAATCCATTTTAAAGGGCCTGTATTTAGTGGTTTATAAATTAATTACTAATCTAGGGACGCCTCTTTCTATTCGCAATTTTTATTTGACATAAAAAGCTGCACCAAGACCACGGACTTCCTGAATACAACAAAAGCTTTAGGAACCCCCCCCCCCCCCCCCCCCGATTTAACAGATTTGAATCTTTGTAAAAGGAATAATTTTAAGGAAGTAATTGCTATTGATGAAAATATTTATATTTAAACTTTTTAAAGATCAAACATTATACAAATTAATTTATTAAACAAAATAAAATTTATAACAAGTACTGTTCCTCTTCCAAATTAAATTTAGAAATAGTTACTGTTTAATCTTTTTTTAATATGAACAAACAGTTCTGTTTATCAACAAGCATATAACAATTTATTTCTGATGTGGAAGATCAGACTAAGCCGGCATCCCAGAGATACTTATACAACATACAATTTTACGCAAGAACAAATTTTATATGGTTTAAAGGGTTCCGCAACCTTGACCTGGGATCCCAGAATCAAGGGGGTCCTGATTGTGGAGGGAGAAGAGAAAGGATGCCTTTAACAGGGCATTTAATAAGTAGGCAATTTATAATATATATATATATATAATATTTTATATATATATATATATAATATATTACAAAATTTAAATGTTTAACAAATGTTATTTTTATAAATTGAAGCGTTCAACAAGTGAAAATTCAGAGTGGTCCCAATATATTTTTTCGCAAAAAATATTGGATTTTCTCGTTTAAGCTCAAATTTTGACACTTTTTGAATAGTGGAAATCATGAGCACCCATGAGGGAAATAATGAAGCTATTTGCTGCAGGGTACTAGTACTACAAAGCAGAGAAAACTGCTCCATATTCAATTACAATTTTATAACTACTATCCCATTATAATAAAATTGGAAATAAGAAAAAGAAATTGGAAATTCAATAATTAATCATAATTTCTTTGTAAATTTTGAAAGTCATATATATATGTTTAATTATTTAATTGGTAAACCCTAAAATCTGACATGAATCCCAAATATTAAGGTTGGAGAAATTAATATGTTACGTTATATATATATATATATATATATGTTCCAATTCAATAGTAGGATTTTACAAAATGTTAGAAGGGAAAAATTTGAATGCTAATAAAAATACATGACTAAACATTGCAATAAAATATTTTTGATAACCATCATCAAAAGTAGTAAATAATATTTCACATCAAAAATCAATACATTTGTTAAAAAAATTCAACCGTATTGCTGTATGTTATTAATTTAAATAACTAACAAAAGTTTCAAATGATGTTAACTTAATGTAAGACGAACTATGGCTTTAGAATAACATGAGATTCAAATAATGAATATTGGAACCGTCTTTCACAAACAATTAATTATAGTGAATTTACTTTTTTTACTTATTGATTAAATTTCATTTTTAAAATCAAATAACTATAATATATATAAGAATCATCCTAATAATTTTTACGTGAAAAACGTTGGTTGTAGGCGGAATGTGTGTGTAATATATGTATCCTCTATATTATTATTTATTACCTTAGAACGTGCCTTGAAGGCCATTATCATGCCATATATGACAATAAAGCCAAGCTCAAGTGGTACAGTTATTAATTAAGTATGATCATGATGCTTTTAATTAATTAGGTTTAGGTAGATCTTGGTCATGCATCTTATGAATTAAAGACACTCCACTAACCAAATATATTATCTGGAAGAAAGTCATATATACATACATTATATATGTACGCGGGGTATTTCATTAGTTTCAAAAACATAAAACCATTTAAAAAGATATCAATTCTTTTACTATCTCTCCAATCTTTATTTTGTGCTATAAAAAATTTACAAGCAAAGAGAGAGGAGATACCCCAAAACTTTCCTGAGCTCATTAATAAGTATTTTTTTAAAATATTGCAGTAAAATAAATATTTTAACTGTTAAATTAGCGAAACGTCCTAATGTAATAAGTTTTGTATAATTGGTATGGTTGGTAATAAATTGATATATATAATAATAGTAAGTAGATGAACTGAAACTTTTGAAAACTCAGAAATTGAAGGAATTGAAGATGAAATTAACAACATTTATTCAAACTCCAAAAATCAATAAGGAAGCCAGCAAATTAGAATCCCACAATTTAAGTTTGCTTCTCTTCGCTAGGTAGGGCAAAATTAGGAAAGCAAAACATTAATCAGGCAAGAACCTTAAACGTAGGCTTGAGGCTCAGCTCAAAAAACAAACGATCATGACAGAGTGGGATTGATGGTCATCATAACCCACAATACCACAAAACCCAAGGAGAGAACATTTTTTCCTCTTCTTCCGTGGGCATGTTATTAGTGCTAGTGCAGCTATCATACAATGTTGAATAATAACTATTTATTTATTTATTTTTATAGATAGACTATATATAATATATAATTATCTTTTTTTTTTTTTTTTTTTTTTTAAAAGGACAATTACAATAATAATAAAAGAAAAGGGTTGTAAAAGATGAAAGTATATAAAACAATGGGGACCAGAGCAGCCATGCGTGTGACCACATAAGACTCCAAAAGAGCCAAAAAAAAAAAAAAAACTAAATTAAAATCTTTAGTTAATTAATTAACCAATCCTCCAAGTTTTCATGCCCTAGACAATTTTAATGAAAAAGACATTGGGAATAAGCTTGTTAGTACTTTGTGTTTAATGGGTTTAATCAAAAAATAATTAAAAAAAAGTGTGTGACAAAATTAAATAATGGGTCTAAATGTGTTCCTCGATTTTCCTCTATACAATTATTGTGTTGAAAAGGGAAATAAAAAGGCAGGTTGGTCGAATGATAGTATTTTTTTTTTTTTTTACTTTTTTTTATGTATATGTATAGCTGTGCATTAAGATTTAAGCCATCATATAAATTTTTTTCTTGTATATATATACGCATACATATTTCTTTTTATTACCATAAATATATGATGCTTCAAAAGGAGTATTGAACCTCTTTAAGCCCAGCAAGAACCATCCAGCACTGAATGGCAGCAAACACAAGAGCTCGTGGTGATATAGGAATATAAAAGGAAAGGATATTTATTTATATATCGTTATACATTAAAAGAAAGAAAAGAAAATAGTATAGTGATGAGAAGCCTCTGGGTTACTGTGCCACATGTCAAAAGTGATTGCAAACAGGTATTATTTCCTTCTATACTGTGTATAGTGCTTTTGGACTTCAAATGCTGTTCTTGCTGTTTTTTTTAATGTATATATTCTCATTTCTCAGCTAAGAGATAAGTTAATTTAGTTACCTATTTTTCTATTGTAACTAAACAATCCAACTGAGACTGAAAAGAAGGATTGTATTTGTTGGAGAGTAAACATTACTGAGCATTTGTGTTTTTGATCTCCTATTTCTATTATAATATTAGGAGAAATATTCAAATTTTATGTATAATAAAAATTTTATAAACAATCTATTATAACTATAATTAAGTGGTCAGACTAGATTAACGTGTTGAGGTTAAACTTTTTTCTTTCTTGGAGTTTTGCATGTGCGTTTAAGAATATTATTTCTTAGCATTAATTTTAGTTTCATATATCATATTAAATTTACTTTTTCAATTCAATCAAAAATAAATGTTCGTTGAAGGTAAAAATTTATAATTGAAATAAAATTCTATTTCGATTTCACTCCATTACCATTAATTCTAGAGAATAAACTCATCTACCAACTAAGCAAACCGTCTAAATAAATCTCTTTAATAGCAAACTTATTCAGAGTTAAACTTAATTAAGGACATTAATGCCGTGTCCTTCAGCAGCATTTTAAGTATTTTTTAACGTTTTGATTAAACAGTTAAATACTATTTTTTATAGTATTTGATAACATAACATTTAACTTTTAGTATTTTATGAAAATATATTAAAGCAACTGATAGGTAAACGCTACTAAAACTGGTAACAACTGCCAAAACTTTAGAATTCAAATAAAGAAGGAACAAAACAAGACAATAATGTGGGAGTGTAGGAGCACTAGACATTAATATATGAAGCAAAAGCAACAGTCTAATAGCCAGTACTAGCTAAATTACTCTAACAAGAACAGAAAGAAGCTTTATCTCTTATTAAAAATTCAAGATTAAATAGCATATACCAACCTTTTGACATATGTTAGTACAAATTAATGGAAAAAAGGGGCAAGGGGCAAAGAGCAAAGAAAGGGCCACCACTTTCGACCCTAACCCCATCACCACTCACTAAGAAAAAAACAAGTTCATGCCCAAATATTCTTCTCCACCTACCCAAAAACTAAAAGGATCTACATTCCAAAAGGACCGGTAAGAGCCATGAATATACATGTAACTGAAACCAGTAAGAGATAGAAAGAGAAAGAGAAAGAGAAAGAGAAAGAGAAAGAGATGGAGTGTGTTCCAAGACACAATCATTACATGGTCTTGGGGAAACAGAAAAGGGTGGCGTGGAAATAGCCAAAGAGTATATATAGAAGAACGAGGGAGGCTTGACCGAGGTAATCAAAGAAAAGAAAATTATTTAATTATTAATTAAGAAATGTGTTTTGTTAATAGTTAATTAGATAATTTATTTATTTTTTTTTAAAAAAATTAGATATAGGCTAACCTAAGGCTTTTATCATGATGATACTATCAGCCTTTTCGGTCTTTGGTCGGTCGACAATCTGTGTGTTGTGTGTTCACTGTGTTTGTTTTTGTGTTTCCCATTCCCACCTCTATCTCTCACGAAGTAATTATACACTTTCAACCATTAAAATTCATAATTATTTATGTTTTATTTACTATCATTCTGAAAAAAAATACAATTTATAATCAAAACTTTCTTTTGATTTAACAATAAAGTGATTATATTTTATATTTAACCATTGGATAAAAAAAAAAAAAGGAAAACAGATGGATTACCTGCATTAAATTAAGAAATTTATAAGATACAAAACTCAAATCCTGACTGCAAGGATCTCCAGAAATGTTTATTTTTTAAGTAAAAAGAAAATTAAGTAATGGAAAATAATAAAAGAAAAGGATATAACCTCCCACCCTGGTGGTACAGGGATGGATAGAGAATGCCGTAAGAAGAAAGGAAAGCAATATAGGAAAGGGAAGATAATTACTTACACAGCTTCTCTCTCTAATCTCTATATATATATCAGATCAGTAGTGGCGAGAGAGAGAGAGCAAATGAGCACAAAAGTAGAGCAAAAAACAACAAAAGGGAAACCAAAAAGATACCAACAAAGCGCCAAAGAAAAGGAAAGCGTAGTTGCAAGCATAGGATAAAAAAACCCACAAAGCCTGTGGCAGAGATTGGAAGAAAGAGCTATCAAAACTATATATCCAACCAGCAGAAACGAAGAAAGTCTTATTACATTTACACACTAAGTCCAAACCCTTTCTTTCTTTCTTTTCTTTTGCCATCTCCACTATCTTTCTACAAGAGATAGAGTATAGAGCACTGAAAAGTCCATATCCATCTTATATTGCACAATTTCAAGAAAAAACGAGGTCTGTCTCTCCTTGTTGCTATATGAGTATATAAATATTATTCTCTTCTCTCTTCTCTCTTCTTCTTCTTCCTCTTCTTTCTTCTTCTTCTTTTTTTATTGAATTTCATATTAAAATACAAGAATATGGAAAAACCCTTAAAGATTTCAAAGTTTTAATCTTTTTCTCTCATCTTATCTTTTGTCCAGATATGTGTGGATTTAAAGAAGAAGATCATAATCAAGGAGAGTGTTCTCAAAATATTCATAACTTTCAAGATTATCAAGAACAATTTCTTCTTCAACAAATGCAACAGCAACATAATACCAATAATGACGTCATCTATGGAGGTGGCGGCGGTGGAGGTAGAGGATCTGGATTAATATTCCCGGAAGTTTCCCCAATCTTACCATGGTCTCTACCTCCAGTTCATTCTTTTAACCCTACCCACTTTAACCCCAACCCGGTTCGCGATCATCAACACGACCCATTTCTTATCCCTCCTCCACTTCCATCACCCTATGGTAGTTTCTTTAACAGAAGATCAGCTTCTCCTGCTTTGCAGTTTGCATATGATGGTGCTTCTACTAATGATCATCATCTTAGAATCTTTTCTGATACTCTTGGACCGGTGCTTCATCATCAACCCGGTTCAGCTCCTTTTGGTTTACAAGCTGAATTAGGCAAAATGACTGCTCAAGAAATCATGGATGCTAAAGCACTTGCTGCTTCTAAAAGTCACAGTGAGGCTGAGAGAAGAAGAAGAGAAAGAATCAACAATCATCTTGCTAAGCTACGCAGCTTATTACCCAGCACAACCAAAGTAAGTACAATCAAATATTTTTTTTTTCTTTAATTAATTTGAGTTCAACCATTTTTTTTCTTTTACGCTTCTATCAAAAATTAAATAACCTAGCATATCTTGTTTAGATATGAAAAGCGTCTTTATAGTTACATTTTTATTTTTAGTAATGTTTTCAAATATATATGTACATATAGAAAATTAGACACTACTGTTGTTTTTGCTTTTGGGTTTATTATTCTCCTTCTTTAGGGAGTTTGTGTTAGTTCCGAGGAGAGCAAAAACCAAAAGGGGAATAAGCGTTAATGTCGCTCGGTTGATATGATAAAGAGAAACCAAAGAGCAGTTGAAAAGCTTCCATGGAAATTTCTTGCCGGATCATTTCAGTCAAACTAAATAGGGAGAAATATATTTATTTCATTTTTATACAAAGACCAGACAAAACTAGCATTCTTGTCAGTCTTATACCCATGCCCTAATCCTCCCTTTATAACCCCACCTCCATTATTAAGAAGAATCTACAGTTTTCATGCCTTAATCTAACTATCCCATCTCTTCTTTTTACAAAAACCAAAAGATTACTTTTCTTACAAATAATCATTCTTTTTTAATCACAATATCATAATTCTGGACATGACAATATTACACAGCCAAAAACTCTTCTTTTCTTATTTTTTGGTTAATGAGATGATTAATACACACAAGAATTAGGTGTAATCATCAACTTTTATTTACTTCTGCTTAATTAAGAATAAACATCACGTTAATTTAGTACCATTGTTGGGGTTTTTTGTTATTGTCAAAAAAACAAATTAGACAGACAAAGCTTCATTGCTAGCAGAGGTGATCCAACACGTAAAAGAGCTAAAACGGCAGACATCAATAATAGCAGAAACAAGTCCAGTACCAACAGAAATGGATGAGTTAACAGTAGATACATCAGAGTCAGATGAAGATGGTAAGTTTATAATCAAAGCATCGCTTTGTTGTGAAGATAGGTCTGATCTTTTACCAGACCTAATAAAGACATTGAAAGCCTTACGGTTAAGAACACTAAAAGCTGAGATTACAACACTTGGTGGACGTGTAAAGAATGTTCTATTCATTACCGGAGAAGAAGATTCTTCAAGTAACACCAATGATAGCCAAAACCAACACCAACACCAGCAATATTCTATTACTTCAATCCAAGAAGCTTTGAAAGCTGTTATGGAAAAGAGTGGTGCTGATGATTCTTCTTCAGCTAGTGTTAAGAGACAAAGAACTACTAATATTAATATTCTTGAACAGCAGCAGCAGCAGCAGCAAAACAGGTCTTTGTAATTTTCTTGTAAGAACACTATGACTTATAATTATTACCCTTATTTCCAATTTTTTTAAAATTTATTTATGGGAGTTTGCTTGTGGGGTGTGTCTTTTATATTTATGGTGTGTTTTTGTGTATTTTTTTTTTTTTTTTTTTTCCAATTTTTTTAAATTTATTTATGGGAGTTTGCTTGGGGGGTGTGATCTTTTATATTTATGGTGTGTTTTTGATGGTTAATTTTTTTTTTGTTTTTTATTTTTTTTTTTTTTTTTTTGGCCAATGAATAGACAGTAATGATGGTGTGTTTTGTGTACTTACTTACTTACATCAGTGCATATATATTATATATAGGAAAAATGTGAAATGTAAAATTTCTTGGTGGGGTTATCTTTCCTATTTGGTGTGCATTATTTGGGTTTGGTTGTGTAAGAAAGAAAGAAAATGGGAAAAATGTTAATTTGAAAGACATATTTTCTATGTTAGGTTTTGATATAAGGTTTCTCTTGCCACGAAAAAGATTTTTTCCTATGAAAAATACCAATCCCAAATTTGATTTCTTTCTTACTCTGTCGTCTCTGTGTCTGTCTTTGTCTCAATATCGTCAGTCTTGGTGGAATTTATAGATCAGCAATAAGAATGGTGACGATCTATGTTTTTCTTGATCTTGTCATGTGCTTATACGTCCCCACCACCTTATTTTCTTCTTCTTATTATCATTATCAGTACAATGTTGTTATTTTCCAGTCTTCTTCTGCTTGATCGATCTTGTTTATAATTTTTTTTGAAGAAATCTTGTTTATAATTCCGTAGAATCCAAATAAATAAATATACAATGAGGTTGATAAAATTTTCTAGGGAATGTTCATATACATATTATTGTATTTGACTTTTTTTTTTCTATCTTCTTCTTCTTCTTATTTTATTTTTTTATTTCAATTTCCTTCTCTCCTCAATGGTCAGTCTGGTACATTGAATCATGAAAAGGAGCTTATTGTGGTTAGTCTTGATGGATTTGAGTACTCTTTACATTGACATTCTCTAATCTTAGATATTAATATAATTGAATATTATTCTTTATACCTTATGCAAATTGAAGACATTATTGTTTTTTTATGAGCAAATAATATTTTATTTTATTTTATTCTATTTATAGAGTCGAAAAAAATTTAATATTACTGAGAACTAAATCCGAATCAAAAGACTCTCTACATATACTCAAAACTAATTGGGCTATACTAAATAAAAATACGCGTTAAAATATAACCTAAATCGAAGATATTATTGATAAACTTAATAATACATAACATTTGAAGGCTTATGACACAATCGTACAATGACCCTTAACATGGGTATGGTAGGTCAGTAATGTTCTTGCAAAGGAGTGTGTAATTAATCCCGCTTTTGTTATTGCCAAGTGATATTTCCTTTCTTAATCCAAGTAAATTATACTACAATAGCTGCATTTTTATTATAATATTGGACTGAAAAATGATTATAAATGATAATGATGATGCAAAACATAAGAATAATGCACGCATGCAAAATCTCACATTCCTAAGACATTACACAAATGTGTCTGTGTGTGTGTATTATAGGATAGGATTGTTTTATGAGAGTAGCCTGTTTCATCATTATATATATATATATATATAAATTCTATATATTGCCATATTTAAAATATACAGAAATAAACTAGGACAGTTTAATCTAACAGTTAGTGCTTATTAAGTCTCACACTTGGTCGAAGAATTAAGTCATGGAGTCAATATTTTAGAAAGGGTTTTAAAAATATTCATTTTAAAAAATTAGTATTTCATCCGATAAATATACATATGGTGAGAGGATATCCTTCGTAACTATAAGAAAAACCTTAATATGAAATGAAGATGTAGAATTTAATTATTAGCAACGTGTATGTGAAATTCAATTAGTAGTTACAATTGTCTATCTTGCTGCAACCTTCAGCATGTGATGAATATAATGGCCTTGATGTCTAATGGCTTCTAAGTTCCAACTTACTAATAAAACTAACCTTAATCTTCAATTTCACTCTAAACTTTTTAAATAATTGTAATTTCACTCTAAATCGATTTTTGTAGCGTAAAAACTCTGAACTTATCAATCTAGTTATAATTACACCCTAATTTGAATTCATACCCAGCTTATTAGTTTTGCATCTTAAAATTGATTCAAGTTTAAAATCAAATATTCAATCTTAATATTTTTATTTAGTATATGAATACTTTGGTTTGATTTTATTATTTATTGTTTAAATACCTGGACATGGAGTCCATTTTTTATATTATTTTAATAGAATTTCCTATCTTAGTTTACTTTTAGGATCCAGTTACAACAAATTGATAAGTTGAAGTTATTGTAATTGCACCTTAGAGGCAAATTAGGGTGTAATTGCAACTAGATTGATAAGTTCAGGGTATCCAAGATACAAAGGTCGATTTAGAGTGAAATTGCAACTATTCAACAAATTCGGGGTGAAATTGAAAGTTAAGCCAATAAAGCTAGAAATAATATTATTTTTTTCCCCTGAACTTGAAGGCGATATATAATTTATTCAAAAATTAAATTTTTATAAATTTCTCGAATTTGTGCCAAATGAGTGAAAAATAAAAATAAAATAACAAATAGTAATCTTTAATATTTTAACTAATAAAAACTATTTTATTTTTAAAGTAAAACATCTAAAACAACAGAAAGATATATTTAATATTTTTAACTAATAAATTTTATTAATTAAAAATATTAAAAATTATTTTTTTAGTGAAAAACTATACAAGTTCGAGGGCAAATTATATATAAAAAAAATTGATTTTTAAGAAATTGTATATTTCTTACAAATTTGAAGAACCAAAATGAACAATATTTCATAGAACTTTGTGAAATGTATTAATAAATGGAGTGCTCCTTAAAGAATTATATAAATTAGTGCACATCAAAATTTAAATCAATTAAATATTTTATTATTACTTTTCTAATTCAGCTTTTTCTAACAAATAATTATGAATACACGTTAAAGCATAGTATAGTGGTTCCTCCTCTCTAATACTCAAACAATAACTAAATGAAATAAATAAATAAGAATAAATAAATAATTATGGATTGTTAGGAGTCCATTTGATCTTTCAATTTCGGGTTTCTTTTGGATTTGGGCTTTGCCCCATAAATCAGAATCAGTCCAACATTTTGGCCCATGTATAATAAATACATTTTTAATTTGTTGAAATTGTAATAAAGTACAAAAATAAATAAATATAGCCCATGGTCTTAAACTTGCAACCTTGGCATTATTAATACGATGCTCTGAGCTAATAGACAAGTTAAATTTTTGTTATCTTAAGCAATATATGGTTGAAGTGTACAATATTCAACTGTTTTGTTCATGTAATTTATTTTATATTATATTGTTTTTAATGATATTGATTAGGTTTTCGATTCTAGATTTGAATTTGCAACCTTAAAAATTTACAAACAATTGTAATATTATTAAGCGAAATTCATTAGTCTCAAATTACGCTTTCTTGAAGAGATTGGCAATGGTCCAATACGTATGCCATCTCCAGTCCACAAAGAAACAATATAGTTGTAAAGGAAAAGATGAGAAGGAAATAGCATAGCAGGAGTCATCTCTCATGGCAGCTAAAATGAGTTTAGAACCAGCTGTCAAGATTGGAGCTCATCTTCATCTTGCCCATCACTAAAATTCTTCTCACATGATTCCCTCACCCCCAAGACTTTTCTCCCTTTCCTCTTTTTCTTTCTTATCATTATTATATTTATTATTTAATGCCTCTTTTTTTCTTTGAAAATTTCATTTGTATTCATAAAATGTGTAATTTTTTCATTAAAATAACTTGGTAGAAATCTCATGTCAAATGCAAAAATTTTGATTTACAACTATTTAGAAAGCAAATATTGAGCCTAACTACAGAAAAAAAATTCCTAAATATTATATGAATATAATCGAGTGTTCGGCACTTTTCTCTTTTAAAAGAGATCGACAATTCTGTCCTCATAAATTGACTAAATATTTACTGGAAACACTTTACTTTTTAATGGGTTGATCAAGTGCGAGAAGATTTAATCCTTAGCCGATGAGTTAGAGATATATGGTTGATAATAAAAAAAATATTAAAATATAAAAGATAACATGTTTTCTCTCTCGATATTATGAATTAGTGTCCATATTATATGTATCTAAGGTTAGAAAGTCTACTTCCCCACCCCTTTTTCCGTCTATTTAAAAGTGTTAAGCATGAACTATGAATTCCCTTTTGGCTTTTCAGTTGGCAACTTTATCTATAATTAGGGTTGATGTGAACAAAGGATTAGAAATGAACATTTGACATTCAAATGTTCAATTTCTGGTCAAAAAGATATTTAATAAATCCAGTAATTAGAGTAATATTCTTAAATCCAATAACTGAAATATGAAGAAGTTCAAAATTATAATTGAAAATGTTGAAAGCATAAATTTTTAATTATTTGAGTTTAGCCCTCCATTCACTAATCCACAGCTGTCAACTGCTAATTGAGTGTTGACAATTAATTACCACAAGTATCACACTAGCCAAATGAAACAAGCTCTTAGTAACATGAGATTTAGATTTGATGTCCCCACTTCCTCAAAAGTAACCAGATAATAATTATTGGCTTTGGCCGCAAAACTTTTTAGATTTTGAAACTAAAATAACTTTAAGTCTTAGCCTAATATATATATAAGTAAGAAATGTTAATTTCATTCCACACTAGAAGCGTAAAGATATTTTATCCTTCTAATAAATATATTTTTTAAGAATTTTGTTCTTATATTTATAGAAATATTTCAAGAGGTGGAATATCTAACAATTCTTATGTGGGAATTAGTTAATTATTATAATGAGTTTCCTCAATCTTTTTAAAAAATGAAAATTTAAAAAAAAAAAAAGTAAAAGTAAGGAAAATAATAAAATCAGCATACCAATTATTTTAATGTCCAGGCAATAATATTAAATTTGGTAAGTGGGGAAGCTCTAACTGTGATTGGAAAAAGATTAATGAATCCATATATATAAAAGCTAAATTAGGTATTTCTTTTATAAAGAAGAAGTTGCATTATTCAAACTCTTTTTTAAGAAAAGCTACATAGATATATGGATGGAAAGCAAGCCTACTTTTTCCTTTTCTTTTTTTTTTTTTTTTTATATAAACCGATATCTTGACTTTATTACCAATAGCCCCTAATCCGGCTTGAAGTTTAATTACATTTAAGATTTTTTTCTCCTTCCTGTAAGTGTGTTTAGTGGAAACCAAATTCGAGAGTTCTTCCTATATACACAAATTATATTACCGGCTGTGTCATAACCCATAGTTTTTTTTTTTCTTTGTTCTGTTTATACATTTAAAAGTGTAATAGATGGAGTACGAACTATAAAGCACATGAGAGTTGCAATTGTTGACTTGAGGCAATAATTGTTACAATCTCTGTTCTATAATATCTTATTAAATTTGAGAAAATAATTTATTTTAAAATATTTATTATATTTGTGGTTGTTACATTCGTGATTTTTAGGAAGAATAAATATTTTTTCCATCTTTACCTTTTATATAGGACTAATAATTATTACTTCAATTTAATAGTTTTCGTAGATAATTAGTATTAAATTGAGGATAATATAATCAATTTACTCAATTATTTATTATAAATTAGACAAATTTAATAAATTTTTTTAAAGGACATGAAATTCTAAATGTAACAAAAATTATGGAACAGAGATAATATATGCTAGTATAAATAATTAAATATATTCTCCAAATTTTGCGTAGTTGATTTTTTCTTTTTTTAAAAAACTCCTTTGACCATATTTCAAAATAAAATTTTCCCTAAAAAAAATATTTATATATAAAAACATTTATGATAGGACTTCTCTCTCCCCCTTATATAAGTGGATAGCTATTAATTTAGAGTATTGGAAACACCTAATTCATAGGTCACTGTAAATCATGTGAACCAAATAATGAACTTCCTTTCTTTCTTTATATATATTTTTTTGGCTTATTATTATTGTATTATTTTTTTTTCTTTAGGTGAAACCAAGTAATTTAGCATATGTAGATTCGTTGAAAAAAATATATAAAAAAAATGTCCAATAATGGATAGACAGTGACACTAAATAGAGAGTTCTTCTACTATGAAAACGAAAGAAAATCTGTAATTTACATTTATAGTGAAGAATAAAGGCTAAGAAATATAGGAATGGGGATGAAGTCATTCAATGTATCATTTATTCTAATTTTTATTTTTCTTAATGTTATTCTCTCTCTTTTTTTTTTTTTCATAATCATGGAAGGAAAAATGAAAATGGAGTATGTTTTCTTTTTTTTTTTAAAGAAAAAAAGAGAGAAGGGTCTAAAGTTCTCATGCCTGCACTGTAAATAATGGGGAAGAATCATAGTAATAAGTTCAGCAATCTCTTGACTAATTTAATTTCTTAAAGGATGGTTAGAAATGTGGAAAGTAAAATCACTTAATTTAACATCAAACCTCATTATGGTTATAAAAGGATCTTTGTTATAATTTAATACTTTAATTTTTTTTTTGTTATAGATAGATTTAATTTCAACATATATATATTTTTTTGCCATTCATATTATATATTATATACAATAAATTTTTATACTTTATACCGTCAGTAATAGTTACAATAATTTAAAAGCTCGTTATGAACAGTACAATCCATTATAAAGCTCATTCGGGTGAGATAACTCACTACAAAAGAAAGAAATTAAATGTTACAATATCAAGAATTGAATCGTATTTTTTCAAATTTTTTGGAGTTGCTCAGATCATTTACATGGTAATTAGAGATTTATTTGCATTACAAGGACTTAAAATTAAAATTTTCAGTATTTAATTTGGACTGAACACGAGGGTTTCAATTAATATCATTAGATGTGACATTTTGGCTTTCTTGTTTTTTTGACCAACTTGGCCAGTGGGCATATAAAGTTCATTGGAGGAGAAGAATTAAAGACGCAAAATCTATAATTTGCCCATGTCAATTCGCATCAACTAAAGTAATTCTTCTAACCGTGTGGATTCCACCAACATTCTAGAATTTGACAGCAAGATATATATATTTAAGTGTGAAAAACAACAAAGAAAATATATTTAACTGTTTGGAATTAAATAAATCTTATGCTAATTAAATAATAATATGATAAGTATTTATGAGTTGCTTGGTGTTACTGTGTTAGACTTAACATAGGTCAATTCATGTTGGAATGGGTTAAGAACGTGGCAAATACTTGTCTCAATCAAGACACGTTATTAATGAGCTAAACGGTTAGTTAGTCAAAGATGAGCTTAGCTTAAATCATCCATAGCCTTTTTTTTTTTTTTATAGAAATATTTATCCTCTTAGTTAAAAAATAAATCCTATATTTATTTATAGTGAGACTAATATATATATAGCTCAATATATAAAATAAAAAATGCGGTTTTGCATATTGTGTTTCTGCCGTGCATGTGAAACCAAATCTAAAATCAACATATCAAACAAAGAGTTGAATTTGAATAACCGTATACTGCAAAACAGCTACACATACACTGTCTGCCACTGCTCCCCTAATTATACCATTTTTATCATTTCATCCCCAAAATAAATCTCCATATTGCAAAATAAATAAAAAAGAAAATATTTAGAAACAATAATGAAAACAAAATGCATCTCTCCAATGGTTCCATAATGTTCAAAAATAACCTTATATTTTAAGCAACAGTTGATCATTAAAAATCCTGACAAAATGAGAATGAAAAAGAATTAAAAATCAAATCAGTCCAAAAAATCAAACGACACCGTTTTTCTATGTCACGGTAAAGCACAGCCGCTACGTGCAAAACCGAGCCGTGATCTGTCTCTATCGAACTCTAATAAGTATCCTTGTTGCATCAGATTCCCTATCACGGAAAATCCGCTTCCCGAGTTAACGGGTTGAATCGCTAAACACTTGACGCCCTCACTTGTATCGATGAAATAGTTCCTAGGCGGAGGAGAAAATACCGAGTTACCGGCGAGTTCGAGACTCATTCTTGGAAAAACGGGTCTCCTCACGCCCGAAACGTTCACGCAAAGATCAAAACCGGGAGTTAGCTCTCCAGGACCCGGTAGCTTAACTCGCCGTTTAATTGCTGATAGAATCTCACGGTAAGCTGGCTCAACTAAGAAAGTCAACGTAGTCCCAGAGTCAATGATGGTACCCCCGTTACCCAAATCGTCAATTGACCAAACGGAAGGATTAATTGGTAGCTTCACACCGTCGACAGACACACTCTTAATCCCAATGTAGTAAAATGTAGGCGATAGAGAGTTTACAAGTAACGGCGTGAAATTCAAGATTCTCTTCCTCGAAACGGCGCTGTTTTGATGGCCGCCGATCATGAGATAACTAGTCGGAGGTGGAGAGAGAGTGTAGTCCATGAGACAGTAAGAGAACTTGTTACCAAAACGACGTCCCAACTGAGAAGAAAACGAAATGGGCGCTCTACCTAAACCTATAACTCCATGGGCTCCAGCAAAACTCGCACCGGTAAGACTCGGACCTGAGATCCGAAACCCGCACCCGAATGCTAAATTCTTAAGCTTCTTCTCTCTTCCGGCACTTGTATTCAACGTCGTCGTTTCTTTCGAGAAAAATCCACTCGTACTGGAACCATCGGCGTACGAGTACTCGTATCGACAGGGACTGTGTAAGCGAGTGCGGTTACATGGATTTGGGCGCGGGTGAGGAACGAGTCGACACTGTGAGTTGAAACAGTGGATTAGAGAAAATGTGGAAGAGTGTCGAGCGAGAAATGCAGATCCTGGAGAGTAGTTAGAGCAGTTTTTACAAGCGGAGCATTTGACCCAAACAAGATCGCTGCCTGTATCAGCGACTAAGAGCAGAGTTTGAGCAGGAGAACCAAGGCGCAAAGAGACAAAGTACTGACCGGAGCCAGTGGAAGCACCGGAGATGACAGGGGATTTTAGAGAGGTTCGTTGGCGGTGGAGGAGAGAAAGGCGGCGGATATCAAAAGGAAGGGCTTGAGCGGGAGACTTAAATGGGGTTCTGTGTAGCAGTGGGAGCTTCAGGTACTCTTTGGTAGCAGTAGAGTTGACAGTAGTCCTTAGTGAAATGGAGTAGCAGAGATCTGTCAATAAGAGAAGGAGAAGAAAAGGAAGTGAAGATACTAACACCATTGTTCAGCAGGTGAGAGAAGGAGAAAGAAAAGAAAGAAGAAAGAAAAGAAAGAGAAAATTACGCGTTTTAGGACAAAAAAAAAACCCGTACTATATACGTGTTTTCTCTTTGAACTTCAAACTGATTTCGTTTTTACTTTTTAAATTTAAAATTAAATTATACATATATCTTGATTAATAATTCATGATTAACAGGTGATTATATTGTATAATAATAGACAGATAAATTGTATTTTCAGCAAACTATATATGCAATATTTAAAATTTAAAATCCTCTCTGCTATTATTGTCATAAAAATTTCAAATTATAATATTCCACTTTGATTGTAATAAAAAAATTCAATAATTTTTGACAATTATTAAAGAAATAGAGTTGTCCCATTCAGATTTGTGCAGTAAACGTAACCTACTTAGCTTTCAATCTTTGAATTTTTTTTTTTTTTTGGCAAATAAAACTTTTTTTTTCTTTTACTTTGTTTTCAATTTCCATATTCATTTTTTTTTACTTGATTAGAAGAGACATATATTTTCTTAATTTTCCTAGAATAAGAAAACCACAAACATAAATATTTACTTTTTTTGTTTTAATTAACATTGATAATATTTAATACAAACATAAACCTGGTCCAATTATTAATTCCACACAGGGATGATGTCTAGTTGTTTATAAGTAGCAGGTTCAGATTTAGTATCCAATGAAGATGAAGATGTCCAACGCCAAAAATAGAAACCAATAGACAGTTGACACGTACAAAATCCAGCTAGCATTATAGTGCGTGCTTATTTGTTAGGGGGAAGAAGAATGATGTGTGTTTGTGTGGTGGAGGATTTGTTGGGGCAATTTGTTTGTATAAAGCATTTGCTTCCTGAAAAATGCACAGCATTGCATTAAAGCTGCTGCTTATGGTTTTTCCTGTAAGATTGCTAAATGTAAAAGAAAAGGCAAAACATACTTGTTATCCAAATACAAACAAACAAACACAATTGGTTCGGACAATCCGTTCGAATCCAAGGGTTTGAATTATATATCCTTTGTACACAAATATAAATCGTACTTACCCTATTTTTTCAGTTTTACTCTTAGTCATATTAGATGTAATAATTATCTTTAGAATTTTTTAAAGGGCAATATTGTGAAATTAATAAAGAATTAATAGTTTTCTTAATTATTATGTAATAATATTTAATGATTTATATTTATAAACACTGAGAGTAAAGTATTGGAGTTTATTATTCATTTTATTTATTAATATATGATTCATAAAAAGATGAATTTTAGTGGTTGTTGTAACCCAACGTATATCAAACTAATATCTTACGTGAAAAAGAGCAAAATTCCAAAAATTACGAACATTATCATGGGAATATGTGCATTATTATTAAATTCATAATTTTTAGAAATATAATATATTTCTCTCGAAGCTAAGGGTACCACAATATTGAAATTACAAAATGCATAAACTTATGTATTTGGCCATTTCTAATAATTCAGCAATTAGCTATTTGATACTAATTTTTAATTATTCAGTCCAAACAAATGATATCTAAATATACTTTATACTTATACTGAATCAATTAAAGAATAAAAATTTTATTAATTAAGAAAATTAGAATGCTAATTAAGAAAGGCCTGACAAAGTGCTGCAATGGATCCATGAATGATGAATGCTTCCAATTTAAAAAGTGTTTTAAACCTGCCAATGTACTTTACCCTGTAGGGTTGACATAACAGATTTATTTCAAAGGAGGAGCCTCATCATCCTTTTGTTTTTTTTTTTTTAAACTGTTCTGATCATCTTCAATGGTATTATTTTCTGTTGCTCAACAGCGGTCACTAATTCCAAACTTATCAATATAAACATAATTTCTAAAAAATTTTCAATGGAAATTATCTTTTTAATGAAACCATCTGATATTCGAAGTCCGTCCAGAGCTCCGACTAGTCGGGATCGACCCTGAATAGACCCACCAAGAGGTAAAGCCCTTCCTAACTTTAGTATATGTATATTTGTTATATCTTGTGTTTTAGATTAGAGCTTTTGTTCAACCTCATTATTTTATCTGGCCCAACTAGCATCATGGCCCAATATATTTCATTTCTTCCAGGGAAATTTGGCACTCTGCTCGATTGAGCCCCCTTGCTATTTTTTGAGTCAATTGAATCCCTGCATCTCCAAATGAGGATGAATTGAATCCTCAGCACAAAGAGATAGCATAACAAACATTATATGGCCTTCCAATAACAAAAATGAAGGGTTTCTCTTGCTCTCGTTGACACAAACCAAAAATTATGTTTGGCTACTGGCAAAGTGAGACAAGTTCATAAGAGTTGCCGGACGCAAAAATTAGATCTGCAAAAGGAAAGGAAAAAACTTAAAAATTAAGAGAAAAAAAAAAAGAAAGAAGTTGAAACAAAATGAAGAAAAATTTGAAAAACTAGAAAATGAAGATTTTTTAAATTTAAAATGTTTATATATATTTTTTTCTCGCTTAACGATTAGATGAGAGATTAATCTATTTCGTTTGGTGCGTTTTAACTATTAGACCGAGTTATTTTCGGTTGAGAATGTTTGAAAATGTTTATATTAACTATAACTCAACCTCGTAATTCATCTCAACAAAGTATTAACAAGAAAATGTGAAATGCTTTTATTATGAACATTAAACTAATTAACAAATAGGAAGAAAAAGGGATAAGCATATGGAGGCAGGGAGGCACATGAAAGAAGCATGTGATATAAGGGACAAGGTCAAGTCTCTGTGTCTTCAATGGCGGAACACTCAGAAAACAAATAGTAAGGGAACAAATTATAAATCCCACCATTTAAAAATGGCTTCTGTTCTTCATCTTTATTTAATTCAAACAAAGACGGTGCACATGACATTTTGGTCTCTCATGCTCATTTCGACAAACCCTCTGACTGTTGATTATTTAATGCAATTAAGGAAATCTGCCAGTAGCCTGTACTATAGATCTAGAACTAGCATCTAGTTAGATTGTTATAGGATAATAAAGTCTCTGTCTATATATATATATATATATATAAATGTTGAAAATCTAGAGCTTTAATTGTCATTTATCAACTTTTATTCTTTTAATAATTAATCCGTACAATATATTACTACCTGCGTTTTTTTTTTTTTTTTTTTTTGAAGTAACCAGATAGCTCCGACTAGGTCGGGATCGACCCTGAATAGACCCACCAAGAGGGTGTAAGCCCTTTCCTAACTTTTAGATATATTATAATTTTTGTTATAATTATCTTTTCTCTCTTGGTACTGTGTTTTGAGAATTAGGAGCTTTTGTCAACCCTCATTATTTTATCTTGCCCAACTAGCATTTCATGGGCCAAATATATTTCATGTTCTATCCAGGGGAAATTTGGCACCTCTGCTTCGATTTTGGAGCCTTCCCTTGGCTATTTTCTTGAGTCAATTGAATCCCTGCATCTCGCAAAATATGGAGGATTGAAAAATTATGGAATCCTTTACGAAGCACAAAGAGGATTAGTGCAATAACAATCAATAAATATGGAATCCTGTCCAATAACAAAAAATGAATAGGGTTCTTCTTTGCCTCTCTCCCAAGTATTGACACAAACCAAATGATATTTAATGTGTTTGGCTACTGGTCAAAGTGAGACAAGTTCATTAAAAGAAAGTTGTTACCGGATTTCCGACGTCAAACAATTAGATTCTGACAAAGGAAAGGAAAAAATCTTAACAAAAAATAAATCTAAAGAAAAAAAAAAGAAAGGACCAGTGTTTGAAACCAAAATGAAGGAAAAATTTGAAAAACTTAAGAAAATGAAGATTATTATTTTAAAGTATGTAAAATGTTTATATATTATTTAATATTTCTTCCCCTTCGTTCTGATGTATACGATTTAGTATGAGATGCATTAATCTATTTCCTGTTTGCTGCCGTTTTAACTATTAGACGAGTTATTTTCGGTGAGAATGTTTTGAAAAATGTATATTAAACTATAACTCAACCTTTCGTAATCCTCAATCTCAACAAAGTGATTGAACAAGAAAATTTGGTGAAATGCTTTATTATGAAACATTAAACTGAATTAACAAAAGGAAAAAAAGGGATAAGATATGGAAGGCAGGAGGCCACATTGGAAAAGAAGCATTGATATAAGGGACAAGCGTTCACACTGAATGTGCTTCTTTGTGTAGCTTTTCAATGACAAAAGGAAACGATCTACAGAGAAAAAACAAAATAGATAAGGGAACAAATTTGTATAAATTCCCACCATTTTTAAAAATGGCTTCTGTTCTTTATCTTTTATTTAATTTCAAACAAAGACGCCGTGCATCTTATTGACATTTTTGTGTCTCTTTCTCTATGCTCATTTCGGACAAAAACCCTGCTGAACTGTGATCTATTTAATGCAATAAGGCGAAATCTGCCAGTAGCCTTGTACTTATAGAATCTAGAACTAGCATCTTAGGTTAGATTTGTTAATTAGGATAAATAAGCTCTCTGTCTATATTTATATATATAACTATATAATAAATGTTGCAATTAAATACATAGAGCTTATTAATTGTCATTTTATCTAATGACTTTTTTATTCTAATAATTAATCCGTTACAAATATATTACTAATCCTGCGTATTTTTTTTTTTTTTTTCTTCTATAGTTAAGACATTTTTTTTCAACTTTCTTTTTACCATAGACATTTTTTTTTTTTTTTTTTTTTCTATATAGACATTTTTTTTTTCAATTCTTTTTTTACATAGACAAACTTTCTTTTTTTAATAATATTAGAAAAAGAGATAACGTAAATATCTATATTACATTTATCTTATTTCTTATAAAAGTTTTATTACGAGAGATTATCAAGGTTATAATAAATAAATGTGTAGATGATGTTAAATGTAAATGAAATTTATTGATATAGTTATTATTTTTTAAATTTACATTGAAAAAATAAATATGGTCCAATTACGAAAATTGTGCGCCGATTGAGATGGGATTTGAGTTTTTTTCATTAAAAAACTCACTATCAAATACATAATAAAAGTTGTCTAATAGGAAAATTGGGAGCCAACCCCTTTTGACATTTGAGGAGCCCTAGAAAATTGGGGGAGGAATGGGTTTTGGTCCCCATATGCATAGCTTTGGGCGTGGCTAATTTATCTTTGGTGCTACAAACAAAGAGCCTGAAACTGACAACTTCAACTTCAACCATCAATTTTGCAAGTTCACATTAGCATGCAAATGTCTACCATGATTGGAAATAAATATTTCATTTTCTTTTCTATCATAATACAAAAGGCTTCATTGTTATTACTACTTTTTTTTTTGTGTTTTTTAATATTACTTATGCGTTAATTTTGTTAATTTTACCCTTATTAATTATTTTTTTATTCTAAGTTTATGGTGTCCAAATCCAATTTGCTAAACGATTATTTATATTTCTGGTTGATCTTGATTTTCCTTCTGAAGAATTATAGCATTTTAAGATGACATATTTGTACTCTCAAAAAAAAAAAAAAAAAGGTTCCATCATTCTCATGAAGCGGTTTGAATCTTGATTTTCCATTCATGATGAGTGAAAGACATATAAAAATATAAGCTATTTTTAAATAGAAATGAACACTAAATTATGACATACTCTCCAAAAAATAAATAAAAAGAAAAAGGTGAGTGGTATTTGTATAGTTGTTTTAAAATTTATTTTTTTTATCCAAACTTTTTTTATCATTTTTAAAACTAAAATTAAAGAAAATAAACTTTTTTTTAATCTTGATCTTATTTTTGTATCTCCTTGAACTATTTTGTTTTTTTTTTTTTGAAAAGTGGTAAACTCCTCTAATTACAATAACTAGTAATTATATAATAAAAAATATAATATATTTCATAATGCAAACTATTATTTTTGCTAGAATGGAAAATTGTACTTATAATTCTATGTATCAAATTATTTTTCTTAATTGATTAAGATTTTGTCTTAATTCTTTTACTAAAAAAAGGGATTATTATCTCTCATCCAATATGGAGGATTGAGTAGGGATACTCTAAATATATGTTTATTAAACAAAAAATATATATTATATTTGGGGAAAAAAAAAAAATATTTTAGACATAAATTAAAATTTTTTCTTCCTTCTGTATTTTTTTTTTTTTTTTGAAAATGGTAACTCCTCTAATTACATAACTAGTAATTATAATAAAAATATAATATATTCATTGCAACTATTATTTTTTGCTAGAATTGAAATTGCTTAATTCTTGTACAATTATTTTCTTAATGATAGTTTTCTTAATTCTTCTTTACTAAAAAGGATTTATCTCTCATCCAATTGGGGATTGGAGGATACTCTTATTATGTAGTAACAAAAAATATATATATATTTTGGGGAAAAAAAAGATTTAGACATAAATAAAATTTTTCCCTTCTGTTGCTTTTGGGATTCGATGTGGATAATCTAGATATTGATAATTAACTACAGCGAATGTGATTAAAAAAGAAAAGGAAAGAAAAGGAAAAAGTTGAAAGACATGTCACATATGAAAGTTGAATAACTAAGCATTTTTATTCATCAAAATATACCTAGTTGGACGTGTAATTATCTTAAACATCATTATGTAGAATTCCGAAGTCATTCTATATTTTTCATCAATTAACTTTTTGAAAAAAAGGTTAAGTTTATATATTTCTTCTCCTTTTAAGAGCTTAATATACAATTACATCCTGAATTTAATTTACATTTTGTTGCACTTGCATCCTAATTTTAACTTTGTGATAATCACATTCCAAAATAAAAGGGTGAGTGGCAAAAACTCAGATGCTTTAACAAAGAGATCGGATGTTTGATCTTTGTGGATAGTGAAAATCTGTTCGAAACACATTTTCTTTATAGGGCTGAAGTAGAGCGAACATGAATAGTATTAGCTGAATGATGGGTGAACACCTGTGGTATAAACTAAACAAAAAGCATATATATATATAATGCTCTCCATCATTTATATCTAAGTAAGGAGGGAGTTTTTGGAAGTCCTTTTCTCTGAGAAAGTTGCGGAAATGCGGTGTGAGATGGAATCTGTTTTACACTTCTCCGTGTTTGGTGGTAAGGAAACTGCATCTGCTCTGTTATCTGCATTTTCAAACAACCATAAATATATATTTGTCTTATCTTCTCTGTCGTTTCCATTTGTGCAACTGAAAATAATTATCAACATATAACATGCGTAAGAAAAAAAAAAGCCACAGCCTTTCTACATGTACATATAAGCTTTGGGTAGTTGATTGTATCTAGTTAATTAGGAATGTATTGAATTTAATTAAGTTTATATTAAATTCTAACTATTATAGTATACTTTATTAAATTACAATATAATAAACTCATGTGATGTAAAATGGAATGATAAAGATTTCTTCTTTCTAATCAAGAGTTCTCGAGTTTAAGTTATGAATATGAAATTTCTTTAAACATTAAGGTTTTGGTTTTGCGAAAAAAAAAAAAATTATGTTACATTAAACTTAGTGAGTGAAACATGAAAAAGCTGATTATGATAATAATGCTGGATATTGTAATAACGATATATAATTTAATAGATATAAAAACCTTAAAAAAAAAGATCGGAACTTTGAGATAGTGCTGGTGAGATTTTTTAAATAAATCAAGAGGTTTCTAGCATGAAAAAAAAAAAGAAATAAAAAACGTAAATGCGTTTGATTATTTAGTTCAAATTTTAAATATCCTGCCTTTCAAAAAAAAAAAAAAAAAAATTTTTAGTTCAAATTTAAATTTATCCTGGCCTTTCAAATAAAAAAAAATAAAATGAATAAAAAAAAACCTTAATACATTAATAATTGTATATTGAAAGATCTTGATGCATAATCCAAATGATATGGTAATTATATGTAAATTACTTGAGAAATGAATAATTAAAAAAAAAAAAAAAAAAAAAATCCTTAATCATTATTAAGTCTTTTGCTCAAGTGGTGAATGTACTGATGAATGGTTCTGGGTGTAGTAATGCATTTTAGTTTAATTATTCATGACTATAGTTCATAGCAATCCTGATGGTCGGTGACTAACAGCTATTAATTACTTAATGTTAGTTGTTTAAAAAAATTTTAGTAGTTATTAGTGTTAAAATATAAATGATTTTTTTTATATATTATCTATATCGTATAGATAAATATATATAGTTTATATTTTAATATGCATATATTATTTTCTATTTTAATGTGTTATATAAATAAAAATATTATGTAAAATATTTCTTTTAATAATTCTCAATAGTTATTTGTTAATTTTAAATAATTATAAATAAAATGGTCAAATAAACCTATTAATTTTGAAAGATTTTAATAGTAATTATATATTTATATGACTTTGCATTATGAAAATATTGGAAGGTTATACGAGTAAAATTTCATTTTATTAGTAGACTTGAGTCCTTGTGTTATTTGTTAAATAATTAATAACAAAAGCTTTGTCAATTGGATCAATAAAAGTCGGATCTCAAATCGAATTTTTATCTATTGTCAGATATTTTAAATTTGAAATGGATTTTAATCCATCTTAATTCAAATGTAAAAACTCAAGTGCAGATCGAAGGAGAGAAAAATATTTTTATTTATTTTCCTTTTTTAATTATTTGTCTATTAATTCATTGATTAGTCATTCTCAGTTTTTAGATTCATTTTGTTAATCTGATTTTATACATAGAATGAAATGATTTTACCATACCCAAAAGCTGAAATAGTAAATAAAATAGTAAAATACAAAGTTAAGAAAAAAAAGAAAGAAGGGGTTTGATTCTGAATATGTCAGGAGTAGGTAGTAAAGGCCCCACAAAAACTGTGATTTGTGACAAAAGAAAGGAAAATTTTGAGTTTGTATTTAGGCGGAGGAGAGTTGTTTTATAGGGTGTGAAGTGTGAAGTAGTAGGATGAGGAGAGGACCACATGATTGTGATTTGTGAAGGCAACTGTAAATGGCTGCATGCTCGTGTAAAACAAATATAAGGAAACATTTGCAGGGGATCCATTAAAGGGATTTGCCCAACCTATAAAAATACTTAAGACACAGTTGCAATAACACTTTAAAATGATTTTCGTATTTCTGATACCTCAATTTAGAAATTTAAATGTATTGTCATCCTAAATACAAAATTAGCTAGGATTTATAATATAATAATAATAAATTCAGCTTAGGTTAATTTAACCCAAGCTCTTAAGGAGAGCAAAATGCATCGTTTGGACAACAGAAACCTTATCCCTAATTCCCTTTCCATCTCCATCGATCCTTCCCCATTCATCTCATATCTTGATAGCTTATACTAACCTAGATCGTTGATCCCGGTCGCTGATATTTATGTAACTAAACTTGCAAGTGAAAACCGGTTGCCTAATATTCCCTTGAATCTAAAATACTTGAGGACTGCATTTAGGCTCGCCATCAAACTAAAACACAAATCTCGGGTTTGGTTTTGCCTTTACGTTCAAATGAAACTAAGCAGAGGATCCTTTGGTAGTTTCTTTTCCAACAAAAATCCATCTATTGTGAAAAACACAAGCTCTAGACTTTGTTCCTGCCATATCCAACGAGACGGAGACCTTCCCAAGCAGCCTCCCCAAGTTAACGACGCAGGTGGTGCCACAGTGTCCAATATAAATAGAGATTTTGATGTACGTAGAGTTTTCCAGCGAAAATAGATTTTGCAACTAGGCGGTCAAGATTGGACTCGCTGAGGTGAAAGGTGGTGGCAATAGTTTGAGCACGTCCTTCGGGAAACTGGTTGTTCTCAAGAAGCATGTAGGATACGACGGCCGCACGAAAGGGCATGGATCCATTAACTCTGGCACTGAGCACGAAAGGCCAACTAATGTTATTGCCTAAACGGTACGTTTTACTCTTTTTAGGGGGCTTGGATCAAGGTAACCCAAGCTGATTAGGTGGTACCTGTTTTATTATCATTATATTGTAAACCCCTAACTAATTTTACATTTAGTATAACAATATATTTAAGTTTTTAAGTTTGGGTACCAAAGGAACGAAGGTCATTTCAGAGTATTACAACAAGTCGTAAAAGTCGGAATATTTTTGCGGTTAGTCCAAAGAGATTTGATTTTTGTACTGAAAATTTTTAATTTTACATTAATCCACTAACGCAGTTTTCAAATCACATATCTAGATCGAGATCCACACCGTACACAAGCTAATAAATGATTTTTTTTTTTAAATGAGGGCATTTTTAAGTATTTATTGAAAAAAACGATAAGACGAAAATAATGTTTTAAGAATTTATATTGTGATTGATTTATTATGAGTGAACCTAATAACCGGACTTGAATAAATTTTATTTAACAAAAAAAACAAAATATATAAATTAGACTTATAGACTCTGAGCTCATTCATAAATCAAACAAATGAAAACATCGATAAAGACAAGTCAATCCTTAACACATATATTGATATAATGCTGCAAGTTAAGCTTTAAATTCACGGATAAAAACAGAACACGTCTATTAAAGGCATGGTATGAAAACTACATTGCTAAAAGAGCCTTTGCTAAAGTACCATATTGATTTGAACATGAAAATACATGTACGTGAGAAAAAAAAAAATACAAATTACGATTTTTAAACTTTGAGAATGAGGATTAAAGTTGGACCTAAAAGTCCTAAAGTCTTTATTTTAACCTTTATTCAACAACAATTTTTCATGCAGGGAGTTCTTTTATTTGATCAAAACACAACTTTTATTATTTATAATGTCGATTCATAAAATTTATATTAGTGTTCAGAGTTTGTGAGAGTAAATTATGAAATATTACTTTTTTAACTTTTGATGAAACATTAGTGAAATATCTGACAACTAATAAGAGTATAGGACAATTAACTGTTACTAACACAATCGAATAGGGCTTTGTTCATTCAATTAAGGATTTATTAATTTATATATATACATATATTTGTATTGCGAAGAGTAAAAATGCAAAATTAGTATTTACTTAATACAAAATGAAAAATTAAAGAATAAATACTATGAGAATGTTTGATTCAACTGATTCATGCAATTGATAGTTGATTCGTATCTAACAACAAGATTATAAGTATTTGGTAAGTTTTTTAATAAATAGTTGATAGCTATAGAAGTTTGTTTCAATCAGTTTTTGATCAAATATGAGTTAATAACTGATTTGTATTTATATTTTACTTGGATCTCAAAATCTCATAAAAATAACCACTAAAGAATATTATTATTTTTTAAATTAATACTTTTTGTTTATATAATACAATTATATATAATATTATATATATTAAAATAATTACATCTATAATCATCCTTCTGCATTTTATCAGTTATTTCTATTAAAGTTTTATCATACACTAACAGCTATCAAGTTGATTATCAACTGATATAAATAGCTAAACCAAATATGCCTATGTATTAAAAATATCATACACATGCACACACATCAGTTAATTATTAATTGGCTACAAGGGTATGAATAAAACACGGGTCAAAGGACCCGGAATATCATTCTCATCATTTGCGGTAGGGATCCTTTGCAAAGAAATAAATTGTCCAATATTAAAAAAAAATCACTTAATTAAGAATACTGTGTGATTCAACTGAATCATATAACTGATAATTGATTTGTATCTACCGACCAGTAAAATTACAGGTGCTTGGTTGATTAGCAGCTAATAGAATTGTCAATCAACTGTTAATTCCATTAGTTAGTATATATCGGAATATCATTCTCCATCATTTGCGTTAGGGGATCGCTTTGCAAAGAAATAAATTGTCCGATATATTTAAAAAAAAATCACTTAATTCAAGAATTACTGTGTGACTTTCAACTGACACTCATAAAATAAAAAGGCTGATACATTGATTTGTAGTTCTACACCGACCAGTAATGAATTACCCAGGGTGCTTGGTTGCGATTGTAGCTAGCTAACTAGAATTCTGTCAATGCAACTGTTATTTCCAATTAGTTAGATTATTATATACTATAGGTATATATATATATATAGTATCACGGTTATTATATATTTATTGGAGCTTACATTAAATCTCCTAAAACATACTTATTAATAAAAGTTATTTTTTCTAAAATCAATATTTTTTTATCGAAAACTTTTTATTAAACACCAAATATTCGAGCAGCCAGCAGTACCAACGGGGCAGTTATTCCAGATTATATATCAAAAGACTTACTATATGCCTATCGCTCTGTACCAATATCAGTTATGAATATCTAAACTAAACCAAACCGGGCCTAAGTGTGTGTAAGCCTGTGATTTAAGGATATATATTATTGGACTTCATTAATCTCCTAAAAATACTTATTAATAAAATTATTTTTTCTAAATCAATATTTTTTATCGAAATTTTATTAAACACAAATATTCATGAGCCAGCAGATACCAACGGCCAGTTATCAATTATATATCAAAAACTACTATATGCTATCGTGTACCAATATAGTATGAATAATTAAACTAAACCAAACCGGGCCTAAGTGTTGTAAGCTGTAATAAGATTATTTAGATCAGAGGAGCTCTAAAGAATCTATGGATAAAATAAATGGCAGAGACAGAGAAATGAAAAAGACATTTGGTCTCCCAGTCAAAGAAACTTTCTCCTTTCATGGAGGTAAAAAGCAAGTTTGGCTCAATTTTACATGCCCCTTCTCTTCACAGATATAATTATTTGTCGTCCTTCTTCTTTCCCTCCCTCAGCCCCTCGCTCTAGCTTAGGGTCTCTAGAGCTGTCCATCTCTATTATACTCACCCACTGCTCCTAACAGCTATACACACACTTTCAGAAAAGAAAGAAAAAGAAAATAGTTTAATCTAAGTATGGTTGCTATCAGCATCAAGCAAACACCTGTACCCACGTGAAGTGTCCATGTAAGAAATAACATTGCTCATTATATAGCATACAGGGCTTCAACTTTAATTAATGGGTAGCATTTTTACCAAAGCGAAAACTAAAATTACCAGAGCAAATTTTAAATTAAATTAATAGTTAATTTAGTTTTTTTTTTCTCCTTTTACTTTTATTAATATTTAATACGTATCACCTATTATTCCAATTCTTAGAAAAAAAAATTCTTGCTAGATTGAATGGTGGAGATTTGAAAATTAATGATTTATGTGATAAAAAACAATAAAATATTAATGGAAATAAAATAAAAATAAGAAATAATATTTAACTGAAATGAAAAGATAATTTTGACAATTTTAAATGTTAACAAAATATCTTGATAATATTTTTCGCATTGACAATATTATCCCCTTAGAATTAGATTTTTCTATATATATATGCTCACCCATAAATCAAATTAATCAAATTGAGAATTTTTAAAAATTGTTTATACGTCATCCCTTGTTTTCTTGTTTTTATTCAATGAATGTCAGAAATATTTTTATTTTAATAAAAAATTATTTTTCACTAGTTTGGATCATGATTAAGCTAATGCATCGGGTCTAGCCAAATCAATCTCCAGTTAATGGTTAGAAATACCTCCTTTTCAACAAAAAAATCTTCATTTATTTGGTTCATGGATAAGGCCATGGACTGGTCTAGACAAGTCAATCTCCATCGCCTAATTAATTTTTTTTTAAAGGAAAAATTTAACTTCCATTAACCAGGAATAATAATCGATCAAACAAGGAGGGACACTGTCCCACTCATGAAGACAGTTTTAGTTTCACCCTAATTAATTCTAGTTTAAATTTTTTGTTCATAAATATAACTGAGGCTGACTTGTCTACATCTAATTTATAGACTCATTTATAGATCAAATCAATCAAAAATAGATTTTCATAAAAAATATGTTATTTCTGATAATTTAGTGGAAAAAAAATAAAGTGAACAATTTAAAAAAAAAAAAAAACCTCTATCTAATCCATAGATCCATAGACCCAATCCTGGTAATTCTAATCCATTACATCCTCTCTCTTCTTTGAGCATCATATGCGGTATAACCCCATTCTTATGTTTCTATTTTCCTATCTTTTCATATTTTAGTACTACTATTTTTTCTGCATAAATCTTTTCTCTCCGTTATAAATACTACTGATTATTATATAGCTCTACAACTTCAGGAATAATCATGTTTTCTTCAACCAGTAACTTTAATCCTTTTCAATATACTGAAAACCCTAATAGCTTAATCCAAGAAGACAATTCCTCACATTTTTTGCACTTTCCACCCGCAATTCCCTTTCTTGATGATGCTGATCTACTCCTGAACGAATTCCTATCCCAGCCGCATCAGCAAGAACAGCAAGTTCTGGTTTGTGATACTAATTTAGTAGCAGAGACTGCTCAAGAAGTCCCTGCAACTAATTCTTCAAAGAAGATTACTCAAAATAACAAGAAGAAGAAAAATGATATAAAGGCTCCTAAAACGCTACCAGTTGCTCGAAAAAGAAGTGGAAAAAAAGACAGACATAGCAAGATTTATACAGCTCAAGGGCCAAGAGACCGAAGAATGAGATTATCGCTCCGAATTGCTAGAAAATTCTTTGATCTTCAAGATATGTTAGGTTTTGATAAAGCAAGTAAAACCATTGATTGGTTGTTTACAAAATCCAAGGCTGCCATTAAAGAACTTGCAGATAGTGTTCCAAGAGTGAAGCAATGTAATAGTTTTTCTTCTACTTCAGAAAGTGAAGTTATGTCAGGTAGCAAGACTGTTACCGTTGGAGAAAATGGAGACAAGAAGGAAATGGTTTTAACAGAAGATAGCTCGTTTTTGAGACTGAAACAAAGCAAGAAACCCAATAAGACGGCTTTCAACCAAGAGAGTAGAGAAAAGGCAAGAGCGAGAGCGAGAGAAAGAACAAAAGAGAAGCAAAAAATTAAAATTCTTGACAAGTCAAAACAAGAAAACCCTAACAATTTAGGGTTTACTGGTAAAATGGCTGGTGAAGAACAAGAAGAAGAAGAAGAAGAAAAAGGACATGACAGAAATTACTTCTCGCAAGATCAAGTGGACAAATTTTTGGGGCTTACAGATGCGCAAAAATCTTCTTCGATTTTCGATCTGTCGTCTCGTAACGATGTGGTGTCAAATGGAGCTGATTTCAAGGATGAGTTTTCATGTTTTGCTGGGAATTGGGAGATTAGCAATGGAAGAGGTAATTATGGTAATAATAGACATTGTGCAATTCCAAATATGAAGCTACTGACAACAGGTGATTTTCATGTACAAAACCCTAATTCAATATTCATGACTACCTCAAATTCCCAAGAACAAAACCTTACTTCAGTTATCATGGCCGCTACTACTTTAAACACCCAAGAAGGAAACCCTAATTCAGTTTTTATGAACTTCTCAATTTCCAACAAGCAAAATCCTAATCCAATTCCCATGGCTGCAACAGATGCTGCTTTGCCTTCTCATAGTCTCATAGAAGACCTCTTCTGTAACCCTAAAGCTTCCAATAACTATGGAAACTTGTATTAATTGTGAATAGCTTAAGCAGTTCCTAGATTATGAGTGTGCTAAAACCCAAAAAAGAAAAAGGAAAAAGAAAAGAAAAGATCATGTTGGCTATGTCTTATGCTATAAAATTTTCCTTTAGGGCAGGAGCTATTCTCTGTTGTCTAGTTGTTGGATTTGTCTCTGTACTAAACAACTAAACAAGCATGCATGATCTATATATATTAAAACACATAGTCGATAGAAATATAGATAAATTTGTTAATATTAGAAAATTTTCTAGCTTCATGCAGAAATGATTTCAAGAGAGTTTGAAGAAGTTTTGATGAGGCAGTAAAGGTTAGCAGGCAACGGCTCCAGGTAGGGATATAAGTTTATATTTATGATTTCATTTAACTCCAATTTTCTTAACAAAGCTGACCCATTAGTTAAACAATTACTATGATGAAGAAAGGATAAATTTATAGTCACATAACATAGTAGATATAATTTCCTAGAAGTAAAATGTTTTACCTTTTAACATACGAGACTGTCATCATACATCAAGAATCAGATGTTCAAATATATACTCTGAATCTCAAGAATCAGATGTACTTTGAATCCCAAGGATTTGCTACAGCTAAAGAATCACAAGTAATCATAAAACAATTGAAGCAAAAAAGGAAAATGAGTATATAGATATATCTATATATAATATAGTTCACATAACATAGCCTAGATAATAATTTCCTAGAAGTGTAGAAATGTTTTACCTCTTTAACATTACGAGTGGACTGTGCGATTCTATACATCAAGTAGATCAAGAGTTCCAAATATGAGATACTATGGAATTCTCAAAAGAAATACAGAGTGTACTGCTTGGAGATCCCAAGGAATATTGGCTACAGCCTAAAGAATCCACAAGTAATCAGTAAAAAACTCAATTGAAGCAAAAAAGGAAAAATGAGGTTAATCATAGAGAATAATCTGTATATAAATATAAGTACGGGGATAAATACTATATAATATATATACTATATATATATATGATATAATATAGCAGCGCTAATAGCAGGCTAAAAGTAAAGAATTGCATGATTAAGTTATAGTGTTGGTCATTCAATCATAAATCCACATATTACAACTCCATCAAACTATCATCTGAGGTATATATATCTTACATTAACTTCAAAGCTATACTATTATATATACTGATTTCTTTTTAAAGGTGATAAAACTAAAATATTCCCTTAATTGGTTTAATTAGCACTCTAATTTCCAGCTCATCTTTAGTATCATAAATTATATATAATTCAGGCACAGGTTGCATTTGTAAACCTCTCATATATCACCTAATATACTTCTAAATTAAAAAAAAGAACTTACGAATATATATATATATATATATACCTACTATGGATTCTGTCTTTTCCTTTTCCCTTTTTTTTTTTTTTTTTTTTTTTAGTAGTATATATATACCTACTACTGGAATTCTGTCTTTTTCCTTTTCCCTTTTTTTTATGGTGTTTTTTTTTTTTTTTTTTTTTTATTAAATTTTTTGATCCCTGTGTCCTCGCCTTTACGTGTTCCCTAATAGAATACTCTTCCAAAATTGGCTGATATTTTTTTTTTTTTTTTTTTTTTTTTTTTTTTTAATTTTTGATCCTGTTCCTCGCTTACGTGTTCCCTATAGAATACTTTCCAAAAGTTGCTGATAATAGCTTACAGGTTTGATTTGGATTCTTGTAATTAGAGGTGTAAACGACTACGATCTTAGCTTGAACCTGCTGGGCTCAGGACACGGAGCTCAGTTTAATAATATTTAGCTGACTCAAAATTCAACGAGTCTAAAGATTTTAAGTTTGAACTCGACTTAAAACTCGAGGTCAATTTGAAAAATTTTAAGTTCGATGTTTGAATAAATTTAAAATAAATATTATATATGTATATATAAAAGCTCAATAAGGTTCAACGAACTTTCAAGCCGAATATCATTATGTTCAAACTCAGCTTGTTTGCTAACGAACTAGCTCGAGCTCGATTTGAGCCAAACAGCTTGCACTATATGCGAGCCAAACAACTTGGCTCGTTTATACTCCTACTTGTAATTTTATTACTATTTCCTCTTAGCTCTCTTTATTGATCTTATAATCCTTCTTTTAATCACTAATATCATCGTTGTTAGAAATAATACATGGAAATATTAAAGTTAATTAAGTAGTTCATTAAATTTGGAGATTCTAAAGCTAACAAGTGGTATCAGAACCTAATTGGAGCAAAACTTACCCGTGCCTAACAGGCTAAGAAAAATCCTTGAAGCCAAATTTTTATTGATGTCCTGAAGAAGAATTTCTTTCAAATGACCAACATGTCCAAAAAACTGTAAAAAACTTCTTTGGAGGGATTGAGATGTCCAAAAACTGAAAAAATATTTTTTAAGGACTGACATGTCAAAAAACAACTAAAAAAAAATTTAAGGAACCGGTATGTTACTAAACTAGGGGGTCTCGAAAAAAATTTAAAAAGGTTAGGCTCGAATCGAGCTCGAGCCTAATCATTTAGCAATCGAGCTCGAGCTCGAAAAAAATTTAAAAAGGTTAGGCTCGAATCGAGCTCGAGCCTAATCATTTAGCAATCGAGCTCGAGCTCGAAAAAAATTTAAAAAGGTTAGGCTCGAATCGAGCTCGAGCCTAATCATTTAGCAATCGAGCTCGAGCTCGAAAAAAATTTAAAAAGGTTAGGCTCGAATCGAGCTCGAGCCTAATCATTTAGCAATCGAGCTCGAGCTCGAAAAAAATTTAAAAAGGTTAGGCTCGAATCGAGCTCGAGCCTAATCATTTAGCAATCGAGCCGAGCTCGATTCTAACGATGTTAGACTCAAAAGCTCGTCCAGCCTTATCGAACTTTTATTAACGAGATTAAAGCGATTATAAGAAAAAATTCCAGGCCCTTTACAATTATTGGGCACCAAAGCCCTTAATTAGATAACCTGCTATTTGACATATATTAGATACTATGTACAAGAAATATTATACAATATGAATCACAGAAACTACAATAATATTATAACCCATTAAGGTCATCCCCACGCATAAGGGGTAAAATTAATTGGTTATTAATGTAGAGTCGAAAGATGTAGTGCATGTTGCCATTTGCGCTACAGACCATTCGCCATTTTTTTTTCCCTTTATTTTTAGATTTTGACTGATTTGAATTTGTGATCTTATAGTGAGACAATTGTTATTAATTATTAAATAAACTTCAACGGTGACCTAAAAAATTTACCCCCAAGTTGTAAATGCATTTAAAATTAATAATCTATACATTAAAATTATCTTTAATACAAAATTAAGGATGTATTTTCAGATTCTATCATTGGCGAACAACTTTCGTTTCATTTGTTTTCCATTTTTATTCCTTTAATAAGTAAATAGAAATAAGAAAATAATTTTAACTTATCTTTTGTATTATTTTTCCCATTTTAATTCCTTCCTTAATTAATTTCTTCTCAATACAAAATCCTTAATTATTTCTAATATAGTTAAATTGTAAAAAATTTTGTACTTATTATTAGGTTAAAAAAGACAAATTGCGACGAAGAAGAAGAAGCTGAAGCTATAGGCATTTAATACGATCCACATAACAAGACGAATTAAAGAGTTAAAAGCTGAAAAAGAATTGAGAAAGAGAAGTAAATGAGCAGTAATGAAAGTTGCTGTGTTCTCACCATATTAACGTTAAAAGTAACAGTCTAACAGAGGTAGCAGGTTCCCCTAGAACTCTATTCATCGAAACCCAAAAGAAACTTTAATTAATTTTTATTCCTACTGATGGATTTATCTCAAAAAAAAAAAAAAAAAAAATCTTACTGATGGATTAACGTATAATCTGTTTATTATTAGTTAAGATCAAGATGTTAATAATTAACAGCTAGTATGAATCTATGGGCTTGGAGCTGGTCAGATATAACTATTTTGTAATGTGTGTTTATATATATAATTGACAGAAATACAAAGAAGATAAGCCTATATCTAGTAGCAAAAGATGCCTAGCCCGAGAAGAAAGGCCGATCTTCCCAGGCTCGCAACCTTCCATCCAAGAACTATCAATGCAGTAATGGAGAATACTACTAAATACTAATGCATGAACCTCTGTCATTAAGATTGTTCTGAAATAAAACTTGGTCTCTACCGTATACATATGGATTAACCTGAAACCAATGCCTCCAACTTATCAGGCCTAATATTTACTGAGGACTTCAGGAGCTATATCATTGTCTATATGTATCAAAGAAGAAAAACAAAGAAGAAATAAATGACTAGATAACGAAGTAAAGAATTCTTTAAAAAAAAAAAAAAAAAGAAAATAAGAAAGTTAACCTGGAAACGCCAATGCCTCCAAACTTCATCAGGCCTAATATATTACTGAGGACTTTCAGGAGCCGTGTTATATTCTATTGTTTCGTACTATGTACACAGAAGAAAAAACCAAAGAGAGAGAACATAAGATGAAACCTACGATAACGAAGGTGGAAAGAAAATTTCTTTTAAAAAAAAATTTAAAAAAAAAAAAAAAAGAAAATAAGAAAGTGACTGTTCAGAATATATATATATATATATATATATATGTCAACCGGCAAAGAAAAAACTGTCCTCTGCGACCAAAAAAGATCGGTGTTTTAGTGTTCTGAGAGAGGGAAGATATAAGTAAACAAGAGAGAAAAAGGAAAGAAAGTACAAGTATTGTTTTGGAAAGAAAAAGAGGAACGAAAGAATTGAAATAGTATAAATACATATGCGACAAGTCAACATTTAAATTAATTATTGATATAAAGGACACTGCCATATATCTTTCTCGCCATGTTTACAAGAACTAATTATTTGGGTTTGCTTGTATTGTTCAGTTGCGTGATCTTATGGCACTGGTAGGTGCTTTCAGACTGCAAAAAATATATAAATTAGTTTTAGGTCCTCCTATTTCCAGTAGAACAGGGCTGCTATAACTGTATTACTGTTAAAATAAAATAAGGATAAAATTACATTAGAGAATATAAAATTTCTCTATCCATCACAATTAGATTTGAATGATTAATTTTTATACGAACACCTGGATTTAATTGTAATACAAATATTTGCTACTTGAAAGTTAGGTTAGCAATTTAATAACAACATTATTATTTTTATTTTATTTATTTATTATTAATTATTTTTATTTATATTTATTATCTATTAAATATTAAATTAGTTCTGATGAATAAAAAATAAGTTTTTATTTATTATTAAATATTAAATTAGTTCTATGAATAAAAAAAAGTTTTAATTCAACATTTTGAAAAAGTATAAATTAAAAACATTAATTCTTTTATTCAAAAAAAATATAATTAATTCTTTTTTCTCTATAATATGTAAATAAGCTAAGTATGCATAATTTTATTATTGTCACTATTAAAATGATATGCATACTATTATGTACATGAACAATTTATTTTATGTATCTTAGACTTTTTTTTTATTTGGATTAGATTTTTTCAATTACTTGATTTTTAATATTATAATATATTTCAAGAACTACAAAATGTGATTAAAATTGTTAGAATAAATTTTCATCAAAAAATTACTAAAATAAATAAAAAATAATTTATATAGAGAAATAATAGGGACAAAAAATAATAGATTTGTATGAATTAAAAAAACACTTCCAAGAAACAATTAAAAAATAAATATATTTAAAAATCATGATATACAACTTTTTGTTTATATGTGATTTAAGAAGAAAGTTCCACTAAGAGGAGAAAAAATTCATTGAGAAAATTTTTAAATATATTTATTTTTTAAATATGACGAATCAACCATAGTGTTAATTTTTTTAATGTGTATTTGTAAAAAATTAAAAAATTCATTGCAGAAAAAATATTCTTTTTTAAAAAATATAACTTAAGTTTTTTTTTTAATCTAATTAATTTCCGATTATGAATTTTTCTAAAGATAACACACACACGGAGAGAGAGACAGAGAGGTCTAGCAAGTGGCAGAAGTAGATATAAGATAATATATAGAGATTGGCATTATGAAGCTGTCTAGTTCTTGGATATTTGTCTCTGCTTTATTATATGTACAGTGTTGAGCCGAAATTTAAGCTTCTCTTTTAAAAATCTGCGGACACTAAAGACAGTGCGTATCATCTAGGGTTTGGTCTGTACTGTGACAAGAGATCTTGGAGAGCAGAAGTAAACACTGCCCAAATAATTATTACTGAACAGATGTTTCTTTTCTTTGGCTGAATCAGGAAATATTGATTGTTGTCTGCAGTTACTGCTTACCCAATCCCAAGATTCTCTTCAACTTCTCATTTCTCTCTAGGCTTTGTAGATGGAGGAATTCAAAGATTTTCACTTCCTGTTTCACATTTAAATTCTCACCGTTGGTCTCAATTATTTGATAGATTTATTATATTGCTGAGTAATTTTCAAAATTTAGCATTTAAAATTGTAACAAAAATATCGAATATCCCATTCCATAATTATCTTTGGTACGTTATTCAGAACAAAACTATTAAATTAATATCTAATTTTTTTCCAAACAAAAAATCCAGAAGATAAATTAAGATCGAACTTTTTTTAGAACAGAAAATCCAGACGATTTCAAAAATGGGTCGAGATTCCCCTCAATCCCGTGCACACCCCTGGAGGTGGGTATCTTAGACACAAAGTTGCATTCAATAGTCAAAACTACTCCAAGACTTGCATTCTAAATGGCATTGTAAGTAGTAAAACAAGCGCCTGTGAGTATCATTAGCATAATTAATTAGACATTATATTATAATTCATCATGCATGCAGGTGACACTGCATACAACACTGTATACAACCTCCTTTGGACCCCCTATGCACCAGGAGCCAGCTAGAAAATGCAAAAACAAGGCAGTAGACACTCGTATATATGTACAGGACATAATGCCATTTCGCACAAGGAAAAAGAAAATCACACAAAATGTTCAATCCAAATGAAGGAAAACACCAGTCTTGTTGTATCAAAACATCCTTAGCTAAAAATGTCTTGACATCATTGAATTTTGGTTATGCCTGATTGAAGAAACAGCACCCCGCGACAATGAAGATGGCTTAAATCCCCCCCTCAACAAGTTAGAGGCAGCAGCTGCGCTGATTTTCCTTCTCTTGGCTTCTAGCTCCAGACGCCTCTTGTTGGATGAGGAACCCTGAGGAGACTCAGAAAAGATTGAAGCAGCATTGACTAATGCTCGCTTATCCCTCCTATTTTTGTCAAACTTGGAAGAAAACTTCACTTGTGCTGCAGTAGCAGCATCCTCTTTAGCAGCTGGAAGCAGCCTTATGCCAAGTCCCAGTTTCCTTGAAGCAGCTTCTTCTTCAGCAACTCTTTTCTTTTGACTTCTAAGTCTGGCTCGAAGAGCTTTGTTGAGGGCATAGTCATCTGAGTGCCTGGCATCAGATACCCGCTGAAGTCGTACTAATACTGGCTCAGCTTCTTTTTTCTTCTGCAGGTCTTCCCCTTGATGTTCAAGACGATAAAATGGATCTGCAAGCTTACCTCTCTCTGTTAAACAAAGAATTGGATCAAAATGTTAGTTCCAGAAAATGAAAAATAAATACTTGCAACCAAAGGAAGAGATATGCAAAGGATTATAATTTCACTATAGCAAACACCAACCTTCATCTGCAGGAAGTTCAAACGTTTCTGCATCCTCAACATCGAAGTCCTCAGTCTTCCGTTGAGCCCCACTAATAATTACGTACTCACAATTTTTTGGATCTGTCTGAATAACAATTTCATGCTTGCAACATGCAGATTTCATGGTGAAGCTCCATATCTGAAGGAAGCAAGAAGATTTATCAGGAACTTGTGTTTAAACCATAATCCATACTGCGAACAAGTATATGACATGATTAAACATGAGCTATCCAATTAGCTTGGAGGTGGAAAAAATCATTAGCAGGGCACTTCCCCGGACAAAAATCATATACAAGGTTAAGAGCAGCGCAGGGAGCTTTTTGTTTGAGCTCATGTGTCTATACAAGTCCATACTTCAGCTTCAGCGCAAGAAGAAAAGCTCCCAGTTGAAGCAGGATGATAAATCCAGTCTCCATCAGGGCATATATACATGTTTGCACATATATATACTTCACTAAACAAAAGCAAAGACATCATAGGGAATGCTTCTTTCGCCTATTTTGACCTTTCTAGAAACGTAAAAAGCATCTAATAATTAGCGTTTCAGTAGTTAGACATACCTTTGTAGAATAATAGTTTCCCACTTGCTTTTTCTCTGCATTGAAACGAACACCCTTTGCAATCATAGAATTGCAACCACCACACCAAACATTGAATGGCATCTCGAACCTAAGAACAAGAAAATTACATCAGACAGTTAATACAACAGACAGGAGGAAGAAAACTTTTTTTTTTTTTTTTTTACATATATAGGCATTTAGCTACTAATGACATATTCTTGATAATTGATATGCTTCTGTGGTGAAGATGATCTATTGACTTTGGAAAGTAAAAAACAGAGTGCTCTTATTTACCTATTATGCAATGAATAATTTCTCAACTATGAAACATGTCAAGGTCACGTTAACTTCCCTTATTCTAAGCATAACTTTTCCATTTTAATATAACCATGTACTAATTTTGATAACTTCCTGCATCTTATAATTGTTCGGCAAATTTGATATATAGTTGTCAATTATCAGTGTAAGAATCTCCCAATTAAGAAGATTAGCTCAGGTTGCTCAATGTTCTGAGATTCAGATATAGACACTTCATCCACTCAAGAATAAGATTTTTAATGTGTTCCTTTTTTGAAATAAAAAAAATTAGGCTTAATATCTGAACTACCTTTATTCAATTTGATGAAGAACCTTTGCAATTGTTACTTTTAAATTCTATCACTGATTTCATCTCCAATTTGGGCCTTAAAATTGTTGACATGACAAGCAAATGTGTTACTTTTACCGTAATGAGTTATCAAAACAAAGTAAGTTCTCATGTCGCAACAAAACATGAAAAATAAAGTATGTTATCATTCTTGACAATTTTTATTTGTTATTTCTATGAGCCAAAGTTAATTTACGGGTTTCACCTGTCATGCAAGAAACCTCAAGGCCTGATTTTACAGGAGATGCAACAAGTGAAAGAATATAAAAAATTTTCTTTATCAAATTAAAAAAAAAAAAAAAAAAATCAAGTTTCCGATAAGATTAAAAAAGAAAAATTAATAAAAGAAAGCGCTAAAGTTCAAGAATTTGTCATTTGGCCAAAGTTCGAGAATATGTCATTAGGCAAGATATTGATATAATTTCTACTTAGAGAGCCTTCTAAGTTGTGATCCTAAAATCCCTCAAAATTACAGGACTAGCTGTCCGGCAGTGTTGCAAAGCTAAGCCGTTCAATTCAAGAGTCAGTCAATTCCAATCAACAGATGGCAATATTTTAGATAAATTATTTGTTTAACACAACAACAAACACATAATTCATACCATCAACCTTCTAGTATAGGGGGATATGATATGGTACCTTATTATCAAAATGCCCTGGTCTATCTTTCTTGCTCTCTCTCTTAGGGCATGCTGACCGTGAAACTTGTTCAAGGAACCCTGAAAAGAAAAGGTAAATTGAGAATCCCTTTTTCCACAAAAGATACTGATGCAAAATAATATAATTCACAACGTCACAGGATGTTCTTTTGTGACAGTATACCTGTTTCGGAGTCCATTCTGGTGGATAGTAAAAATTATCTGCTCTTGCTGCTGCTAATGAAGACTGCAACAAGTCCAGAAAAAAATGACTTAGAATCTTAAATTCATGAAAACAAACAAGTAAAGAATGACTTTCATCCAAATGTCAAGCAAGGAAGGTTTGTTCCTACTTCCTAATACAACCCAATTCTTTTCCTTTATTTATTTTTTTATTTATTATTTTTTTTTTTTTGAGAAGAAAATGAAGGATATTAACTCGATCAAGACCACTTCTTTCAACACTTAAGTGCCCAGAATACAATAAAACAACAACAGCTCTTTTGCATATTCAAATAAAGCTGTTCGCATGCTTCCAAGTTCAGAAAGAAGATATGAAATGAAATTCAAAAAATTACATTAATAGGAGCGACCTTTATTATGATATCATAAAGAAAAAAAGAACTTACATTTGAATAGGCAATATCTGGAACTAAGAAAAAAGTGAAAAAATTTGCACAGATGTATCCAGAACAAAAAAACAGATGAACCAAATATATTTGTACTTCAGAGAGAGGCTATATAACTCGACATAAAACTCTATAAAACCTTTACAAGCTAATCCAGTTATTTTCTGATAAAAAAACTGACCTGGTCCTATAAATAAAACACCATAAACATGGAATAATTAGAATTTTTAACAGGATTTTTTCCTTTCCTCGCCAACATAAATAAAATTAATAGAAAACCCTACAGAATATGACCGCTATAAAACTTGGAGAATGAACGGGTCAAAGCTCAAATAGTAAATCTAAAAAAAAAATCCATCCCACTTGAGAAACAATGCAAAATCAATCATAAAATGTTTTTTCATCTACGGCCTAATTTCATGCACGGAAACCAAAACCCTAGCACAGAAGTCCTATAACGAACCATATGAAAATTGGAGAAAAATACCGAATTGCAATACAGAACAGAACGAGTAATCAAAATAAAACAGAAACCCTAATTAATATAGAGAGAATCAGGAAGAGGGATTAGTATACCATTTTCAATTTCTCTTGTTCGAATCAGAATCAACTTTGGGGGAGATTTCGATCTTCCGCTTCGTATGACTTTTTGTTTTGCAGGGACGACTAATCGAATTTTTGTACTGTCCAATCAGACGTCGTCGTTTCCTTATACGAGGCGCTACCTTTTGGGCGTAGTCGGTGCCCAATTCTATACTCGTACAGGCTGACGAAGAAATGTTTATCTTGGCTACAGTGAGGTGTGTGCAAAACATCCGACCGACCGAACCTAAATAGCCTGCTCAAAGTGGATTGGATTTTGTCGGTTTGAACCAAAATTACTAGTGATTCTGCTTGATTTTACAGGAACTAACTGGTCACGGTTAAAATGACTCAAAATGATAAAAACCGATTAAAATCGGCCAAACTGACTGGTTCAGTTCAAATAGCAGACAGAAAAGTTTGGTCTAATATTTTTAGTCTTGGTTCGAATTTGATTTAAATTGAACCGACCATTTTCTCACCTTAAGTATGGATGTAACTGGGGTAGGTATTAGCTAATTTTGAGCTACCCATACCTATATTCTTTTATAATTTTACTATCCATATCCATCTCAAACTCATTTAAATATTAATTTAAATATTCATATTCAAACCGGTTTAAAATTTTTAAAATTTTACTATATGTACCCGTACTAAACCCATTTAAAGTACTCTTAAACGAGTAAGGTATCCGTAAATTTTAAATTATCCAAATCTGCTTATTTAAAACACATTTTTTACTAATAAATAGGAGGATACCCGTAAAAACTCACGACCAAACTGATCTAATATAGTAGGTGATGGCAATAAATACCCATAGATCTATATCTGTACCTTACCTATATAAAATGTAGGTGATAATTTCATTATCCGTACCCATTTATAAGTTATAACTACTTGTACTTTTATTAAACAAATCAGAGCGAGCAGATACTCTAAAATATCCACCCACTTCCATAGTTAATTTTGACTAATTTAGTATTTAATTCTTTTGAAAAAAAATAATAACAATAATAAAACCTGTGTAGCTTGTAGTTAAACTCACCTTCTGAAAAAAGGAGTATTATTTCATGCCAATGGCGAATCTAAAAAAAAAAAAAAAATTCTAGGCTTAATACCTAAAAGAAAAAAATATAACATAGAAGTTTATTTTGAATTTTAAAAGGGGTCAATTAAAAAAAAAATGCATTGGTATGTAAAAGGTATTGAGAAAGAAAAAAAAAAGTCAAATAGACCCCTTTTTATACAATACATCAGCCATTATTTCATGCACCATATTATGTGTGGATTTATTATTATTATTTTGCTCCATTTATCTTTCAATTTGATCATTTATTTATAATTAGATATTTTTTATGAATTTTAATAACTTTCAATGAGAATTACCCATTGAGTGCGTTTTTTAACTGGTCAAATTCACCTTTTGGTTAAAAATTCATGTTAAAATAAATCCAAAATTAAACCTTAAATAAATTGTACATTGCGCATAAATTCTATAAACTAATTAAGCATTGTTCTACTATATATTAAAATTAGGTTAGAACAAGTTATGAATTTTCCAAAAAATAAAAATCCAACAAACAAAGGTTTAGGTAGAATTTGCATGTTGAAATTAGCTAGCTTAGCTTATAGTTAAATTTTGCCAATTCAACTTTATTTAAATAAATAAATAATTAAATATCGGGTTGACAAATTGAAAGACAACCTTCCATGTATAAGGTCAACCCACCTAATTTATTTGCTCCTCATTTTTATGAGTTTTAAAATTCAATTATGACATTTAAAGAAATTTAATTATATGGATTACATTTTTATGAGTTTTAAAGTTAAAGAACATAAGTTTGATTATTTAAAATCAAAACAAAACAAATTAGTAACTTATATTGAAACTAAATTGAATAAAAATAATTTATTTTCCTAATTTAATTTTCTCATTAACGATTAACCATGCTTACATCTAATATTTTAAATAAGAAAATATATACTCAGTGCGGAGACCACCTAATATATAAATATAAAGTTAGTGTGAATCTTTGAGGTGGAGAGTCTCAGTTAAGAGATTGTGTGATGGTGCCATTGAGGACATGATTATGAAGATATTCATGGTATTATGATTTCTTACAAGTGTTAAACATTACAGCAAGTTAATATGTCAAACATTGCTTGAATGGCTACTTTTGTGGTTTCACAAGCTACAAGTTACCATCCTCACCATCAATTTCTAATTCAAAATTAAAATGATGCTTAGTGACAATTTTCTAGATATTAATGAAAGATTAAACATGTGTCTCTCATGTCCATACAAAGAAAAAATTATAAACAATGAGAAAAAATAATATATATATTACATTTATTTTTAAGGAAAACAAAATAGTAAATATTATGATTAAAGGTACAAAATAAAAGTTTTAATATACTTCTTCTAATTCTACTAAATTTGGCAATTTTTTTCTTTTTTAAAAAAATAGAAAATGATTGAATGCTATCAATTTAAAAAAAAAAAAAAAAGGTAATTGACTAAATTATCTTTTAATTAATGTTTATTTAATTGAAACAATATTTAGTGCACATATTAGGTAAATTAAAATAAATAATTAATACTATTTTGATTTTCCAAAAGTGATTCTTCGATGGAAAAACAAAAGTTAAAAACTAGTGAAAGATTCGAATCAAATTTATTTTGTGGAATAAATTTAGTAATAGATTCTAATTTCCCTCTTTCAGGACTAATATTGTTAAGTGGGAAAAAAAAAAGAAAATTTTTGCAATAAGTGTTAATTTTTACTTCTATTTTTTGTTTTTATTAATTTAATTTTAACTTTTTTTTTTTTTTTACTTTTTAACGAATATCTCCACACCTTTTAGACATGAGACTAATCTCATTTCAAGATGCTATCTAACGAGATTTTTTTTTTTACCTGAACAGTTAATTTGTACACATCATAAAAACAAAAATAATTAATAGATTTATATTATCATATCATCAATCAATTTTTCTGAGAGAATCCACAGTCAAATTAGCATTATTTTCGAACATAGTAATATTCCATTCACTAAAGCTTTATTACTATTGTGCTGAGGGTTGTTGATTGGCCTATTTATATAGGAGCTCGAGGAATTATCAATAAAAAGCTTTAATAATTAAAATTTTATAGAATATTATAATGAAAATTATAGAATATCTCTCCAACTATAATTCCAAATATATGCTCAGCTTCTGAGGAAAATAATGCGCATTCATCTCTCACTTTTTATTTTTTTAAAACAAAAAAAAAAATAAATCTTAATTTAGTGTTTTCATATTTTCTGCTTTGTCCCCTATCACTTTATCAATTGCACTTCTTGCATTGCCTATGGTCTTACAAAATGTAGCTTGCATACGTATAAATTTGCATACTTGAATTTCACCTTCTTGATATTGTTCCACTATTATCATGGAGTTCATTAAGAGGGGAAAAAAAAGATTTAAATGGTTCCTCTTAATTATATTGCTTAAACATAATTAATTCATCGTATATTTGTGTAATTTTGACTCTGGATTTAAAATACACTATTGAGATATTATAAATTTATTTTTGAATGATAATTTAAAAAATAATAATAACAAGTCAATCAATGTGTTACGGTTAGTCTCTTATTTATGTGAGAAGTAAGAGGTCTCGAAATTAAATCTTCTCACCCATAAATAGTTTTTACCAATTTGGTGAATCAAAAGGAGGGCTACCAATATTGTGTAGCATGTAGTGTTATTTCAATTTATTCAGACTCTCTATAAATAAAAATAAAAATAATAATAATTAGGACGGTATAGAACTATGATTACATATAAATGCATATGATTATAGAGTTAGAAAACTTGGAAGGATATCAATCCGAACAATGCTTCTCTTATAAAGTTATAATGTGATCCCTAGTATGCAAATACAGATTAATAAATTGATTTTTTATTTTACCCTAAAATAATGTCATGAGTCACATTTAATTTATTGTATGAAATATATCTATCTAGACTCTAGTTTGATAAAAATATATTATTCAACTAATCAGATTTAGTCCGATCAATTTTACGTTTTGTAGAAAATATAAGGAGTGAACAGTCTCTAGTTCGAGTTTTCTCCACGTCAAAATATTATCATAAGTTTAGTAAATGTTATTTAAAGGAGACGACTACCCTATGTTGTGTAGCCCAAAATATTATAAAACATATTATTCATGCTAGCTCTAAAGAATTTATAAATGCAAACTAATAAGTAGATTTGATAAATACTTTTTTTTTTACAAAGATTTAATAAATGAAAAATTACAATATGATCAACGAGGTTTGCAAAATACAACTAACTCATCCATGTCTTTTAGGAAATAAACTAAAATGTCCTTATAGTTTACTTCCGTCAGACTATGATGTCCTTTCGTCTAATTTTTGCATCTTTTCTATTAAGTATCTTATAAAATGACGAAATTTTTCAAAACACACGTGTTTCAATAAATATTCGGGAGAATACTTGTATAGACTTTATCTATAGACTCATCCATGGATTAAACCAATTACAATAGAGAGTTTTTAAAAATTATTCTCACTTTACCCTTTTTTCAATGAAATGTCAAAAATACTCTCGTTTAAAAAAATATTATTTTATTTATTTTGTTCATACAGAAAATTTATGTAATTCATTATCAATAATTTACACCTCATTTAAAACTCATATCTTCTAGAGAAACACAAAAGCAAAACCAATATAAACATATTTTGTATGTACATATATGGACACTCTTAGTCTTACATATATATTTAAAGAGATTAATTAAAGCAAAAACATCAAACGTAGTATAATTTGTGGTTTGACAATTTGTTATAATGACCCTTTTTGTTTCTTGATTTCAAAGGAACTCTCATTGGGAAAGGGTCTACCCTTCTCCTTTCCCTTTCAGCAATGAATCACCATAAAAAGGTGGTAGCAAAATCTCACATGAAAGCTCCCAAAACAGTAGTAAAAAATCCAACAACTCAAAAACACCTATATATTTCCATCATCTCTCTTCTCCTTCATTTGTTATATATCAACACATTAAATTTTCAGTTTTCAAACATTCCCTCAACTACCTATAGCTCCATAAAAAACAAACAAAGAATAACAATTAACTTCCACTTCTCTTTTTCTTCTCTTCATTTTCTTGCTCCATGCTTCCTCTTCTCACTCTTCTTCTCCTTCTCTTCCACCATGACCTTGAAAATTCCAAAAACCCTATTCTTTACCATTTTTTGTTTTTCTCTCCTCTTCTTAATATATAATTTCAAGTCCAACAGCGTCAACTTTCGAACAACTACTACTATTCCTTCTTCATCGATCTCTCATCACCGGTATAGAAAAGTTCTTGTTAGCAAATTTGACTTCACTCCATTTCAAAAAAAGAATCATCGAAAACCTCCACCGCCGGATAAACAAGAAAAGGAAGGAAGCCAGATTGATCCTCGCTATGGTGTCGAAAAGCGCCTTGTCCCTACCGGTCCGAACCCTTTACACCATTGATGATATTCTTTTTCTTTTGCTTGCTTCGTACCCTAGCCTTCTTGATCATCAACATCATCATGATGACTATTCAGGTGAATGAGAAAAGTGATGGTCAGTGAGGCCTTTCATTATTATTAATTGTATGATGTTTCATACTATTTTTTGTTTTCTTTATCTTTTTTCCTTAATTAATTAATTAATTAATTAATTAATTACTTCTTCTCCTTCATTTTTTCCTTGAAGACTATATTTAGTCGCATAATTATGTATATTAATTATATGATGTTGTGAGTTTTTGAGGTTGTATATGTATATAACTATATATTAAGCATTTAATTAATTTATAGGTTTTCATGATAGTTATTAATTTCTAGGTTTTAATGATAGTTATTATTGTTATTATTACCATGAAAAAGTGAAAACTAATAATTATGTCTAATAATTTATTTTATTAATATTATGAAGTTTCAAGAAAACATGAGTAGCTGTGACGGCAAGGCAAGGAAATTGAAAAAAGAGATATTTATAAGCTAAAACATAATAATTAGTTATATTTGCTAATGGGGTTGGTTAGTTAAAAAGCTTTTCTCTCATTCAAGATTACGAAATTGCTCTGTGTGCACTACAAGTGAAAGATTTGGTGCTCTTATACGCAAATATTTCCAACTACTTTGCAATTCTTTTTATATATTTTTTTTTTCTTACAATTATATTATACTTTCATCTATTGAAAGAATTTGTTAATTTTTCTATATCTTGACCAAATTTTCTATTTAAGTTTCAAAAGTTTGGAAATGTCAAAAGAATGAAATTCATGTGGAAGACAAATTTGCATTCTCACTTTTTTGAAAAGGACATTTAGGAAAAATATATCATCTAGAGAAATTTTTTTTTGGTCTACCATGAACTAAATTAGGATTATGTTTAGAATAATTAAACTATCTATCTAGAAAATTCAAATCTTTTGAAAAGAAAAATGGAAATTAGGATCTTAACCATTGACATTTTACTTTATAAGGTAAGTACAAGTTTTACTTACCTATTGACAAACCAAAGCAGGGTTTTCAAAGAAACGATCAAATTTTAATAATAATTAAATTAATGGATGTAAATCATTGATTACTGCTCAAGATGACGTTGTCAATTAAGTGTGGCGTGATTTAACTATTTTAATAATTATTAATTGTTTTCGTAATTATCAGTTAGTCTAATTTTTAAGTAATCATCAGCTATTTTATCAAATGTTAGCTACACATTGAGAGGAACAATGTTTCGTAGTCTCTATTAGTATAGGTGTCATGTCATCGAATAAAAAAAAAATGTAATGAAAGGATGATACAACTGAACTATATAAATAATAGAGATAGTATTTTTCATCTTAATCAAAACTGTAAAAGCTATATTAAAAATTATTGTTGAACAAATCCTTAGTTATTTTCTCACATAAATCATAAAATTTTAACTTTTTTAATACAAATTATTCAAACGAGAGAGCTATCCCATTAAATTTATCCAAGTAGAACATTCAATATGGAGACTATTAGATTTACAAATTAGGAAAAATTATTTATTTATGGTTTCATAAGATAGGAAATATACTTAATTATCAACTAAGTCGATCCTTGGAGTTTTGTTTGTTTTATAATACTTACGATCATAGGTATTTTCGTTCAATTTTTGCATATCCAAACTTAATCTCAATTATGGGCTGAAAGCTTGTTATATTATAAACGAAAATTAGTATACCAAAGCTTCTTTCAGAAAAGTATACTTAGTGTCACGTCATTACAATATATGAAATTAGCCTTATTTGTTTTATTTATTTTAGTTAATATATATCATTAAAAAAAAAAAAGAATTAGGATTCACATTAATTTTAAAAAAATGGAAAAAAAAGAGAGATTTATTTTTATCTATCAAAAATGAATTTCACATTTATACAAGTGATGATGCATTGCCATACCATATGTAAAAAAACAAAATAATTAAGTTTCAAGCTAGACTTTGATGATGTTTTAAATGTAAACTAACATATAATATCTTTTATTATAAAATAAAGGCCAAATAGTCAAAAAGAAGACCTAAACTTTTTGAAAATTTGTAATTATACTCAAAGATCCTAAATATATTATTTCAATTTTAAGCTTTAAAGATTTGTTATGACTAAAATAAATTGTAACCTTTTCATACCTATCATTTTCTTTTATCACTCGTCTCGAAATTCAATTATACTATTATAAATCTTCATTAATACCTTATTAATTGTATAAAATAATGGTTTAATTTTAATCAATTGATTACAACTATAAGTTTCATAACAAATCTTTAAAAATTAGAACAAAATAACCTATTCTAAATTACGTGAGCACAATTATAATCTTTTTGGTCACTAACCAAAAATAAATATATAATAATTAAAATAGTCATAAAAAATCCGTTAATTAATTTTATTTATCTTCTATTGTTTTTATTATCATCCAAGCTTCCAATAATTCATGTGACTTAATTTCTATATCTTAAAAGAACCTTTTTTTTTAGCTAACTTGGTAAAGTTATGGATGTTTAACATGATGAGGCAGCAAATAGATTAAATTAAAATCTTAAACTTTTTAAATAATATAAAAACCTAAATAAGAATTAGTATATTTAATTTGTAGATAGTGCAAGAAATCTTGGAGGAATTACCCTTATATTTTCAAAATTTAGTAATTTTGGATTAAATAATTTTTTAATAATCAAAATCTTTGTTATAAATTTATCAAATTCTGCCACTAAAGATATCAAAAGTTTTGGATTTGTACAGTCAAGAAAAGAACATGAAACCCCTAATATTAATGAACCAAAATCAAATTGCAGATCAACTAGACATTGATAAGCTCACCAATCCATGAAGGTGACGGCTTAAACTAAAAGGGGGGGAATTTATAACATCAATCACTAATCAAAACCATACGAGCAATAATGACTTATCACCATATATATATATATATAATATATATTATAAGTTTGACGATAGAACTAGATTTGAATTCTCCTCTCTCCATACTAAAAAAAAAAAATTATAAGCTTATTTAAAATTAATTAAGTAGCTAGAAATTTTGGGTTTTTTGCAAGGTAAGGCATGAGTTGAGGCCACAACTTGAAGAGAAGGTTGCTTAGAGTTTCGATTGGTTTTATTTTATTTAGCTAAATTTAAAGATAAATGGTCGCATTCCCTTTTAGGATTTTGCATATATTGGATAAGATATGACAAATTTGCAATTAAGATCCTCGACATGGAAAAACCTTGTTGATTCTTGACCTCTCACCAACCCTAAACTACCCAGCTTCTATACAAATATTTTTTAATTAAATTAAGGAATGGCCGACTGATTTAATTACTTGTACATTACAATAATATTTCAAAAATTATTTTAATTAGTAATTAGTAGATAAAAACTCCCAAAAATAAGCATTAAGAGTTGATGAAATGCCAAATATTAGCTGCCACAGTCATCCAAATGGGTCCTTAATTAGCAATAATGCATTTTTTTTTTTTTTAAGTAGGGAATTTTTGATATCTATTAGATAGCAATGCAAAATTCATATGATAGGACAGGAAAAGAATTAGGTTCATGTATCCTTTGCTTCAATGTCAACCAAGTAGTTATTTGATATATAGTTAATTAAATATATAAATATACATGATTTTTTACTAATTAATATGTAGGTAATAATGTTTTGAAAAAGTTGATAGGGATATGAGATTATTGTCAATTATGTAATGATAGAAATAATAAAGGAATGATATATGCTACCTAGCTAATCAAATTAAGGGAGCTGATACTAATTAATTAAGATACACGTTCAATTTTTTAACTATGTTCATATTGAATAATAAATTGTGGTGTTTTTTTTTTTTTTTTTTTTTTTTTTTTTTTTTTTTTTTTTTTAATTTTTTTTTTTTTTTTTTTTTTTTTTAAAAAGAGAGAAAAATAATAGTTATGATGTTCACAAATTGAAAATGACACCACTTCAACTATATAGAATAAAAAAAATTAATTCTTTCTTTATTTTTTCTCATTTTCTTAAGGATAATATATTAGAATTTCGTTAATAAACTCCAAATCAATACAAATAACACATGAAAAATAGAATCCTTCCCCTAGAGACCAGATATAAAACGAACTATCATAAATAAGATATGACAATTTTAAAAGAAATCCTAATAAAAGAAAATTGGATAATTATTCTACACTTGCGAAATTAAAATATTAAATCATTCCGTTTTACTCAACAAACACAACCTCCTACTATTACAAGATATGCATCATTTTAAACAATTTAATAACTAAATTATTTTAAACTCAAAAAAAATTAAATTATTTAAAAAATTATCAATTTAATAACGAAACAATATAAAGCATTATACAAAAGGGATAGCTCTCCTCTCAAATCATATAATGAGTGAAAATTTTTACGGTGAAGACTACTCCAAATCGAGATTTTTTACTTCGGGAATTAGTTGAAAGACCAATTAGCCCGGGTTGCACCGAATGACTATTTTGATGGTCAACCCATCAATCACCGAAAATGGAGCCTTTGGAATGGTTCTGGGCTTCAATATGATTTAGAACCTCTGCAATTGGGCTTTCATTAGTTTGATAGCAATCTGGTTTTTTCGTAAAAGAATTATCGGTATGTTAAGTTTTATTGTTTGTGCTATTATTTAAAAAATAATTAAAAATATTGATGGGAGATTATGAAATTTTATTTAAATTAAATTTTAAATATTCTAGTAATTACAAATTTTTAAATAGTTTCTCAAAAAAGGAAAAATCATTAGATGATATTTGCAAAATTTTAGAATTTTTTTCAAAAATTAACCTGAAAATACCTTATTCCTTTTGTACAATATATACTATTTCTTTTGTACAATATATATATATATATATAGTATAATATATTGAATATATATAACATCACCTTAATTATATATACACCTTAATTTGAATAAAAAAAAATAATTACCCCAATAAGAGTTTAAGAAGTTAAAATTCAAGGAACTTTTTTTTTTTTCCCTAAACAATTTAAACAACTTTAAGTCTTCTTAATCAATAATTAAAATTTGTATGTTTTGTTTCTTTTAATGATAATTAAAAAGCAAAAATACTAGTCAAATAAGTCGAGTAATATTTTAATAAACTAAAATGAAAATTTAAGCACTTTAATTTACAAAATTATTTTATTAAATATTTTTAATTGTAAAATTAAATCTATTAAACACTTTTTTTAAAAAAATGTTATAGATATTAAATAACTGAAAAATATGAAAAATATTGTTATAAAAATTATGTTCATTATACATCAATCAATATTTTATATATAAAAATTAAAAATTTTAAAATTATTATTTTTATTATGAAAGGTGTGTAATAATATTAAAATTTATAATTCAAGTGTAGTTTTAAGTCGTTGACAAAGTTCAGGGACGATAAAATTAAAGTCGGAAAATTGTGTATTCCACCTTGACCTTGCAGTGTTCAAGCGTAAAAAGACCGTTCAAACAGCCCAAAATACAAGGGAGTAGCAAAAAGCACTTCCCAACTGCATCCGCAGGCAGGAAAATGTGATTGGCCTAATTAACAGCCAATATGCAATCCCATTCCCGACAATACTAACAATACTAACACCTTCCCATTCTTTCCCATACATCTTAATCTCCACTCAGAATCACTCCAATCCCAATTCAAACAGCAGATAAATGGCTTCTTCTTCTTCTTCTTTCCCTTTACTTCTAGCAAACCCAGATTCTGGTTTCAAGTTCTTGAAACGTAACATCAAGATTCATGACCAAAGAACAGCTACAGCTCTCGCTCTTCGTATTAGAGCTGCTTCTTCGAGTTCGAGTGATAGCAATCTTTCTTCATCCAAATCAACCAAGTTGGTCACTTTTTTAGGCAAAGGTGGCTCCGGCAAGACCACCTCCGCCATTTTCGCTGCTCAGGTGTTTCTATCTTTCATTTTTTGTATATTTCTGCTTCCTATTATTCTGAGGCTAATAATGCGTGTGGTTCTTGGGCTCAAATTGATTTGGGTAGGTATATTTTCTTGTCAAGAATGTTATCAATTTGTCTATATCATTCTGATATCGAATTCTTAGTGATTTATTTTAGTCTGTTAATGTGATTTAAAGGGATTGATCCTTTTTTTTTTTTTTTTTGGGAAAAAACTTTACATGTTAAGCTTGTTGCTATTGGAGTTATTCTAACATAAGGGATTGGAGGTCATTGTCATAAGCCTTAGTAAGTCTGTTGAGATTTTTGACAAACTAAATTTGTGGCCAGCTTTGCTAAGTATAACTCTATAAGGTTAACAGCTCCACCCCCACACCACCACCACCACCACCAAAAATGAAAAAAGAAAAGAAAAGGAGAAGGAGAAGAAGAAGAATGAAAAAATTATGATTAATGGGTTTGAGAAAATAAACCTATTTTCTTTAAGCTAGATTTATTTTTGTTTTCTTTTGAAGGTTGCTTCACCCTAGACAATAGACATCTTTTAGGGCAACAGAAATTAGCACTTAATTTACTAAATTTAATTTCTTGATCTGAGATACATTTTAACCAAGATTCATCTCTGGAGATTAACTTTTATGTCTGGTCACATGCTGATTGGTCAGCATTATGCAATGGCTGGACATCGCACATGCTTGGTAGTACAGACCCAAGATCCCTCTGCTGAGTATCTTCTGAACTGTAAGATTGGAACTACTCCTGTCTGGTGCAATGACAACCTTTCAGCTGTTAGATTAGAAACCACTAAAGTATGTTTTTTTAGCTTCCTATTTTCTGTTTTATGTGCAATTCAAAGTTTTTCTTGTAAAGGGTTTGTCTTTGCATTAAGTACACTCTTGACATTTGCAGATGCTTCTTGAGCCTCTGAAACAACTAAAGCAAGCAGATGCTCGACTTAAGATGACTCAAGGTTTCCTTGAAGGGGTAGGTATGTAATAGCTCTATTAATATTATTATGTTGTCGTATACTTGCATTAAATAGAATTTTTTCCATGGAAATCATTATCTTGTAATCAAATAATAGGTGGTTGGGGAGGAGCTTGGTGTGCTACCTGCAATGGATTCTATTTGTGGTGCATTTGCTATTGAGAGGCTTGTCAAATTTGCAACAAATATAACCCAGGCAAAAGCCGAGAAGGAGAAATTTGACATAGTAATATATGATGGATTGAGTAGTGATGAAATTCTACGATTGATAGGTGGACCTAGTAAAGCAAGGTTGAGGCATTAATGACTGACTCTCGCTCGTTTTTATGTGTTTGTTGTGTGCGTCTCTCTCTCAGACTGTTTAGAAACCACTCAGCCTAAAAGCTCCAGCTTGTAGGAGAGAACCCAAGAATTTATATTTCTAATTCTAATACATTAAAACATCTCTGTTCAACCACAATTATTTCAGGTTGTACTTGAAATATCTGAGAAATTTGGCTGAAAAGACTGAAATTGGGAGACTGGCAGGGCCTTCACTCCTGAGACTTGTTGATGAAGCAATGAATTTAAGTGGTGGGAATTCTCAGTTGAATGGTAAAATCAGTGCAGAACTATGGGACATTTTGGAAAAGATGTTGGAGGTAAATGTGATTTCCACTTCTCACTTGCCAGTTGTCAGTTTCTATGCAAATTTGACAGATTCTTTGTTGATTATATCCCAGCGAGGATCCTCTGCCTTATCTGATCCTTGGAAATTTGGCTCCTACCTCGTAATGGATCCAAAAAGTCCAACCTCTGTGAATTCCGCACTACGCTACTGGGGCTGTGCAATCCAAGCTGGCGTTCAGATTTCTGGTGCAATTGGAATTGCTTCTCCACATTTGAATTCAAAATCAATGGAACAAATCAAAAACAACTTTTCACCTTTGCCTTTTGCTTTCCTACCAAATTTCTCAATGGATCATCCACTAGATTGGGAATCAATCGTGTTAAACACTGTTGGTCATGATGCAAGGGCTCTTTTCTCTCCATCAGAAAGTCTCAGAGCGCACTTCACGTCGCCAGTGAAGTTTGATGAAGCTAAAAAATCAATAACCCTTTTTATGCCAGGTTTTGACAAGACAGAGATCAAGCTATATCAAGTATGTCCAGTCACTTAAGTTTTTCCCTTTTTTTAAATTTTTTTATTTCTAGTTCAGAAGGTTTTGCAATGGCATTTGAGACAGGTTTGGTAGGAGAGTGTGTGTCTATTCGAAATGCTTTCGCTAGTTGACCAAATTGAATTTTTGCACTTCCACAAATATTAGAATTTTCTAAGTTTCATGTCATCATAAAACAGGTAAAGAAAATGAACCTTATAGATCCAAACCATATAATAGTGTTGAAAATTTGCTGAAGTTGCTGATATGATCATCTGCATTTCGTTGTTTTGGTGTTCAGTAGCTAAACATCATCGTCCCTTTTTCCTCTTTTACCGGTTTAGTGCGGTTTAGTGGAAGGAATGCTTTTTAAGGAATTTAACTTGATTGCAACACTTGTTGTCCAATGAATGCAGTACAGAGGAGGGTCTGAGTTGTTGGTGGAAGCAGGAGACCAGAGACGTGTAATTTGTTTGCCGCCGAAAATTCAAGGTAAGGTGGGGGGTGCAAAATTTGTCGACAGAAGCCTTATAATCACAATGCGATAGCGCGATATGATTTAATTATGTAATTCAAGGAATAGTACTTATTGGTTTTGGACTTGTGGCTCATTCGCCCTTTGGAATATATATATATATATATATATATTTCAAGGGAAAAAATAAGTACCCCTTTTTTTTTAAAATTGGTTTTGGACTTGGTGGTATTCGCCCTTTGGAATATATATATATATATATATATATATATTTGGCTGTGGTTTTTCTATTCAACACAGTTAATTCCAGTTTTTGTGTACTGGTAGCCCTGGAATATAATAAGATAGAAGCCAAATTTTGGGATGGATGCCAAAATTCCTTGGAGCATTCTAAACCTGTTATCACAATTGGTAATTCCTTCTAGCTTTTATATATATATATATATATATATATTTGCTGTGGTTTTTCTATCAACACATTATTCCAGTTTTGTGTACTGGTAGCCCTGAAATATAATAAGATAGAAGCCAATTTTGATGATGCAAAATTCCTTTGGAGCATCTAAACCTGTTATCAAATTGTATTCCTTCTAGCTTTTCCTTTTCTTTCAGGTTTAACTGGACTGATTATAAGTGTATCAGAATATATACACTGTTCTATGAAAACACGTAATTGAGAAGACAAAATATACAACAGAAAATCCACCAAAAAAAAAAAAAAAAGAATTACGATCCTTCTAGCTTATTGTCCTCTCCTGTTGCTGCATGTACACGGCTCCTCAAATCTTCGAAAGTCTTCATGCTCTCTGCATCGAAGCCTCCGGCAAACTGCAAATAGATCCAGGCCAACAACAAATTTTCACATTTATCAGGAAATTAAAGATTTTGAAGTTATAAGGTTTGACTTTATATGCAATCTTATCAAAGAAAATGACAGCAGCACCATAGGTGTGCTGTACTGCTGGCTCTGACAGGATGATTTGCACTAAAGCATCGAAATCTAGTAATATATCAGTCAAATGATGGGACAAAGTATACCTGGTGAACTCGGAAAGCAAAACGAACGCCTTGCAGAAGCAAAAACTCTCTCTGTGGTTCCTTCTCAGGCCCACTCATTGCGTCAAGCTCCGATGCTACACGTTTCATGTACTTCTTGGCCAACTGAACAGATGAGAGCTTAATCTGCAAAACAACAATGGCATTGTATGAGCAAACTTAGCGTCACACTTATCAAAGTACTCCTTTGGAAGTGGTTGCTCAATGCCAACAGAACCAAATCTGCATTTTAAAAAAATAACGTCTTTCATTTTGAACCATACCTTGCCAACAACTCCTGAATCTAATAGCCAGTCAACTGGAATCCCAAACTCCCTGTATCTTGAAACAGCCATGTCCCTTGTACGTAATAGTGCGTATACGCTATTTTCCACTCTGGAAAAAGGGTCAAAAGGATAAAAATAAGATAGCAAATCAAGAAATTCAACAAAATGAATTATCTCCTGTTTACAGTAGAAAATATCAGGCCAAACTAATATACCAATTTGATGATAATGGATGTTCTTTACTTACTTCTCAAGCAATTTGTACATCTTTTTCAAAGCAGCTTCCCATGAGAGGCTGGGATCATCAACAAAAGAGGAGACCTGCTTTTGTAATTTCACCAGGTCCTGATATTCAAAAGCTGCTTCTCTTAATGCATCAGCTTTACTTTCAGGCCAATCAAAGTGCTTGAGAACTGCCCGTTCATCAACCTAATCAAATACAACAAAAAAAAGGAACAGATCAGAAACTTTCTGAGAATATATTTATTTGCTAAAGAAATGATCATCCAGAATCATTTGAAAATTGAACTTTGTTCTATGCCTCCAAAACGTTGGTTAAAGGAAAGGGGAAAACAAGTTCATAGATTTTCGCTAATTAGTCATTGTTAAATGGCAATGCCAAAAAAACAGAAGAATTCATCGTTGAGAACCATATAAGGAAAGGCCATGATGAACTAATTGTGGCAAACTATATCTTCCATATTTAACAAATATATCTTTGCTCTTGAATCAAAAAGCAGGTCCCTTTTCTAATTTTAAGCAGTCATTGCCTCAGGCAGATTATTTGCATATTCTATCCAGCAAGAAGTTTAGGGCATACCAAGAAGGAGAGTTCCTCATCCAGCCAATTTACAAAGGCCACCAAATCATCTATGTTTGTAAAGGAAGCTGCTCGAACTTCAGTTGCCAATGACTGAACAAAATCTCCTTGAGTTTCTACATCAGCTTTTACCTGTATGCCAAAAAGTTTGCATCATTAAATTTGAGTAGTGAAACCTATATTTGATGTGACAGATGAAAAGATAAATGAAAAAGGGGAAAAAGTTAACACACAGCTAAGAGGAATGATGATCTGTTCTCAATCTCCCCAATCATGTTGCTCCTAGCATCAGATGCATTAGATGTTGAAGAAATCAAAGATGGTGTATCCTTCTTTGCTTCTCGTTTCATCAATGTCTGATAGAATTCAACTAGTTCAGGAGCTCTGTGAACTTTATCACCACTTCCTGCCCCTCTTGGCAAGCTTCCAGGTGGAGGAGGAGGACGAGGTGGTCCACCCAGTGGTGGTGGTGGTAGTGGTGCACCTGGTGGAGGAGGTGGTGGCGGCACTCCACTTGAAGGAGTGGTATTTGCACCAACTGGAGCAACACCAGATGGTTTAGGAGGTGGCCTAGGCTGCCTAGGAGGCCTCTTCTCAAATTCAGCAAGCTTCATCTTGCTTATTGTTTGAGAATCAACAGTCTTAGCATCATTAGATTGGTCATTTGAATCACCATAAACAACAGGTTTCTCTTTTATTTGAGCAAGCTGTGATGGCAAGCTTACAGACTTATCTCTCCCACCCTTAGCTCTGGAATCAAAATTTGAATTGTCCCCAAACCTTGCCACTCTTGCTTGCTCTGCCTTCTCTTTAATTTGCTTCTCCCTCTCCAAGGCCAACTTATGCCGGTCTTTATAGGCAGGATACTTCTCATCAAGAACCCCTTCAACTGATTTAGACATTAATTGGAATGATGAAGCAACAGAATTTAGAGAGCCACCAGCGGAAACCTGTGTTCTTATATGTGGAAGATTTGAAGGAGTTTCAGGAGAATCAGGTATATCTTGCTCTGCCTTCCCAAATGAAGTGATAGCTACAGTTTCACCAGCATTCCTCAACATCAAGGCTTCCAGTGGACCCCTGGGTCGAAGGTTTCTTGGAGAGCCTCCAGAAAAAGATCTGGACGGGGATGAAAGAGCACTCAAATCATCTTTGCTTTTGCCCCATTTCTTGAGTTTTTGAATCAAACTGGTTTTCTTACTGAGACTACTGTATCTGCTAGCAGAGCTATCAATGGAAGCATTGTCAAATTCCTCACTTCCAGGAGAAGATGGGTGAGAAAAGTTGCTTTCAAGATCTGTGTCTCCTTGTCCACGTTCTGATCCTGCATAGTCTAACATTAGTTGTTTAGCCCTCTCTTGGGACTTGGGGCTCAGATTTTTGTTGAGATCACGTGCTGAAATTTTTCCTGGAGGTACTTGGTAGTTCCGGAGCTCATACCTCAAGCATGCATTGACCCAACGAAGGTACACTAGTTCTTCAACTTCACTAAACCTGTTCATTTGAAGTCCTTCCACTTGCTTTGATAGATCTTCATTAGCATGCTTTAAATTATTTACCTCCTCCCTTGCCTTGGCAACCATTTCATTCTGCAGCATCATGAAAAGGAAGTATATAGCAAGAAGTTTAACCAATCACATATACGAGCACACAGGTAAAATATTTAAGCTATATTTTACTGGTTATGACATTCGTTCATTTGTCAAACTACATTCTGTAGATCAGTATTTCCTTGCTATCTACAATCAGTTTGGCATGATTCATCTTTGCATACACTATATTAGTGAAACTAGGTATGTTGAGAAATGAGAAATGCTATAGACACCATAATAATAGATGTAAACTACAAAAGCAAATAAGAAGAATGCAATTCAAATATATCATGGATGTTTAAATGGTCCTTAAGGCTCCATAATAATAATCTATCTACTCATTAAGGAAGTAATAGCTTAAAAGAATAGAACACCATAAATAACAGCAAACAAACAAGTTAAACCCCAGAGAATATGGACAGTCAGAAAAGAAAAATGCATATGAGTAATATGAACAATGAGCAATATGGCTCTTACCTCTGTCATATTGGAAAGGGCTACTATATTAGCTTGAGCAGCATCCAGCTTAACAGTCAACTCCCTCTTTTCAATCTGAAGCTCTTTATTCTTCCTCCTAAGTTCCACAACTTCCACCTCTAACTCCTTCACAGCCTTCAGTTTCTTCTCAAGCTCAAGATCTTTCTTGATGGCTTCTTCCTCTTTAGACTGAAGACCAGACACTTGCTGTTTAAGCAACAACAATTGGCCTTTTGTCTGGTTAGCATCTAGCTGAATTTGCCTCTGCAGCTCCTTTAATTTGTTCCGTGCCACCTCCAATTCCTTCTTGGCCGATGCACCTTGTGCAATTTCTTCTTGAAGCTTCTTCCTCTCAGCTTGCAAGGAGTTAATAGTAATATTCAACATGTCAATCTCAACTGTCTTGATCTTGAGCTGCCTTTGTAATTCGGTTATGTCTGATTCTTGCTCCTTTAATCCGTAGTACTCAAGCAATTCGCCTTCAAGTTTAACCTCTCTTTCCTCCAATTCCTTTACTAGGTTGCGCAAACGTTCCAATTCACTTGCATTGCTTGCCATCTCGCTTTCATAAATTTTGGCTTTCTCTGTCTTGTCAATCTTGTCTCCAGGTAATGGATATTCAATCTCCCCAGAAAGAAGATCTTCAAATTCAGGTAAAAGATCTTCATCTTCAGTGTCAGGAGCAATACCACGAGACTGGTTAAATACACTACTTATCAGTTTGACCTCTTCTTCCTCTTCTTCTTCCTCCCCCTGTAATTTTATTGCACATTAATTTAGAGAAAAAGCAATGAAAAATGCATCTAATCTTTCTGGAGAAATAGTTTATGTTGATTAGCAGCCCAGGCATGAGGTAAAAAAATGAGATTGCTATCTGTTTTTGTGCATGTACTTACATCCTTATTTTTGAGTCTATCATCAGAATATGTAAAGTGCTCCTTGTCTTTCCCCTTGATTCGATTATCCTCAGCACTTGCTTCACCATTTTCTGATTATCAATTTCACCAGCCCAATCATAAACATTTGCAAAACGAAGTAAACATCACAAAACAAATATAAAGAATCCTTTGGTATAAAATATGCCATTTACATAGACCTTTTAAGCCATGTTCTCACATGTGAAAAACAAAATAAACAAAATATGAGATATTCACGGCACTGATAAAAGTATGAATCTGAGCAAACAACCAAAAAATTGATGAATAGAACTAATGGAATTTATTACCTGAAGGCTTGACTTGACGAGTGGATGATCGGATATTAAGCTGCTTAACTGAATAGGCTGCAATTGAAGCAGCAACCAGGAAGCCTACTCTGACTATCATGTAGGTATTGTTGATAGCAGAATCTTAACCTTCCATTCATTTATTGATACAAATAAACTCCAAAACACTTTATCCATTTCTTCCTAACTCCATAACCGAGTATTCGAGCCATCACCGGCCTGGAAATACACTAAGAGCTTTAGTTGTAGAATCTCCAACATCCAAAAGAGAGATTATAGGAAATCCTAGTAGAATTCTATATAAACGCCAGATAATAAAACCTGTAATCGTGTGCAAATACAATGGCTATATTGAGCTATTAATATTTCCATAAAATGTCTGCATTATCACCTTATCAGCTTTACAGACCTTTCAAGGACAGGCTTGCTTACCAACAAAGAGTTCCTGATAAGCAAAATTCCAACACAAATTATCATGCTAAGAGCTACAGGAGCCACCAATGTAACTAGTGGCCAGTTTTGCTTCAAAAATATTTTGACAATTTACAAGAAACAAAGTGGGTAGGTCTGACATATTTCCATTTCCTTTCAAAGTAATGCATATAGTTACAGAAAAAAAGACTGAAAGAGACAGTAGTAACAGCAAATTTGAGCAAAAATGTGGCAGTCTTGGTATCTTGTGCAAGCTATGTATCAAAATAAAAACCATTAACTAAAAGGGGTAATGAGAACTTTCTGGTCTCTTATATCTCGCAATAAATGAAATTTCGCTGGCTGTTCCGGGTAGCTAATTTTTGGGTGCCTTACCTGATAAAATTAATGCCAAGTTTTTCACAGCTCAACCGTCTGATTGACCTTATCATTTTCTTGATATCTAAATCTTTGATTAAAGGTTACAGATTAAATAATTAAGTCGCTCTCTCAAAAAATTAAATAAGTAAACAAATAATTCTACCTCAGATAATAGTGCCATTCATAGCCATTGGATGTTTGCAAAGGACCCACAGAGTAAATCTTGATTAGAAGGGCTCAATACAAGGACCAAGGACCAATTATTAAGGTGGGTCCAGTTTCTTTTTGGCATTACAACACAATTTAGTATAGAAAGTACATGAATTTTGATACAAAGATAAAGATGAGGTAAGATAAGGCTGAGATTTAATTCTGGGTTGTTTGCTTAATGGACTGAAGCATTTGTAAGATGCAAGCCAAGCATATACAAAGCACACCAAACTTTTAGTGATTCACTGCCAAAATCACATGTTGCCTTTTTTTTTTTTTTTTTTTTTTTTTTTTTGGCTGAGATTTAATTCTGGGTTTGTTTGCTTAATGGGACTGGAAGCATCTTTGGTAAGAATGGCAAGCCAAGCATATACACAAGCAACACCAAACTTTTAGTCGATTCACGTGCAAAATAAGTGTTTGCCCTTTTTTTTTCTTTTTTTTTTTTTTTTTTTTTTTTTTTTTGGCATTTGTTTCTAGAATTTATCCTCTGTAAATAACTTTTCGATTTACTTCATAAAGTTCATGTGTTAATGTCTTCTTTCTCTCTTGAATGAAATTCCACAAAAACTGAAACATAATGAAATCCAGAGAATGACCTGGCAAAGTTGAAAGCTGACAACTTTGACAGAAGCCCTCATCACCATATCAAATATCCGTTTGGCCGAGGAATTTGTTGGTGCAAACTTGTCAAAAAGAAATAATATACAGATATTATTTATACATGAAGGGAATTTCAACAAAAAAAAAAAAAAAAAATCCTTTAAAAAAAAAATCCCTTTCTGTGTCTTTAAAATTATTAGTGGTGTCCTCACTGTCTAGCACAGAGTCAGCAGGCCAAGAGTAGTTGGCAACCGAAATCTCAAAACTAAAGCGTCACAGAGGTGCTATGGGCTGTGCTCTCATATATTTGTGATACTTTTTTGACTTATTCAACTCAGAAAATCATCTAATAAGTATGTCCTACATTGCACAGAGCCAAAAATCTAAGTGTCAGGTGGGAGCAAGCTAAAAGTGCATACCTAACCGTGAAATAGCTGAAGTTACGCGAGAGAGAAACTTCAAATTAAAAAAAAAAAAAAAAAAAATCCTTTTCTGGGTCTTAAATTTAGTGGTCTCCACTGTCCCCAGTAGCAGCCAAAGTATTATCCAAATCTCAAACAAATCCAATGGCTATGGGCTTCTCATAATTTGTGATACTTTTTACTATTCAACAGAAAACATTAATATTGTCTACATTCACAGAGCAAAAAATCTAAGTGTAGGGGCAAGCTAAAATGCATACCTAACCGTGAATAGCTGAAGTTACGCGAGAGAGAAGCTTCAATTTGACGATTAATCATCTCCGAAAGAGGAGGAAGAAGAAGCAGAAGAACCAGAATAGCAAGTTTTGGATAGAGAAAGGAAGTAAACTGCAGCCCCAATTGCCTGGGCGGCAATGACAATTTTTGAAAGCTTTGGGTTTATAATCAAATGAATCAAACACAAGAAAGCATTCTTGACTTTCTTAAATTACTAATTTGCCCTTCACTGCATGTTGATGCTTTAGTTACTCAAAATTATTCAAGAAACAGACAAATTTCCTTACGACAAAATTAACAATGCTAATTATTACATTAATTGCAAATTAAACGTAATTTAGATAGTTTCCGCGGAAATGCACTACAACTCAGTGGTAAACTACTCATGTAATTGCATGAGCCACTTGATTTCGTGTTTTACCCTCTCCATCATTCCTATCATGTAACTATGGAAAAAAAAGAAAATAATTTAATTATCGAAGTAGTCGAGATTATTAAAAGTTTTTCATAATTATAATAAAACTTTAATCTTTAATAGTATTCACCAAATTAAAAGGGATAATTCATCTCTGAACTCACCAAATTAAAAATATTATTTACATATACACATAAATAAAAAAATTAACTAGACCACATCCCAGGCATAGACAATGGAAAAGCCAGGAAAGTTCTTGGAAACAGATCAACATTTTCTATGTATAATTATAGCTTTTTACCGTCCAGAGAAGTTTCTGGTCGCAATCCTTTGCTTAATCTTCGACTCAAAGGCTTTGCATGACACTTTCTGCTGTAACATTATTAATGGTCCTAAACTGGTGGTCTCATAGTGCTTCAAAGGTGGAGAGTTTTGACTTTTGCTGTCTGAAATGGATGAAGTCTAATCTTTTAGACAAGGATCAAGGTAAGTTGCTATATTCGGGGACAGAGACATCCGAATAACTTATTTAACTCATGCACTCTGAGTGTGAAAATGTTGTAATCTATCAAAATTGAAGAAAACAAATCATAAAAACTAGATCAAACTCGACAAACTCTGTGCATTCGTCCATCTCAGTTGATAGAAAATTCATTACACAATTATCCACAAAATGTAAGAGAACCTGGTCTGCAACAAAGAGACCATATAGGATCAGGAAAATTGACTTATTTATCACTTCAGGTAACTGTTGTAACCCTTCATTAAGCATTTCCAGGCTGGTTGCAACTGAACAGAATCACAGCAGCCAAGATGAAGATCCTCATCATCCAGCCGGAATCTCATTGATTCTCTAATTGCTTAATTAATCCAGAAGGAATGACATCACAATCGATACATTACAAAAAATTATAAAAGACCAAAAACGCCTGATTCACATTACATTTTAACCATGGTTTTTTACATAGCCCTCCGCTGAAAGAGAAATATATCGGGTAATTATTGGATGATCTCCACTAGGATACACTATTATTTTCAGGCTTGATTGTCCCATTTCCACCTTCGTCCAACCTCCTCGAGAACTTTAGCACGGGCTTGGCATTTCCTAGCTTCATCCTCTACCCAAGATCTGCATTGATTGCCTCCAATAATTAGATTACATACCAATGATAAATTTTAATCACATGAAACCAACATATTTCAAGTCTCAACAAAATTCAGTTGTCTATTATTCCAGAGAAGAATAGCTTAAACTAAAGAATTCTTCAAAACAGAGAAATATAGATTATCAATTAACATTGTGTCTCTTGGTAAACTAGTAAACTTCGGCTGAGTCATACTGCCAGTATGTTCTACAGTATGCTTCATCTTTGAAAGCAGAAAGGATATCAATAACTAGATCACCAAATCTCCAGCTTATGAATCTATGCAGCACTCTCTCTTCAGGTCCTAACTAATTGTAAACTTTGCTCAACCAACTTCACAGTTTAAGCAAAGGTATATTTCAAAAAGAAACATAGGAAAATATTCATTTAGCACAAGTTTATGTCCTAAATTTAATTAATGAAACCATGTAAAATAAATGAACCATAAAGAAGAAGCACATTTTCAATTCATCAAAAAGATTATAACTTTTGATGCAAACAGAAATAGCAAATTTCAAATGAACAATAAAATCAATGACACTAATGATGTTGACATATCTAGTTGTAGGATTATCCATCTTTCATATTAGCAACTATAGTCCAGCAATTACTAGATCAAGTTTGCAACTGAATGCAATGATGTTCAAATGGCCATTATTATATTTACCTTAGAATTCGAATAGCTTCTATTTCAGCTTCTAGTACAGATTTTGAATCAAGAATCGCATCCTGCTTGTTCTGTAGTTCACCAAGCAATTCCTGTAGATTACTTTGCTCAGCAACATACACAGCCCTCTCAGAAGCAAGCCTTTCTGACATCTCATCAACCTCTTCCTTCAGACTAAGAAGCAGATGCCTCTGACATTCCATTGCTGCCTTCTCCTTGAAATGCTCTGCTAAATCTTTCACCTGAACAGTTTTCTCATGCTCCAAATCATGTAAAGCAGCAACATAAAGTTTCTGGACCTCAAACGCACGGGTCCTTTCTTCATTCATCTTCTCATTCCAAAACCTCTCTATATCTCCTTTTTCAAGTAACTCAGACCTTATTTCCTCCATCGCAACTTGCCTTGAAGAATTCTCAGCTTCTAGTCTTAATATTTCATTATAAACTGCTTCCGCCATCCGGCCACTTGTCAGAGCAACTGCAGCTTGTGCCTTTGTCACAGGTTTATTCGGTTGAAACCGCCTACTTTGTCCTGAACAAATTTAAACACGGGAATTATCAATTTCATGCGTGACTTACTGGCATGAAAATTGTGCATCTGAATTTCCTTGACTTCCCCTCTTAAGAAAATACCACGAGCCCATGATTTTAAAAGAATGATAAATGAATGCATAGCCATGATCCACTCAATAATCTGTGAATTAATTTATCTGCAATCTGACAATGCTGTTAGCGCAAAGAAAATAAAGAGTCTGCTTAACTTTGTTTTTAATTATTGAGGGGTCCAAAGTACTCTAATTTTGCATTTACTTCAGGCATAATTACAATCTTTATTTTCTTGTCTAAAACAGCTATCCTACTCATATTTTGTTTGGAAGTACAAGCCATGAGTACCATTGATATAAATTCACACTCACTCCTGGCAACAAACAGAAGCTCTTATTTTCATATTTTCCATCCTTCAATATACAAACTTTTTGGAAGAAAATAAGTTTCTTCAAACTTTGAAATCTTGAATTGTATTCCTATGAAAGTGAAAGGAATTTGAAAGTTTAAAAAAAAAAAAAAAAAAAAAACTTCAAGTATACAAGACTTTTTGGAAGAAAATAAGTTTCCTTCAAACTTTGAAATCTTGAAATTGTAGTTCCTTATTGAAAGTGAAAGGAATTTGGAAAAGTTTTAAAAAAAAAAAAAAAAAAACAAAAAAACAAAAAAACAAATGCACCTAATCATTCAGCAGTCAAATCCTTTCTTATGGAGCAACTAAATAAATGCACTCTGGTAGTGGAATTACCTCTATATTGTGGTGAGTAGTATATGTATTAAATTTAAAAAAAAAAAAAAAAAAACAAAAAACAAAAAACAAACTGCCTAATCATTCAGCAGTCAAATCTTTCTTATGGAGCATCTAAATTAAATGCACTCTGGTAGTGGATTACCTCTATATTTGGTAGTAGTATATGTATAAAACAAGACAAGAATACGTTGGATCTTTTCTGAAACATAACCTATAACAGCACTATAAGCTTTAAAAAAGGCCACAATAGCTCTAATTTTAATGTGACCAGATTTTAGGAAAAGAAAAAGGAGGATAATAGAGGAGGGCAAAATACCAAAAACTTTTCTGATTATGCTCTTCTTCCCAGCCAACATGTCACTAAGGAGCTCCGGTGATGCATCCGAACTGACCTCCTTCACATCCATATAATCTACTTTTGTTTTTGACATCTGGACTGTATACAAGTCAGGTTTTAAAAGGCTATGAAAGGCTACTGATAGTTCCTTTTTTTCTGAAAAACATTTTGCCTTTTAATCAACTTAACAAATTATGAACCATGTATTTGAAATATATTTTACCTGTTCTGTTATTCCAGGCATGAATTGATACTCTAACTGAGCTTTCCAGTTGATCAAATCCTGCCGAGAAATAAACCTACCGCACCAAAATGGAAAAGTAGAATATCTGTTCTTCAAATAGTATAATGAAGATTTAAATGGAAACCTCAAATGCTAGGAGGAAAAAAGTCCACAGGTTAGTATATATCCATACCTCTCAGGGTGAAAGAAGAAGCTTCCATCTACTTTTGAGGTGTCCGAACAGCAATTGGTCCCTAATATCTTGCTGGGTATGACACCAGCTTCTGCAAGAGCTGTTTGGCAACCCAGAAACAGACATGGAACCTTTATAGCAGAGACAACCTTAAAATAGCAAATATTTAAAAGTAAGCTTTACCTTGAATGGAATAAAAATCAGGATCTTCAACACCCACATCATCAAATGCAGCAACTACAGAACCAGAAAGTAATGTAGATGGAACAATTCTATGCTTCGGATTCCTAGAAACGAACATACATTGTGAGATACTGAGTGGCAAAAAACATTCAAACTACTAAATATATTTTAGTTTCACAAGATTTCCACAATGTGGACCAGTTAGTACCTTTCCAATACTGAATTCAGGCAGACTAACCACCTTGCATATTCCCTTCTAGCGCACAATTCATCAGCCCTTACATCATCTTCAATTATCTGTATATCTTAATTAAAATTGAGATATTCATGCACAGAACTGGACCAAAACCTCCATTCACATTAATATACAATTTCACAGCTAGATGAGAAAAAGACGAGAGGGAGGGGGCTGCAACAAAGTTACAGAATTTGAATTTAAACAAATACAAATCATTAATTATCAGAACCAAAAGTTAACACAATGATAATCAAGAACAGCTAGAACAAGAGAACTCACAGTAAATGGTATCTACTTAAGAGTGCAGGTACTAATAGTAATTAATTCCGAATTTTGACAGCATGCCTTACATATCTCACTTTTACTTTTTAAGCCTTGAAAGTAAAAAGATATGAAGAAGCAAAAGAAACAAGTTATTATGTATGGTCATAAAAACTTTTACAGTCATGAAAAATTTTAGCTGCAAATTATATGCATTATTGATCTCTGGTTAACAAAGAAAATAAGACTCTAATCGTAGAAAAAGGCTTCTAAAAAACAAACCTTAAGTTTCTTCAAAATGGATAGAGCTTCCAGTTGAGAAGGATCCACAGGAACTGACACTTTTACTTGCTTAAGCTTTTGTGTAGATACTGAAGCACAAGAAAAACAAAAATATTCAAGACGCATAGGCAAAATGTTCAAAGGGGTTCATTCCGTTTGCCTTCTCTACAACATGAAAAATAGAAGTAAGGACCTGAAGTTACAGTTTCTTCAGAAGTGATTGCATTTTCTTCAGAAATTCCTGTAATCGAATCCTTAGCTTCAATTTTATCTACTTTGCCATCAATTGGACTTATCATCCCATGCAAAGCCCGCAAAGGATTATGAAATTGCAACTTAAAATCTGTAGAAGTACGATATCAATGCACTTCAATTATTAAAATCCAATGACCAATTTCATCAAACAAACACTTTCCATGCCACTATTACCTTTTCTATAAAGGGAGAAGTAGGCAATGGAAGTAACAATAGCAGCAACACAAGTCCCACCAACAATTAGAATTGTAGAGAAACCTACAGTCAATAAAACAGAGATAAAAAAAAAAAAAAACTTCAAATTTCAATTGGTCATCGAATTATTAGATTTATGCAATGGTAAGACCTTTCTTCTTATAACTCGGTCTAGGCGATTCAACAATAGCCCAACCATTACAGCTGTCGTGGGACTGTCCAGGTGAGAACCAAGAGAAATCGCGGTGGTTGTCGGTTAGTGAAGCCGAAAGGCGAAGAAGTCTAGGGCTTTTGGATCTAAGAATGGAGTGTGGAGAAGTTAAAATGGAGAGATTACGGTGTCCTGTGAGAGAGCGAGTACAACTGGTTCGAAGGAAGAGAGAATATGGAGGTGAAGTAGACGAAGAACACATTTTCTCTATGTTTATTTTCTAGGAAAGTGAAATGATCAAATAATCAAAGCATTGAAGATTGCTGTGTGTATAGCGAAGCAAATTGAGTTGAGATGCTTCGGTTTGTGTCGTTTTGCTTTGTTTTTGGTGAGATACACCGTGATTAAGTTTGCGTTTTGTTTTGTTTTGTTTTTGTTTTGTTTCGCTGACAAATATTATTATCCCATCGCTATTTTATTTATGGTCTGTTCCAAACCTTCTTCCAAGAAATAAAAAAATAAAAAAATAAAAAAAAATAAAAAACCGAATCAAATCGAATGTTGAACCCACGAGTTCTTTGTCAAAATCAAAACCAGTTTGAAACAGATTATATTATAATCGGACCAAAATTTTAAGGACCAGCTAATCATAACTGCGAATTCAATCACCGAACCGGCTACTCCTGAAGACAGCATAGGATTTACCAAAGTTCAGCATTTTTTTTAATGTTATGTCAATTGGGAAACCTTTTTTAGTAGAAAAAGAAACATAAACAACAACCAGGAAAGGTTGATGCAAATTAATAAAACCACTGTTTAATTATTTAGATCAGTTAATAAACATTTAAAATTAAATCAAGTTAAACCCAAATTCAAGTAATTAAGGTAACGAGTCTAAGTGAAATTTAAATATTTCAATAATTCAATTTTAGCTATTCATAAATTTAATTTATTGTTAGGATTTGCCATAATTATATATGTAATTTTTAAAATAATAATATAAAATTAATTTAGATTAACAAATAATTTTATTTAAATTTTAATACTAATCAAATCCAGACGAGTTATATTGTTCTGTCAAATCTAGTTCTACCATGAAAAGTAAAAGCCAAATCGAGTTCTCAATCTCAAATTTGTTGAACTCAGAAAGAAACATATGTTGACTCAATTTGAGGACACACCTAATGGGAGATAATGTAATAATGCCTAGCAAAAACTCAGATTACAGTAAACAATTAAAAAGGTTTTATATTTTCAGGAGGGCATCAGCACAGCCCAATCAGCACTTTCCATCCCATCTATACTGCCAATCCTCCAATTTTGTCACTATACTATTCCAAATTATGCAACCAAATGATTTCATCTGTCCGACCAGCAAACGAAAACTTCCAGTTGCAACTACCAATTCAATCGCAATATGAGCTGATTTGGGGATGTAAAAGCAGTAATAAACAGAATACTACAATCATTCAGTTTCAGTGGACGAAATTGCCCACATACTTATGAGAATAACACCACCAACCAATTGATTTATGCAGTTGGAAGTTGCATTTCATATTCTAGTGGACTATAAGCATCCGCTTTATCGATCTTGGGTGTAATGACTGCAAGAATTACACAGCCTCCAAGAACAACAATTAGCATACCCAAAAAGTTCAACAGCAGTGCCTCAGAGGAATAGCGCAATATTACATGGTTGGTTTGCAAGAATGTGGCTTTCTCCAGAATACCTGTAGCCGCAGTGCCGATGGCAAGTGCATATATGTAGATCCCAAAGAACACGTGCCAGGGAAGCAAAGAAGCTCTGCAGTTTACTGAACCACCTGGATACCAAAAGGTTGAAAAGCCAGCAGCCCACTACACAAGGGTAAACAGCAAAATCACAAGAAAAAACTCGAAAGAAAAACAGGCAATTCTTAGAATCCAATTCAAGTCAAGTTCTGCATATAAATGGGTATCCACGGACATATCTAACAAGTTGCATGACATATCACTACAATAAACAGACAAAGTGAATCTCAACCATTTAGAGTTCTGTCCCAAAAATATGCATACACGGACAGTACTTACGTTTTCATTTAGTTGTTTGCCATTGAGGTCAAAAAAAAAAAAAAAAAAAAAAAAAAAAAAGCCCACTACACAAGGGTTAAAACTAGCAAAATCACAAGAAAGACTCGAGAAGAAAAACAGGCAATTCCTTAGAATCCAATTTTCAATGTCAAGTTCTGCATATAAAGGGTATCCACGGACGCATATCTAACAAGTGCATGACATATCACTACAATAACCACGACAAAGTGAATCTCAACCAATTAGAGTGCGTCCCGAAAAATATGCATACACGGACAGTACTTACGTTTTTCATTATTAGTTGTTTTTGCCAATTGAGGGTCAAAAAAAAAAAAAAAAAAAAAAAAAAAAAAAAAAAAAAAAAAAAGAAAAAATCGTTTCTGATGCCTTTGGAAAAAGCTGTAAGGGAATGTTTTGTTTAGTTGGTTTATTGAAACTTCTGTTACTAAAAATTATAAAATTCATCATAAACACAAATTCTAATAAACGTTCTGTTTTTCTCAACAATGGTTCAAAACAACAATGCCAAATAGATCAAATTATAATTCTGCAGAACTACTCCTGCTATTAACATCATATGTTACAGCAAGAAACAAGAGTTTAAAAACCCACATTTAGGTGATTTAAGTAGCAAACTAAATAAGTGAGAGTTCCAACAAGGTGAGGATGCTAGGAGAAAACAAACCTGGGTTCCGAATAGGAATAGACAAGCAAGACCAAGCCACGAATGCAGACTATAGAAATTGTCAATGCCCTTCTCATTATGGAACTTATAAGCAGCCCAAACACCTATCACACTTAAACAAAATGATACAGATTGTATTGCGAGATGCACTGCCTTTCTGAAGTTTTTAGATCGAGAGATTGTCTTGTATGCTAGCATAGCTGCATCAGGTAAATCAAAGTATCCATATTAAATTTCTTATACTACTTGTTTATGATCATTTAACAATGAAACCCAAAATCGATACTTTAGAGTTTAGAGATGGATATGATTCAATCACATGATTGGAAAATACCAAATTCCAAATTTCAAAAGGATGTGTAGGACCCAACTGTGCAATTTAAACAAAAACAAGCTTCAACAAACTCAAGCATGGAATTGAAGAACTCAAAACGAATAGGAAAAATAAAATCTGATAACTTGAAAATATATATTCAATATAAGGATTACCTTCACCGTTCAAAAGAATAAGCCCGATTACCACCAGGACAGGATGGACCTAAAAGAATATAAAACCGACCCAAGAAATGATATTGTATTGCATATAAAAGATCAGAATTAACACTATCACTAAATAAAACAAAGCAGAGAGTGGAGATTACATTGAAGATGAGATCTTTGTTAGTAGAGGACAGAGAGAGACCGCCTCTGAAGTGTAAAGCCCATGTTAGAACCAAAATTGCAACCGCCACTCCAATTACCCTAACCAACGTTGTAACATTCTGAAACCCAATTACGGGAACTGCCATTCTTGGTGTTGAGAATGGTTTCAGGCACAGAGATTGCGAATTCGCTTTCGAGCTGCTGCTGGCCCCAGCCAGTCACGGACCGGCGTTTCTGCTTTTCTCTTGGTCTGGACTCTGTTTGTGGCATTGGATCCTCTCCGTTTAATTTTCTTGCGTTGACTTTCTTGGTTATCATTACAAAATGCACCGTTTAGTTTAGGTGTCTCTTCCCGACTCGTCATTTCGTAATTTTTATTTTTCATTGGTGCTTTTTAATAATTTCACATATATTTTTTTTCACTTTGATTACATGTTTTAGTAAATTTGTTCTTGTCATCTAAAAAATTTTGCAGCCAAAAGACATTTATATCCTTATTTGCAGTAATTTTCAAGTGCATGTACAAAATAGAAACTACATATATACTACTCGAAGAACAGTATCATATTAGCATTTGAATTTATGAAGACAAGTACTTGGTAGTTGAATCTTTGAACATTATTTTGCTTTGAAGAGATTGGCGCTTGGGAGAAACAGCAGCTAATATAATCATACCACTAAGCAACGCCAAGCCAAGTCCTAAACAATTTACAACCATAGATTCTGGTGATCGTTTTGATACATTTCTGTTAGTTTGCAAGAATGTCAACTTCTCCAATAAACCTGTTTCTGCTGTTGCCACTGCCAATCCATATGTGTATAGCCCAAGAAATATGTGCCATGGCAGTACCTTTACCCTCACCATTCTCACCTCTCCCCTGTTCCAGAAGCTCAAGAAACCCATCAGCCACTGCATTTCAAATCAAGAAAATGAATCAACAACTCACTAGTTAAGCATTGTTATTGAAAAATTTACTGTATGTGAGATATGTAGAACATAGTACTTTTTTCGTGGATTCTATTGCTTTGATTTAATTTTAGGATAAATTAATATCTTGTCTCTTCGATCTCTTGTTCAGTAAATATGTTGATTATTCCAGAAATTAAACTATTTAGTCATTCGTCTAAAAATGTCTTTTTCACTATTTAGTGAGGGACTAAATAGTAATTTAATAATAAATATGAGAGAAACTAAATAGTAATAATAATATGTTAAATTTTAAAGACCAAATAATCAAATATTAAAATATAATATAACTTTTAAAATATCACATTTTGGATGGAATAACCAAATAGTTTAACGAAAATAAACAACAACTAATCAATTTATTTATTAAATAAGAGGAATAAATTATAATTATTACCAACCAAATATGAGAGAATAATGGTCCCATAAAGGAAAAAGACAATGGGAACACTATGAGTGTTCATCAAACCTCCCAAACCGCTCTAAAACAGCAATTTTAAAAGATTAATGATTCGGTTTAATTTTGTAAAATTTAAAGATCGAGCTTTTGGTTTGGTTTACAGTTTTAGAGTCAAATCATGTGTATTTTATGGCATATATTATACTAAGTATATACATATAAAAAATTAATTTAAAAACTTTTAATAGCTATTTAAAATCATGGATATTTTATGGCAAAATTTTTGTTAATTCATTTTTCATATTTAGTATAATATTAATCTTTTTTTTTTTTTCTTGTTAACTAGATGAACGTGGAAGTTTAATTTCTCTTATTTCAAACCGCAGAAACGGCCAAATCAAATCAAATCAAACCACCGCCAAAGGTTTGGCTTAGTGTAAAATTTTTTATAGTTTGATTTGAATTTAATTTTTTTCAAGCTGTCACTTTAAGTTAGTTCGATTATTATATTCAAACTGACCCCATGTGAAACACTACATGCTTCATAGTTCAAGGCTTCTTGCTTTAATAAGCATACTAGCAAGGATGTATTATCATTGAAATGGACACATTGCTTTGTCATAACTTTAGGAAAGAGAAATAAAGAAGAGTTTAAAATAGCTAAATTAGCCTACAGTGCACTAAAAATAATTGAAACAAATAATTAAATTTTGCTATTGCTTGTTAATTGCAATTAAAGCCAAAGTTTGTGAATAGGATGGTCCATATATAGATAGCACTGCCAAGCCATTAACGCTCATAATGACGTTACCCATCTAAAATCACTAAAGCCCTGGCCCCACCAATATATAGAATAAAAAAAAGGAGTAAATGGTAATTTTGCAAAAAGCAAATTAAAATTAAATTGAAGGAATGAGAAAGAAAACCTGAGCTCCAAACAAGGAAATGCAGATTAAACCCATCCAAGAATGCAGACTAAAGAAATTAGCTACAATCCCATCTTTGCCTTGAAACCTTGTCCAAATACCAAAAATGCCACAGCCCAAAGCCAATCCTTGAAGGCACAAATGCACAGATTTCTTCAAGCTCTTTGAGCCAGGCAACCACCTGTGCACTAAAATTGCTGAAATCACCAAAAACTAGTTAATTAATCCCATTTCTTGAGCCAATCTCTTGATTACAAGGAGTATAATTATTTATACTTAAGAGATTAATTATGTACCTTCACCACTAATGAGAATAAAACCGATTACCATTAACAAAGGATGGAGAACCTGCAAAAGCAAGAAAAAAGAAAAGCACCATTAATGGAGGTTCGAGAAATGCAGATTTTTTTCGGTGGGTTCAAGAACTTCATTAATTAATTCAAGAAAAGGGAAGAAATAGTGAATACTGCATAAATGAGGTCTTCATGAGAGGAAGACTGAGGAAGAAAGCTGGATTTGAAAAGAAGAGCCCAAGAAATGACTAAAGCAGCAACTATGAGACCTGAGATTCTTGCAAAGAAGAGAAGTGGAAATAGTGAAGGAGATCCAGTAGCTGCCATGGATAGATTCTTTTGTTTTAGACACTGAGCCTACTCTTCACCGACGCTGAGTAGAAAGTAGAGAGCTTAGAGCTGTGGTCCTGTGGATCCACTTACTTGCTCTACTACTATCATAACTAGGGAATGGGTTTTGGAATTCTTTATTAAAAAACAGGCGGGTTAGATTCTCATATTACTATACTATGTTTTGGATAATGAAATTTGTTGTTTGATAGATATAAATTCTGGATAGTAGTGAAAAATTAAATAAAATATATTATGCTTTTGTGGCCCTGAGATACTCATGCCACGTGCGTTATTTTGTGTCTTTTCATCTGGGTGTTATTTTGTTTCTTTTCATCTGGGAAAAAAAAGTTAGTTATATATTTGTAATTATATTATGTTCTCTAAATAAAAAACATTAAAAGTCTAAAATTTTTTAAAAATATATATATTTTCTAATTTTGTTCTCTATAACGAAGTAAAATTATTTTTTGGTTCTCTAATTATTTGGATTGAGTCTATCATGCTTATAAGATTAAATCTAAAAAATCACTATTGTGGGGAAAATTTGCAATAGATTTTTTATTGCGATTCTAGCCATTTTAAAATTGAAATTGAAATCAACCAATTTTTTTAGTTGATTTCAATTTGATTCCAATCTATAACCAATCGATAGTAATCCTATCTAACAATATATAGGATTATTGAATATACAGTTTCAACATTTTTTAAAAGCGCATAGTGAAAAAAGGACAGTTGAAAAAAGGAAAAAGTTAATTTTATGAAAATATAAGTATTTAATATAATATTCATAATATTAGTTGTGGATTAATCTACCCATTTAATGAAGGATTTGTTTAAGTAATAAGATTTAGATTATTCCTCGAACTTGAAAGCAATGTATAATTTATCCAAAAATTAATATTTTGTCCAATTTATCTCTAAAACTTAAAAAAATAAAAATAAAAATTTCATTTTCTAGAAAAATTTAAACAAAATAAAAATTTTGGTTTGAATCAAATATAATTAAGAAGTAATAAAATATTTGATTAAAATCAAATATCATTAAAAAAGATAAAAAAGAATAAATATTTTTCAAACCAAAATTCAATATAATCAATATTTTTATGATCTTATAACATTTTAAATGAGATATTTTGTTAATTACACTGTAATTTTTTATAATTATTTTTTTAGTTTAAACTTTAATTAATAATTTTATTAATTAGAAATATGAAAAAATTATTTTTTTAAAAAATTATTTTTTTAGTGCAACTTCAGATGGTAAATTATAGAAAAAGTTATTTTTTCGATAAATTATATATTGCATCCAAATTTAGGTGGAGATTGAGTCTTTTTTTTTTTTTTTTTTAAAATAATTAAATAAAAGAAAGACTTCACTCTGTTTTTAGTTATCCGTTGAGTAACGGAGTTGCTTTGCCATTAAAGCCGTTGACTTTATACATGTTTTTGTGGGGAATCAAATAGTTTTGTTCTTCTACATGTATGGAATGGAAGCACATTCACCATTTTTATTTCTTCTGCAACACCCTCCAATCTAACTTGTTATAAATCAAAAAAATTAGCCTTTATTGATAAATTATAAGCATTTCAAATAACACACCCCTTCACAAGAATTTCCAAGATTGAATTTTTGTTTCTTGCATGTTAAATCAAAAAGGAGATTTCTAAAATTTGAAATTGTTTTTATTTGATAAAAAAAAATCAATTTAATACATATAAATCACTAATCTTTCGTTTTATTTGGGATCTATTCAGTAATATTAGCTAGTAACTAATATAATAGTAAATTATTTATAATAATCAAATTAAAAGTAAATTAAATAATATTAATTATTTTGAATAATCCCTGAATTATGCTTTTGGTGCTATTAGTGGGACTCAATAGAAAAATCAGACCAATTTAGGTTCCGGTCAAGGAATAGCATTAAAATGCCACGTGGGAATTTTTTATAATATGTATGTATTTCAATGTGGACGACGGCAACATGAAATTTATACTTTCTGTAGTATCAAAATTACAAAAAAGATTATATATTACACAAAAAAGCACTTAGTCAAAGTCAAAGCCAAAGCCAAAGCCTTGCGTTTAACAAACGACAAATGTAAAAACTAAACCGTCCGCAAAAAACGCCAATGCCTAACGTATGCATATAAGATTCCTATATAGATCCAGAGCAAGAAAGTAACATTACAAGAGAAATGGAATTCCACAGCAAAGACTTCAAGGTAGGCAAATGCGCAGGCCAGAAGCTAGTGGATGGCGAGACAATGCCACTAGTTCTACATCCGCCGGAGCCTGAAAAAGGAGACGTTGAGTCACTGTTGTTAGCTTTAAAGAATAACAGAGACTGGTATGAGCAAATGATGATCAAGAACAGTGCAGTCCTTCTTCGAGGTTTCGATGTAAAGAAAGCAGAAGATTTCAATGACATTATTGAAGCTTTGGGTTGGGAAGATATTCGTTATGTAGGGCCTGCACCAAGAACTCATCTGTATAAACGAGTATGGACTGCGAATGAAGGTCCTCTCTCTGAGTTTATATACTACCACCATGAAATGGTTTTGGTAAGTTTAGTTATGTTTTAAAGAAAACCATTAATTAGAAATTTGTGATTTACGGATTTTATATACCAAGAAATCCTGCAATTGAAAAACAGATAACTGAATGTCCAAAGAAAGTAGTACTTTTCTGTGAGATACCACCGCCAGAAGGAGGGCAGACTCCATTTGTTCCAAGCTTCAAAGTTACAGAAAGGATGCTAAAGGAGTTCCCTCAAGAAGTGGAGGAGTTGGATAAAAAGGGCGTAAAATACACTTTCACTGCACTGAGCAAGAATGACACTTCATCCATGAGAGGTAGAGGTTGGGAGGATGCGTTTGGAACGACAGATCGCATAGAAGCCCAAAAAAGGTACATGTAGCATTTTTCTTTGATCTAAACAAGCTAATTTCTTTAGTAGTAGTTACTAATTAATTTTCTTATTTGGCAGGGCAAAGGGACTAGGAATGGATGTGGAGTGGCTACCAAATGGTGGAGCAAAAACGATACTTGGTCCAAGACATTTAACGAAAGTGTTTGATGGAAGAAAAGGGAGGAGAATGTGGTTTAACACAGTAGTTGGGATGCATGGGAAGGAGCTGAGCTCAGCTTTCATGGCAGATGGGACTGAAATCCCTGAAAATTTTGTGAAGAGATGTGAAGAAATCATTGAAGACGAAAGCATACAATTTAATTGGGAAAAGGGTGATGTTCTTTTTCTTGATAACTTGGCTTTGCTTCATGGAAGAAGACCTTCTTTGCCTCCTAGGAAAATCCTTGTTGCCACTTGCAGATAATTTGGATTAGTACCTGCTTGGATATCTTAATTTGACTATCTTGTACTCTTTGAGAATGAATTAAATTTTATATTTTGCATGCTAAATGTATGCTCGTTTGTTAAATAAATTTTGTCCATTTTTAATTAGGAGTTTATTTGTGTAAGTATTGATTTTTGAAGGTTGAATGTACAAAGTTTTACTGTTCTAAGAATTTAAGTATGAAGCAGAAACATTATAGAGTCTATTGTCTTTCTGAATATAAGATCCGTCACAAATATAAGCTTTTTTTGGGTGGTTATTTTTTTTCAAAATGTAAGACGATTTGAATATTTTAAAAGGTAACAAATAATAATTTTACAATGTAAAGCAAAGAGTTATATGCAAAATAACTTAACAAGAGCCAAACTAAAATAGTTACATGCAAACTGAAATATATGCATGACCTTAATAAAAAGATTAATTTATAGCTTATCATGTTGAGATATTCACTAAAATGAAATGTTGGAAATCATGAAACAAAAAAAAATATATAATTCTTTATTCAAATAATTATTTTTTTACTGATTTTATATTTTTTTTTCTAACTGAACACAAAAATAAATTTGTATTTTAATTAATCACTAGACCAGTCGACAGGTTTGTGATAGGCTTTTTCGCATTTTCGCAAGTGTACGAAATCGCAAACAAATAATAAAGAGTAAGTTGAGTATCATCCCACGAAAATTGTATACCAAGTACCAAAATTGTGTTAATCTATTAATATTTAAACGATAATAAGATAATGTATTTGAAAATAAAGAATTAAAGTAAAAACAATAAGAATAAATATTTGTAACATATGTAAAGCAAAGATTATATGCAAAAATAACTTAACAAGAAGCCCAAACTAAAAGTTAAGATTACATATGCAAACTGAAATACTATCATTGACTTTAAAAAAAGATTAATTTTATAGCTTATCAATGGTTTGAGAATATTCACATGTAAAATATGAAAATGTTGGAGAATTCATAGAAAACAAAAAAGATATATATATTCTTTAATCTCCACAATAATTACTTGTTTTACTAGATTTTATAATTTTTTTGTTCTTACTGAACATCAGAGAAAATAGAAAATTTGTATTTAATTAATCAATCTAGACCTCGACACCCGCGCAAAGTTGTGAATAGATGGAACTTTTTTTTTTTTATCTTTTGTCCTTGTTTCCTCCCCCATTCGCGAATTTTCGCAAGTGTATTCGAAATTCTCGCAGAACAAATAATACAAGAGTTAAGATGAGGTACCAAAGCTCATAAGCTCTCATTCGAAAAAATTGTAATACCTAAGTACTCCGAAAATGTTAGTTAATCTATTAATCATTTAAAAACGATAATAAAGATAATTATTATTGAAAATAGAATTAAATAATAACATATAAGAAATAAAAATCAAGCAAAAAATTGTTGAAAAGAAAATAAAGGATTAAATTACTGTCAGGGAATTTTGATTTCAACATTGTCGAGATTGCACTTTAATGATTGTTTGATCCTTAGATGGACTTGTGTGTATTTATATCTTCGATTTATTAGGATGTGATGCTATGGAGTAGTAGTCTTTAGTTTATGTATTGAGCCGGGACGGTGCATATAGCTTGAGTGACACGGTATTGTGTAATACTGTTATCAGACGGTTGTACTTCGTACTATCGGAAATAGAGATACTAAATGGGCGAATTCTGCCAGTTTATCCTACTATTTTCGATAATTCAATTTTAAAAATTATTAAAGAATGAAAATAACCATCTTAAAATTTCGCTAATAAGCTCCTCTCGAGATTTAATTAAGCTATTTTAAACCCCAATTCAATTATTCCATTGCTCAATCGGCGTCCAAGGAAGAAACATTATGATTATAATCATCTAAGTACTGTTTGTGATATATTCAGTGAATCACGAAATTTAAAGTATTTAATTCTATGAAAAACCATTCCACGAGTCAAACCAATCTAGCTTTCAAACCAAGTACCAAAATTGTGTTAATCTATTAATATTTAAACGATAATAAGATAATGTATTTGAAAATAAAGAATTAAAGTAAAAACAATAAGAATAAAATCAAGCAAAAAGTTGTTGAAAAGAAATAAAGGATTAAAAATTACTAGGGATTTTGATTTCACTCAATTCTGTCCAGTTTATCCTACTAGTTTGATAATCAATTTTAATTATTCAAGAATGAGAAATAACCTTAAATTCGCTAATAAGCTCTCTCGATATTTATTAGCTATTTTAACCCAATTCAATTATCCATTCTCAATGGCGCAACCAAACATAGATTAAATCATTAAGTACTTGTGATTATTCAGGAATTCACAAATTAAAGTATTTAATTCTATGAAAACCTTCCACGAGTCAAACCATCTAGCTTTCACATTAAGTTGTTATTCTCGTGAAATTTATTATCCTGTTCATATCAAAAACCCTTCTCTCGATAGTGATTAATGAAATAAATCAATCCAGGGCAAAAACTTTACATGGAAGTATTAAGATCAATAATAAATTTTACTTGAATAAAGAAAATCAAATCTAATATTATAAACTGGAGTTGAAATAAAGCTACACTATATCCCTAGTAAAGAGTCAACACAGTGAATAAATCAAACTCAATTAAATTTGTAAATAATCCCATAAAGAATAATAAACAAAAAGAAAATTTAGAAAAAAAAACTAGTCAACGATTGGCTTGAATAACTTCCTTGAATCTTGACACCAACTTAAATACTTGAAGTCTTAAAGAGGGAGAAAACTATTTAAAAAATAATAGAACAAGAGATGAAATATGTAATGGATGTCGTCCCCCGATTATGGTTAGTCTTTTTCTTTATATAGACTTTCTGGAATATCTTTGTGTTCGTTTAAAAAAGTGAATCCCTATTGAGTAAGAAATCTTTTGGAGATAACAAACTGTTTAGATTTTGTATTTCTTCTCAACTAGGACTCTCTCAGCGTCTAAATAGGATTTAAGTTTGATTAAGCACGTTCCATGATATTCTCATACAAGCAGCACGGGCTAAAGCTGAAAATTTCGGCTCAAGTTGAATTCTGCAGATTAGCACGGGGTGATAATTAGCAAACCCTGGGTGTGCTATTTGTTGGAAGTCTTTGACAATTGATCATCTCTTGCATTTTTAGGTGGTTTTCTATAAAAATTTTACAAAATTCTTCAAGATTAAGTGAAATATGATTCAATGAAACTTTATTGAAAAACCTAAATAAAAATAAATAAAAATTAATTAATGTAATTAAAAATATTAAAAATCATAGTAAAAACTATATTAAAAATACTATAAAAATAACAACTATCAATTTGGCCTAATCATGTTTCGGTGCTTGTTTAGAAATTTAAAAAGCAATTAGTCAAAGTCAAAGCCAAAACCAAAGCCTTGCGTTTAAGCAAAGAAGTTTTATTTATGTCCTTTTATGCCATGGTATCTTTCTAAGTAAAGAAGTTTAACGAAGGGAATCATATATTATTCAGTAGCTGATGGTTTGTCTAATGAGGCTTTGAAGATGAGTAGAGGCTTCCATTTGGTGCATTCACGTTCTGCCATGATTTCCTAACTTTTGGATGGTGATAGAGCTGGGTTTTTTTTATAAAAAATAACTTCCTTTTAGATATTTTTCGAATAATTTATTTTGCGTTATTTGATTGCAATATTAAAAATTAATTAATTCACTATAAAAATATTATTAACAATAAAATTTTTTTATTTTAAAAATTTTATTATTAAATATGAGAAAAATGCAAAACAATGGTAAATTATGAAAGTCGATGATGACCAGTGGTGGTGGCCGAGGATGGCTGGTGATGAACAGTGGTGCATGGTAGTGATAATTAATAAATTAAAAAATATGCATTTATAAGTTTATAATAAATTTGTAAATGTCCAAAAAATATTTTCTTCTTTTAAAAATGGCAAGTCATTTTCTTTAAAAATAACTTAATTTTTCTTTGATTAGGAAAATATTTTCTGTTACCTTATTTTTTTAATGCCCAAAAAATAAAAATTGTGGAAAATTATTATTCTGTAAGTTATTTTACGGAAACTAACAGAGATTTAATACCCTCTTTAAAAGTTAAAAAAAGAAAAAGAAAAATCATAACAACTATGAAGAAAAGCTTCTAATATAAAGTAAATATATTTAAATAAAAGATAGCCTATCAAACATCCTAACTCAAACAAAAATAAAAATAAAAAAAATACAGAAGAGAACAAACAATAACGGCAAAGAAAAAAAAAAAAAAAATCAAAGCTAAGAAATAAGCTTAATACTAAGTTCTAACAATCGTCAAGCAAGAAATGCCAATTAAGTATCGAATCCCACAACGGCCACATTACATGAAAATAATTTGTTTATTGGAATAAAAACCAACAACAATTAATTTCCAAAATGTAAAACCAAAAATCATATATAATATAGTATTAGAGTAATTAGTAAATCTAATCTCCTGTAAGTAATTTCTTGTTCTTTCTACCTTTCTTTCTTGTTATTTTTGTCCTTTTATGCCACAAGTTTCTTGAAACTTTTAACATTGGTCGAACAAGAAGTATGAAATGGGGGTGAGCATTCGGTTAATTAAGTTGAATCAAATCGAATTAGCTAAATTTCTATATCAAAATATGTGTTGATAGTATCCAAATTCGAACCCAAATGATATAATAATTGATTTAAATCAAATTAAATCGATTTAGTTTAATTTAAATTCGGTTATTTTAAATCAAATTAGTTATTTTTAGCTTAAAATAAATTTAAATTGTCATATACAGTGACCAAATTAAGAACTAAGAATCAAACTTTTTATATACCCAAACTGATCGGTAACTGAATTTCTAAAACAACTATCGAAATTCGACCAAATTGAATGAGTTTGATTCGATTCTCGATTAAAAATCAAGAATTGCCCACCCCTGTTGCCAGAGAATTGAATCACAGTACAACCATTACATTACAACTCATTATTTTAAAGAATTCGAACTCGACATTCTCACTCTCTACGTCTTTTATAAAACATAAGAAAACTAATCAAACAACACCAGAATAACCATAAATTATATAATTACAAGGTAGTTATCTAGAAATTTTCATATTCAAATAAACCATAGCATACTCAGGTACTCACAACTAGAGAATCCTTAAAAAAATATATCAATTAATTTGTCCTCTCAAGTAAATAAAAATAAAAATGTAATTTGATATTGTAAAATCCACAATAAATCGATATTACTAAGGGAAACTGATATTTTAATTCCACAAAACGGCATCAAATTAAATAAGAATCTCCAAAAATATAAATCTCCATCGAAAATGCCAAGTTCCCAGCCACATCACCTTAACTCATTTATGTAACATAGCGATCAAAACAACCAAAAAATCCCACTATATATACCCATCTCCATTGAATTAAAGATCACAAAACAAGAAAACGAAAAAAGCATCATTAAGACCAAAAATGGAATTCCATAGCAAAGAATTCAAGGTAGGCAAATGCGAAGGTCAGAAGCTAGTGGACGGCGAGACCATGCCTCTAGTGCTGCAGCCGCCGGAGCCGGAAAAGAGAGACGTTGAATCGCTGTTGTTGGCTTTAAAGAATAACAGAGACTGGTTTGAGCAAATGATAATCAAGAACAGTGCAGTCCTTCTCCGAGGTTTTGATGTAAAAAAAGCAGAAGATTTTAATGACATTCTCGAAGTTTTTGGTTGGGAAGATATTCGTTATGTAGGACCTGCTCCAAGAACTCATATATATAAACGAGTATGGACTGCTAATGAAGGTCCTCTCTCTGAGTTTATATACTATCACCATGAAATGGTTTTGGTAAGTTTATATATTACCCACTTTTCATATTTGTTTCTTCACTTCGTATATTTCCGGTAAAAGAATTTATATTTGGAACCATGAAACATGTTCCTGAAAAAACTTTGGTGCAGTGACATTATATTGTAGCTATAGCAGATATTTTGTCTTATAAATAATAATCAAAACCCATTGGTTTTTTATCTTTTTCCAGATAAAAGAATTTCCCAGGAAGGTAATTCTTTTCTGTGATATTCCACCACCAGAAGGAGGACAGACACCGTTTGTTCCAAGCTTTAAAGTTACAGAAAGAATGCTAGAGGAGTTCCCTGAACAAGTCGAAGAAGTTGAAGCTAAAGGGCTCAAGTACACTTTCACAGCTCTTAGTAACAATGATACTGGATCCATGAGAGGTAGAGGTTGGGAGGATGCTTTTGGAACATCAGACCGTGCAGAGGCCGAAAGAAGGTACATATATATACACATCCACTTCTTCATATAGCTTTAGTTAATTTTCTGCATTAATATGTAATTTAACAGGGCACAAGCTCTGGGGATGGATATGGAGTGGTTGCCCAATGGAGGAGTGAAGACAGTATTAGGTCCAAGATCATTAACAAGGGTGTTTGATGGAAGAAAAGGAAGGAGAATGTGGTTCAACACAATGGTTGGGATGCATGGGAAGGAGCTGAGCTCAGCCTTAATGGCAGACGGAACTGAAATACCAGAAAAGTTTGTGAAGAGATGTGAGCAAATTATTGAAGAAGAAAGCATCCAGTTCAAGTGGGAGGCAGGTGATGTCCTTTTTCTTGATAACTTGGCTTTGCTTCATGGAAGAAGGCCTTCTTTGCCCCCAAGAAGAGTGCTTGTTGCCACTTGCAAGTAGCTGTTCTTGTTTTGCAAGTAAAAGAAATATATATATATATTTCTTCCAGTTACAAAGAATAAAATGTGGAAGGAATTAGATTGACTTCCATTAATTTGTATTGCCATTTGGCTTTCGATAAATGCATCCTTCAAATGCTTGAATGAAATAATAAGTCTTTTTGTTATATCAGCAGCATAACTATGAAAATGGATCACGGTATAATAAATTGCAATGTATACAAAATTTATATTGTATCACCGAATCAATTAATGCAATGTCCCACTTATTAACTAAATCAATTAAAATAGAAAATTTTCATTTCACCAAATCAGTTAAAATAGAAATTTTTGCGAAAACGATAATATTTATCACTTTACACTGAAAAAAAAAAAAAGATACAATAGAAATAATTTTTTAAAAAATTCATATTTTTATTGATTTTGTTTATAGATAGACTATGAATCCGATCTAAATAAGTATTTTTCTCAATTTATCATCAAAAAATCATTTAAAATATGAGGAAACACTTACCTACACCGATACATGGACCCATCACGCCAGTCAAAATCACGTTTTCATTGTAACGAGGGGGTATATGTAACAATTTAGTGAGAAAAAAAAAATAACAATTTTTTTAAAAAAAATCTATGTGAATTGGCTTTTTTAAATCAATTTTATCCATTATATCTAAAATCACATTATCGCACCTAAAATTCAATTTGTCACGTAAATATATATCAACTTCTATTGAAATTTATAACATTAAGCAGCTAACAACATTAGAAATTTGAATAGCAGTTAACTTCTATTACATTGAGAAATCTTTGGAAGGATTTTTTTTTTTTTAATTTTAGAAAAAAGACTTATTCTACCTCCTAAACTTGAACCAAATATCCAAATTGCTCAAAAATTAATTTTTGCCAAGTCACACTCTAAAGTAGATGCAATTGCTCAATTCACCCGCCAAATTTCATGAAATGCATTGCGTAATCCCAACTCCTTGCCAACTCAACTTCTTGCCTTCTCCTCCTCCACTTCTTCCTCGTGCTCTTCCTCTAATTCTATTGCATATGCCATGTCAGCAACAGCTTAATTTTAGTCTTTGTTCCCTTATTCACATCTAGCTACTTAAAACCAACACTCGTAATCCCACAGCTATCTTCCACTTCAATATTCATAACTCTATCTTTATCTTTATTATTGCTATTGTTTGCATTTGCACGCCATTTAGATGTGATAGCCAGCTTGTCGAAGCAATAGATATCAAATAAACCATCATATCAAATTTAGCTGATGAATTCTCAATGGTATCACTTGAAGCATGAGTAACTATAAAAAGATCTCACAGGAGGACATTAAGAAGAGTGGGGAGATAGTTGGAAGAGTTCGAACACAGTCGACCGAGTCAAATTGGATCGATGAGTTCGGCTCGGGAAGTCATGGGTTAGCTTGTTGGGGAATGGATCATAAACAAAGAAGTGAATTGCTGATTAAGAATCTTGAATGGGTTTATAGATCTCAAGAGGCAAGTAAAGTTAAATGCAAACTGTTGATTCCATGATTAAAATGGTTTAGGCAAATTATCAAACATTTGGCGTATATAAAATAAAGGAATTGCGACAATTCTATAAGGTTATTATTAATGGCTACCAAAAAATAGCTCGCAAGATAAAATCAATACCCAAGCTAAAGAAACTAAACAGAGAAATTAGGGAGTGGAAAGTTCAGAAGCTGCCCGCACCGGAGCTTGTTTGACAATATTATAAAAGATTGGTGCCAGAATTGCCATGGTTAGGCTAAAAAAAAAAGACAAAAAAAAAACAAAAGGTTCTAATCATTGCGTCAAATTCTTAATCCAATTACATTTTAAGAGATATGATCGGCCACTACGCTCCTTTACAATTTGCATATAATTAATTTCCAGTTGCAAATGAGTGCAATCTTTAAGCTTATAGTCGAAAAAAAAAAAAAGGGACATATTTGGAACGAAAACAAAACAATATCGAATATTAATGCCATTTGTGAGACAAGACTGTACTACAGCATAAAGTTAAAATTTATAACTTTTAACTTGATACCCTAATTACATGATCCTTGAAAGCCAAACATAAAGAAATAATTAAGAATTTGAAGAATAAAAACCTGTTGAATTTTCAATCTCTCAATTATGTTTCGACGATCTAGTCTAGACTTTAAACGATTGCAAATCAATGGTAAAATAGAGTCGGGATAAACGTAAAAAACAAATCAACTCAATTTTCATAGCACTGAATTCAATAAACGAGAAACCAAAGATAAGAAATCTGCGATAACACCTGAATGGTAAACAAACAATTCTTGTTTCAATTGAAATATTATGCTGCTTCATTAGCTCCACTGGGACTGTTAAACGAAAGGGAATGCAAATGGACAAAATAAGAAACACAGAGCACATCCTACCCTTTATTCTCTATCAGAAAAACACACTGCAAGCATAGCCCTATATTAGTCTGTTGCTTGACGGGCAATTGGGCACTAAGTTTACCCCACTTACTATTTTCAAAATACTGACCACTGCCTAAGAGGTTCGATTAGGCATGCCCCGGCCCCTGCCCCTCCCAGCATACCCATACCCATACCCATACCCATACCCATAGCTATATCCCCTTCCATGATAAGATCCACGAGAACGACCGCCACGTGGAGTACCACGACCGCCCCTGCCTCCTCGGTACCTTTGAAAGTCGCCAAAAGTCTGCAACATCAAACAAGCACCAGATGCTGAATATTGTCCACAAAATCTCTCAAAGGTTAGAAGAGGAAATACACATGCAGACAATACCTCGGTGTCTATTTTCATTTGCTCAGAGAATTTAGTCCTTCCATTATGAGAATCATGATCAAGTGCATTGCAGGAGAGAGAATCAAAAAAGTCATCCTTGTTATAGACAGGCTGAAACAATGAAAGCAATTTGATAACACAATGAGTAAGAGAAAAGCAAATAGAAAATTTTCTTTTAACAACAATTTACTTAGCATCAGAGAGAACAAAACAGCGTGCTGCCACCTTAACCACAACCTTAGTTACTTCATCATCATCTTCGTCTTGAGAATCATCTTCATCACTGTCTTTTCCATCTTCTTTGTCCTTTGAATGAGATTTGCTACTCTTACCAAGATGACCCCATACTTCATCCTTCTTGAATTTCTCATTCATTGCCGTAAAATCAAAATCCTCAGTAAATTTTGTCACAGGACGTGAAGTCTGCACAAGCAATGTTCAATTTCCATGTTGTAAGACTCAGTTTTTGATTCCCAACAAAAATCACAAAATCATTGTGCAGATGAAGATAATTCGAGAACCATAATTTGCGACTAGCTGGAAAGCTCTAAATGCAATTTGAATGGCAATCTAACTATCAAGATCTAAGATGCATAATGCGATCAAAATCCCACTGTTCGAAATCTTCAGTTGAGAATTTGAAGTTCCCACATTGTTTGGAAATCAAACTTATAGTGATTTATATGGAGAAAGTGCATGATGGCATTACCCCAGTTCCTCTTCCTCTTTCACGCCCCCTGTAACCATGACGGGAATGGAAAGGAGCCCCATTAGGCTGGAAAGGACACAAAAATGAGTGTTAGTACTCATACAGTTAAATAATCATGAAGCTGCTCAGCTTAGTTTTCAGCAGAAGTGAACAGTCCATCAATATATTTTTCTGACCTTGATTACTTTACACAAGTTCAATTTGTTGTGTATAGATTATGCACGGTGCTAAGTCTACAAAGCATGCACCATTCACATGCACATAAAGAGCAAAGATGGGAAAATAGAGCATGTTTTGTTTTGAAGACATACCTTCTGACTTGTCCGTGCTGGAACAGGTAATGGGAGAATTGGCGGCTGAGCTTCACTAACGACCGGCACCAATGGTTCAATTGATGATGATGATGATACTTGAACCACCTCCACATCTTTATGAGCCGTTTGCACAGGTTGTGATGAAGGGACTGTGGCAGGTCCAGACTGCAATAGTTGACCTGGAGTTACCAATGAAGGTGTTGGTGCTTCTGAGCGAAGAGAATTAGAGGCCATAGTTGAAGATGTAGATTGTGCAGCAGTTTGATATGGGATTGTTGGAGCTGATATAGCATTAGGCTTGTTAGAGATTGGTGGCAAAATGGTATTTAATTCTGAGCCAGAGGATGTCAAGGCAGATAGTACTGGCAAGCTGGAGCTTAAATTGGCTGGAGGAAGTGCAGTGCTAGAAGTCTTGTTAGGAATCAAACTTGGCAACGTTTCAGAAGCTAGAGTAGCAGATGGCACTGGGGGTAAAGTTGAAGGCAATGTTGGCGGTACAGGTGCTGAGGAAGGTGTAGGGGCTAAATTAAGGGAACTAGTACTTGCAGAAAGTAAAGGAGAAGGAATATCTGGTAGTGAAGATGGCAAGTTTGTACCAGGTATGTTTGAAGTAGGCAAGTTTGCAGCTGGCAAGTTTGAACCCGGTATGTTTGAAGTAGGCAAGTTCGAAGCAGGCAAGTTTGGGGCACCAGCAGGTAAAGGAGGATTGTAGTTTTGATATTGCATTGGCTGCTGCATGGAGGGAGGCATAGACAGCCCAGGTGGTGGTCGAAGCAAAGATTGCTGGTGTAAATGAGGAAGCCCATTTGGAGGGCCATAGTAACCTTGCCAATACATTGGCATAGCAAGCCCACTACCATTTGCACTAGGGGGAGCAGGAGAAGCTCCCCAAGTTCCTATGGTCCCTCCAGGTTGATATAAAGGCAGACCACCTTGGAAATTAGACCCAGGTAGTCCCATTTGTGCATTATGAGATCCTATATCAGTCAAAGGCCCACTAACAGCAGGCGGCAAGCTAGCAGATGTAGAAACTGGACGAGGATAGTGAGACTGCATGAGGGATCAGACTCATTAAAGAGTGGTGTTGATAGGTCAAATAGAATAGTCCATCAAGTAACTAGAACTATTCTTTCCATTACCTGTATAATAGCTGGATCATTGTTTATAGGTGGGGTAGGCTGAACAGGGGGAGAAGACTTAACCTGTAGGTCCTGCAGAACGAAATAGAAAAGGAAACTCAGGGATATAATGAAACCATGAACAGCTCTAAGAGTACGTGAGTCAATGTAGCCAAACTAAGGCTGAAGAAGCAGTAGAAACCGACCGACGTCACCAGCAAAAGCAAATTTCTTTTTTGACTTAATTTCAACTTAACAAATGTAAAATATGTAAAAAAAAAAAAAAAAAAAAAAAAAAAAGGACCGACGTCACCACGCAAAACAAATTTCTTTGTTGGACTAAATTTCAACTTAAACAAATGTAAAAATATGGTAAAAAAAAAAAAAAAAAAAAAAAAAAAAAAAGAAGAAGCATTTGCATTTGAGATAAACTTTCGTTAAAAAAAAAAAAAAAAAAAAAAAAAAAAGAAGAAGCATTTGCATTGAGATAAACTTTCGTTAGAGAGTCAGATAGAAATTTTGAAAATAACATCTTTCTCAAATTGATATTTTAGTCGCCTTAGTTTAAGATGATGACTTCCAAAATGGGTGAAGTGTAAATTTGTGTAAACCTTAATGTCACTTCTACACTTGTATACTTGCAAGCACAACAATTTTCATAGAGATAACCTTTCTTTAGAAATTTTGACAATAACATCCTTTATGTAAATGATATTTTGATTGCAAGCACAACAATAACATCTTCACAAATTGATATTTTTGATTGCATTTTTCAGATGATAACTTCCAGAACAAGTGGAGTGTTAATTTATGTAAATGATACCTTAATGTCACTTCCACGGAATAGTATGTATTCATAAACTTTATCACTGGGAGGGATTTGTGGACCATCTTTTTTCCGTCCTTCTGTTCCAAATGACCGCACTGCCAACATAGAATCAACATAGAGAAGTTATTACTTCATTACCTTTCTTCTGTACAGCTCAAGAATGAACAAAAGAACTATTCCCCAAACAAAAAAATTAAGCACTGTACCTTAAATCTGAAACCTAATTAGTTTTTATGTATAAAAATTGCAGGAAATAATTGCAGAAAAGACAGTTCAGCGAGTGTCTAACGCTAACCTCTGCTTATAATTGACAGAATTAGCTAATCCTACTTCAACCTCAAATTGGATTTATATAAATGCCAAAACTCAACCACACATTTCAAAAACAAAACCTAAAATAACTAGCAGAGAAGCTAGCAGAGTCAACGGTAGCAACAAAATCAGTAATACATAACTATACACATCAAACATTGAAAAGAGGAAGCGAAATCAAAGAAGATAACTAAAAACCCCCAAATTAGGGACAAACGATACCGTTTTTCAATCCAATACTGGATTCTTCCGTGTTGATATTGTAAAGAATTCCCTCGTATCTGATCTCACTCTTAGATGTCAAGCTTATCAAGCTTCCTATATATGAATCGGCCGTCGAATTCGATCTCGAAGTCGACGCCGTATTAGTACTATTCTCCGTTGCCATAGTCGGAAAATCGAAATCTCTCTTTTACTACTCCAATCCTAACCTATAAATATACACACAGACATGCATATATATCTATCTATTAAGAGAGATTAGGAAAGAACAAATAAAACTGAACTCAAAGTCTAAAAAGAGAGAAAGAGAGAGAAGACTAGGGTTTAGGTTATCTTTGCGATTACCGGTGCCTGTTTGTGGAAAGAGAGATCTAATAATATCTTTGCAGTTTTTTTGCGGTTTTTTGTAATTTCACTTGTGTATGATGAGTTAACTAATGAGGAAGAGCCACGTGCGCAAAGATTGGACTCGGTGGTCTTTTCATTTGGAATTTGAGGAGAAGTTCGGTCCAAATAGCGATGAGTTTAGTAAACGGGGGACAGCACAGGATTTGAGGTTTTATGTTCTCTCTAAGCGAATGAAAAGAAAACACGTAATATACGACTGAGATTAAATTACGTATCTACCCACAAAAGGGCAATCCTGATATGGAATGTGACGGGGTTGCAATATTAGGATCTGTTAGCGGTTTTACAGTGATTCAAATAGAAGTGTTATGTAAAAATAACTTTTTGATTAGTTATTATTAAAAAAATTTTTTTTGATTAGTTATTAAAATTAAAATGATAAAAAAAAAACTGAAATATTGATTTAAAACTTTAAATTACGATGATACAAGTGAACTCATATATTAATATATATATATATTATATATACTTTAGAATAATATATACTTTAGAATAAAAACTGAATCATTATGTCTATTTTTTAAATTATTGTCATATGTTGTTAATAAATTTTAGGAGTTGTAAATAAAGTAAGGCTTGTGAATTTGTATAAAAATAATGGGTTTGTAAAAGAAAATTAATTTATTTGACTGCTAATACTAAATTACTAATTTTTATAAATTATTCATAATTGGTAAGGCAACTCTTGTTTATTGTAATTGATATTTCTAGTATTTCTATAGTTAATAATTGCATTAGGAAATCAGGTTGAAAAGGATTTTTTTTTTTCAACAAATAATTCACTTACAAAACATTTATCAAATGTTAAGATGTTTGAAGTACTCACAAAATTAAGTTAATAAAAATATTTTTGTGATCAAATAAAGAGAAAATGGAAATTCTAAAAAGAGATTTTTTTTGTGAATTTTGAAAAAAAAAAATATTTTTTAGATTACAAAAATATTAAGGTTCTTAATTGAGTTGAAATATTATTCCATTATCGTAAGAATAAATTACTAAAGATATTACTTTTAATTTTTTTTTAATTAAGCTAAGCTATTTATGTTTTAATATTATAGTTCATAATAGAGTTTTTATTTTTATTTATTAGGATTACTAATTGAGTCAAATTTTTTAATTGAGTTAAAATTGTTTCTCTTTTTATATATTTTCCAAAAACATTAATTAAAATTTATAATTGAGTTTATATATTTTTAACTCAAATTCCAAATTAAGTTAAAATATTTTCATTTTTTTATGAAAATATACTGATTATAATAGATTGTTATTGTTTTTTTCTTAATGATAGTGATAGATGACCAAATGCATAATATTAATAATATATTAAATTTATTAATAATATATTAAATCTATTAATAGAATAATTTATTATATTCTAATTATAGAATAATTATATTTAGAATAATTAAATTAATAGTACTCCTCTAATTTCTAATTAAAAGTACTATTAGAATTAAAAATAATAGAATTATTATAGAATAATTATATTTAGAATAATTATATTCTAATTAATAGTACTCCTCTAATTTCTAATAAAGTACTATTAGAATAAAATAATAGAATTAGAATAAAATATTCACATATGTATTTCATGAAAAAAAAAATCGTGGTACTCTAAATTTTGGAGAGATATATTATTTTCTTGAAATTATGAATTTGGTAATATTATATATCTTTCTATATTAGCAATAATGATTTTATAGTATTCTGTGTTTTTAAATGTAAAATATAATTTGATATGTGATCCATACAATTTTTAGAATAATAATTTTATGTTTTCAACTATTCAATAAATATTTAATATATCTATTTTTATGAATTAGAGTATACAATAGAATAATTTAAAAATTAAATTATTTAATATATATAATTTTATAAATTTAATTAATTAAAAATTGAGAGTGCTACATTTTTTTTATTTTTTTATTTTTTTATTTTTTTATAGATTAGGTGGATTTATGCGTTTGCACATGTAGACTACGAACTTGGCACGCCGTTTTGCAACCAAAACCAGTACTGCTATCATTTAGACGAACGTCATGTCGTACGGCAAGGTTACCACTAACCAATAAACTGTTACTCAGTTTGTTAGGCAGTGTAGACATCCTGCAATGACACAAATATCCTCCTCCTGGTATGAAGAAAAATCGAACGGACCCGAGCCTTCTTCGCTTCACTGAACACATTCAAATTCTATCAATTCGATTTTCCGGTCACAAACTTCGTTAACGATCTTAGTTCCGGTGTGTTTCCGTTATACCGCCTCCTCTACGGAACCACCGAAATTAAGATTTATATTCAGTTTATTTTGTTTCCAAAGCAAACCGTTTATTTTCTCGCATTCGGTTTTTCTTTTTTCATTGGATTGCGTTATGTTCACGCCACAGAGAAGGTCGTCAGCGGCCATTACATTGACTCCTCGAAGCGAGGTGCGTAAAAGCGGTGCTCAAAATGTGGCTCCTTCTAACCCTAACATTGTAGGGAAGGGTAAAGCGGTGGCATTTGTTGATGGGCCGCCTGCTCCTCCGCCACCGCCACCTCCACCTCCGGTAGGCTCCCTGAGTGGGAATGACGTGGAGTTGGATACTGAAGATATGGAAGATTGGAAGCGATTTAGGGAGGCGGGTTTATTAGACGAAGCGGTCATGGAGAGAAAGGACCGCCAAGCGCTTCTTGAGAAAGCCTCGAGGCTCGAAAAGGAGGTCAGAATTTCAGTTGGTGCATTTTGGTGAACGGGGCTCTGGCCTTTTGACCGAATGAATGTTTTATAAATGTTTTTTTTTTTTTTTTGAATGGAAAGAAGGGTTTCTTGGATATATTTTTCTTCGTGTTGCAATTTGATTTTGGCTTAATATTTCCTGTTTCTGTGTGTGAATCCTCATTGAATGACTGACTTTCTATGATTTTCTGTTTCAGTACATTGGTAATTTGGTATAGCATGCTATTTTCAAGTATAGGATTCATTTCTGCTTTTTATATGAATGTCACTATATTTGCGTAGAACTTCTCAACTTGCTTGAATTTGGCACAACGTCTTGGTTCCATTCTTGTTTTCTTGGCACAATTTGACTTATAGTTTGTTGTTTCCTGTTCATTGCCAATCTCAGCTGAAATTGCATTATGCTTACTGTTCTTTCAATTTTTCTTATTAGACTGTGTGTGAGCTTAATTGAGCATGCAATCTTTTAACCGTGAAAGGGATACCATTTTTTTACTAATATATTTTTCCAAAACTACAATAAACTTCTCGTCTTGCATCATTGCGATGCTTTTTCTTTGAAAATTAGAATCTTTTAGGGTTTTGTGGTAGAAAGTAGAGGGTTCAATGATTTAGGGTTTTAGACAAAGTTGAAAGATTTTACTCTCATGAGCATATATGGTGGTAGAATGTTTAAGGAATTATGCAAGAAGATCTAATGATAAAGAAAATAAAAAGAGTTAATTGCATCTTGATCACATGCTCCGGAAGATATCTAGAATTGCTGAATTACTTTGCTTCCCCTCTAAATTAAAATGATAAATTACATAACAATATATAGACTTTCAATTCCTAATAATTATTTATCTAGAATTGTAAAATGGACAATGTGCGAAAGAAGCACTACAGCTAGCACCTTTTGAGCCGGAGGCACACCTTCAATAACTATGGTTCTGAGTAGACTGCTCTTTGAATCTGGATTATAATTAAATATTTTTGTCATTATGATCTATTTTCCTTTTAGTTTTGTGTTGTTGGTATGTTTTGTAGATGTAAGCATTATAGCTGAATTTTATTGTGTTACTGATTTTGACATCATTCATGTGTAGTTTTGATTTTGATTTTTGTTATAATTTAGGCTTTGTTCGGCAAAATTAGTTGTTTTATTTGTTGTAGTTGTTGTTTAACATCCCTAATAGTTGTCAACTGTTTTACTGGTGTTATCAAACATTAAAGGGAAAAACATTTCATAATCTGCTCTTTCAAACTCTAAACACTAGTACAAATGCAACATTACTGAATACTAGGGATAGTGTTTTGACCAAATCAAAATACTAAAAGCTACATGAAAAGTGTTGCCAAACAGGGCCTTAGAGGAGGTTGGTGTTTGGGTTTTAAAGACGTGTGATCATTAATCGTTTTTATGGAAAGACATGAATGTGATTTAGTGGTTGCAATTATATATTGGATTAGGGTGTTGCTCTCTGTACCTTTTCTTGTAATTCATGGCTCTCTGGTGTTTGTATGGTATAAGGGTTCATTGGGTGCATGATGGGTACAATTTGCATTTTTTGCAAGGAAAAAAAAAAAAAAACCCTAAATCTATCGCAAGTGAGAATCTATCAAAAAGCTTTTGATACCTTATCTTTTGTCTTGTATGGTTCTGACATATGACAACGAGATGTAGCCTTGAGTATTATTGTTCAAAAGCTTAGAATTGAAATTAGTGAAACTCTATTTGCATTACATATGATTTTTTTTCCCTTTTGGCACAGCTTTTTGATTACCAATATAATATGGGTCTTCTCCTTATTGAGAAAAAAGAGTGGAATTCAAATTATGAAGAACTTAGGCAAGCACTAGCAGAAGCTCAGGAGATCCTTAGGCGCGAGCAATCGACCCACATAATTGCATTCTCTGAAGCTGAGAAGCGGGAAGATAATTTAAAGAAAGCCTTGGTCATTGAGAAGCAGTGTGTGACAGATGTATGCTACTTGTAACTTTTCCTTTCTTTTTAAGCTTCTTGTTTTTTATTAGTATGTTCTGTTTGGTTTATGAAAGTAGGTGACTGAAAAAATAATATAATAATACTGTTCTTATCTAAAGTGGTTGATGTGAAAACAATGGAGAAAAGTGAGGGAAAAAGATAGAAAAATATTCAATTGGGAATTTCAAATTTCACTTCAAAATGGTGTGTTAAATTGGGGAGAAAAGGGGCAGAAAGTCAATTAGAGAACACCCTGCATAAAATTGAGATTCCATCTCTGTGCAACTCTTTATATGTTTATGGCTCTTGCAAACATGTTTTCCTATTCTTTTGTTGTTTTTTCTTTTCATAGATGCCCAGGCTAGATAATGGTTTATTTATTTTCCTGAAGTTCTCCTTACCTTTTACTCTTCTTTTTCTCTTCTTTCTGTGATTGTTTCTTATGGCTGAACCAATGCTAAGTTCATGTACATGTAAAGTAACTTCAATGTGCTATTACTAGCTGTCTTGTGTATCAGGTAATGTCATGCAGAGCAGTTGGCTGGAGTCTGCTGAAAGGCACAGCCTCACAGGCTGCTTTGTTAGGTCTTGGAGATTCTCTCATATATGTTATTTTTCTTGTGGTACATATGTTGTCTTGTAGAGGATTTATCTTTTTCCCTAACAATTATTTTGTGTACAGCTTGCATCCTTTCGATGGCTTTCAATTTTTATTTTGTTATTTTAAAAAAATGTTTAGACATTTCTAGAATGCTCAATACCGTCTAGTTCTTGTGGTTATGCCCCATGTGCACTGGCTGTTATTAAAACTGAAGGGCAGGTTATTTATTTCTTCTTAGTGATTTAACATATGTCCACTTTGGTGCTGGAAATTATTCTAATCTGTATAAACCAGTATAGTAAATACTGCAAGAGGGAAAAGTTAAGATGTTGGTCTGGCACCCGTGATCTTCTCTAGTTCTTTATGAAATTGAATTCCTGTTTTTTCTTTTTTTTTTTTCTTTTTGCCTTGATGCTAATTCCAATTTCAGGCTTCCATGAAAACCTTATAGCTTTGTTCTCTTTGATGACAGCCTAGGTACTGATTGGTTATCTTTTCCCATTTCGTTCTTTTTTTCTTGTTGTTCATTTTTTTTTTTTCTTTTACTCATCTTCCATATACGTCATAGTTCACATATTGCCCTCTTCCCTTTCTGTGCTTTTGAGAAACATGTTACTGACTAAAAACAAATAGCTTTCTTCATGAGTTCTCACCTGACTTCAGAGTTACCTTCTCTCTGTAATGGAAGTTCTTTTTTTTTTTTTTTTTTTTTTTTTTTTTCACGCTGAACTTCAGAGTTACCCTTTCTCCTGTATGGAAGTTCTTTTTTTTTTTTTTTTTTTTTTATTTTTTTTTGATATCTATGCATCCTGTGCCTGCAGCTTGAAAAGGCTCTGGCGTGAACTTCATGAAGAGCGTTTCACAGATTAACCATGCCTTCTAGAGTCAAAATTGGGCTGAATGCAAAAGCTTTAGCTGTTGGAAATGGAAGAAAACTCTTCTGGCAGGTGGAAGAAAAGCTGTGTGCTGCTGAAAGCCCAGCTTTGCTGAAAATAAACAGAAAGAATGAATGAGTTGGATATGAAATTGCATGATGTCGGAAGCCTCGTTGAAAATGCAGTTTCAATGGAGAGCCTTTCCATAAAACTGAGTATTTCTCTATGCTTCAAGTGTTTAATGTCTAAGAATGATTGTACTTTGCTAGGCTTTTTTTTTTTTTTTTTTTTTTTTTTTTGATATTCTATGCATCCTCTGCCTGCAGCTTGAAAAGGCTCTGCGTGACTTGCATGAAGAGCGTTCACAGATTAAGCATGCTTCTGAGTCAAAATTGGCTGATGCAAAAGCTTTAGCTGTTGGAATGGAAGAGAAATCTCTGGAGGTGGAAGAAAAGCTGTGTGCTGCTGAAGCCCAGCTTGCTGAAATAAACAGAAAGAATGAAGAGTTGGATATGAAATTGCATGATGTGGAAGCTCGTGAAAATGCAGTTCAGATGGAGAGCCTTTCCATAAAAACTGAGTATTCTCTATGCTTCAAGTGTTTAATGTCTAAGAATGATTGTATTTGCTAGCAAGAGCTATGGAGCATGTCACTCATACTGCAAATATCTGTCATTGATTACTCTTAGGAGAGAAGCACATGAGGCAACTTTCTATAAACAGAGAGAAGATCTACTTGAATGGGAGAAGAAACTACAGAAAAGGGAAGAGAAATTATGTGAGCTTCGGAGAACTCTCAACCAGAGAGAGGAAAAGGCAAATGAAAATGACAGGAACCTTGAGCAGAAACGGAAGGGTTTGGAGGAGGCGGAAAAGAAGATTGATGTATCACGTGAAAAGTTGAGGGAGATGGAAGATGATATGAATAATCGGCTCTCAGACCTGATTGCTAAAGAGAAGGTGAACTTATTGTCTAGCTAAGTGGCTTATTGAAGCTGTTTTTTCAACAGCTTTTCCTGCTTATCTGTTACCTTTTGTTGTCTTGTCTCAGAAAGTAGACTCTGCAAGGAGCATCCTAGAGATGAAGGAGAATCACTTACTTGTATTGGAAAAACAGCTTAGTGCTCGAGAAAAAGTGAGTTTCAAAATCACCTTTGGACTTAAGCACAATGTGATACTCAAATAATGCATTAAATCTTTTATTTGGATGTGTGTCACTGTAATCATTGGATGCACTCTTGATTCTTCACATATTCTTAACAGTAATTGTTCTAGAAAAGTCAACTGAAAGCTTCATTTCTTGAAAACAGAACTGTACAAACTTTGTATTAACAAAGTCTTGAGATTCCCTTTGCATCTGTAGATATTCTATACGCACATGTGCATACACACATACATCCATAAAGTTAATTTTCCCATATATTATGCTTTTACTAATTTGAAACAAGAAAAGTGAAAGAAAAAACAAATAATTGTTTTTATTATAGATAACATTTTCCTTTTAAAAGTTTGAGTTTGTGTCTTGCATTGGTTCATTGTATACTTGTATATCTAAAATTATTTTGTTTCATTCTGAATTTTGAGTCTCATAAAGCATGGTTAATTGTGGCTAACTCAACTTAAGACTTATGATGCATTCTAATGATTAGAAAGACCATACCATTATCTCGATCAATGACCCAAAGACGAGTGTTTTTGGATGAAGTAGCCATTCAAAATGTTAAGTCTGTTTTGTGTTTTGCGAGCAGTTAATTCTAGCAAGCTCATAGTTATAATTAAGTTCATGAGAAAGTCAATAAGAGAAGCCTCCACTGCAAGCTGGCTCCTCAAACCTGATCATCATGACATGTATTACTATTACTGACTATAGTAGCATCTGCAACCCCTTTCCAAGTGAAAATGTAATAAAGTTTATGCAATTATTGGAGTACATTGAGAGCAGTTCTTAATGATCTGATCATTTAGCTGTTATAAAAGTTGTGCATGCTTAGAATCCCTTGCTAGAATTGTGGACATCAAATTGGAAACATTGTTCTTAAAATTGTTAAGACATAAATTAATAGCATTGGAATATATGTTTTATGGAATGGGTTGAAAGGTATAGACACTTGAGTTTATAGTTGTAGACTTGTAGTAATAGAAAATGACTGTTATTCTTTGGCTTTGAGTTAATTATTCATATATGTTTGACTGATAATCATGTTTCCTGAATCTTGTACAGTTGGGAGTTCAGAAGCTCCATGATGAGCACCAGGCTGTTCTGAGTGACAAGATGCAGAAGCTTGAGTTAGAACTGGATGAAAAGAGGAAAGGTCTTGATGAAGAATTGAGCAGAAAGGTAGAGGCATTGGGGCAGCACGAAGTTGAGATTCTTCATAGGGAAGAAAAGTTGAGGAAACGAGAGCAAGCTTTGGATAGGAAGTTGGAGAGAGTGAAGGAGAAAGAAAAGGACCTTGATGTGAAATCAAAAAATGTGAAGGAGAAAGAGAAGTCTATGAAAGCTGAGCAGAAGAACTTGGATCTTGAACATAAAAAATTGCTTGCTGATAAAGAGAGCTTGCAGATTCTCAAAGATGACTGTGAGAAGTTGAGGTCTGAAATTTCTCAACAGGAATTGCAAATTGGTGAACAGAGTGAAACTCTTAAAGTAACTAATGATGAGAGATTAGAGCACCTTCGCTTGCAAGCGGAATTGAGGCAGGAGTTGGAGAAATGCAGGCGTCAGGAGGAGTTCCTTCTGAAAGAATGTGAAGATTTGAAAGAGGAGAGAGAGAAGTTTGAGAGAGAGTGGGAAGTGCTGGAAGGGAAAAGAGCTCAACTTAGCAAGGAGCTAAAGGAAATTACTGTAGGGAGAGAGAAATTTGAGAAGTTGCAATATGCTGAAGAGGAAAGGCTGAAGAAAGAGGAACATGCAATGAAGGAGTACATTCAGAGGGAGTTGGAGGCTCTTAGACTGAAAAAAGAATCATTTGAAGCTAGAAAGAGGCATGAACAACTCGCTTTATCTGAAAATGCTGAAATTGAGCATGATCAAATGGTGCAAGACTTAAAATCACAGAAAAGTACTTTTGAGACTGATCTCATAACTAGGAGGGAGGAAATGGAGACAAGCCTGCGGGAAAGGGAGAGGTCATTTGAGGAGCGGAAGGAGAGAGAACGCAAAGATATAAATTACTCAAAAGAAGTTGCTCAGAAGGAATTGGAAGAAATACACTCTGAAAGGCATGCAATAGAAAATGAAAAGAAAGAAGTTGCAAGAAACAAAGAGAAGCTAGAAGGACAGCAATTTGGAATCCAAAAAGACATTGATGAACTTGTGATGCTCAGCAATAAGCTTAGAGACCAAAGGCAACAGGTCATCAGGGAGAGAAATCACTTCATTTCATTTGTTGAAAAGCATAAGAGTTGCAAGAACTGTGGAGATGTCACTAGGGATTTTATACTTTCTGGTCTTCTGCCTTCTGACATGGAAGATAGGGAGATACTTCCTCTTCAGGTGGAAGCTGATGAAACTTTGAGGAGCAATAAAGATGCTGCTGAAGATCCAAATGTTATGAATGTCAAGAAATCTCTGGATGAAGGCAATTTGGGATATTCTAATCCTCAAGAAAACATGTCTTGGTTCCGCAAATGCACTTCAAAGATTTTTAGCATATCCCCTACGAAAAAGATAGAACATGGTTCAGCTCCAACTTTGGCAGTAGAAAAGACCGCGGGACTTGTTACACTGGACTCTAAAGAAGCTAGTGGTAGCATGGTTCCTGGAAACAAAGTTCAGCAGCTTCAGCATGATGGAATTAGAAGAGAGGAAGATGGATATTCCATCTCTTTTGACAACCACAGTTATATGGACAGTAAAGTGGAAGATTCTGGACAATCAGAGCTACAAAGTAATTGTAAACCTGGGAGGAGACGCAAGGCTGGAGTAGGTAGAACACGCACAGTAAAAGCAGTTATTAAGGATGGCTCTGAAGAACCTCAGGACAATGCCAAAAAGGTGCAGTCTTATCGTATCATTGATGGTAAGGGCATTTTAGGTCGGACAGAAAAGCCAGCAGGCAACATTGCAAGGAAGCGAGGACGTGCACAAGAAGAAAGTGAACAGGATGCTGGTGATAGTGAAGGATGTTCTGACAGTATCACGACTGGTGGTCATGGGAAGAGGCGGCAAACGGTGGCCTCAGCCATTACTCCAGGGCAAAAGCGGTACAATCTAAGGCGACACAAGACGTAAGTTAGGCCACACTTGATAGAATCTAGTACTTGGTTACATTAAGAATTCCTAATACAATATAATACCCCTTGCACAACATGCATAGTCATAAAATAATCATCTATTTTACATTACGTAATATCTGTTACACATGAAAACTAATATTATCTAATAATTATTATTTTATTATCTTTTTTAACATCACTACCAAGATCCTTTATTTCATTTACCACTGCCATAATTCACCATTGCCCTTCCCAGTGCCATCGCTTCTCACCCTGCTGCTTCCACCACTACCATGTGTACCTCACCTCCACTTTGTTGGACTGCCAGTGCCCACCCTGCTGCTGCTATAGCCACTTCTGCTATTTCATCACCACCATCGCCTCTCTACCATTTCTTACATCACCACTAACACTATATCACCATCATGATTGCCCATCCCGCTACCACCATCACCACCGTCATCATTCAGTATCACCATTTGTATATTCTGCCAAGTACCAAATAGAATAAATATGAAACAAAAATTGTTGTATTACACATATTTCATTTTGCTTCCATTCCATTTTGCTTCTTAGTTTGTTAAATGCAACTCCATTAGATTCTACCTAATTTAACTTTTCTTTTTATCAAGTAAATGACATAGTATGAAAATACATTTGTTAAGCTTTGGACAGTTTGCGATGCATGCAGTTATTTTTGAACTGAGATGTCTAGAGTGAATTGTTCAAAGGTTAAAGCCAGTGGTGTTGTATTTCTTTTTTAGTTTTCCGCCTTTCATTGGACAACATAGTGACAATTTGTTCTGAGTGGCTTTACACCTTTTTTGTACTGTTAAGTTCTCTCTGAGTTTCTGACTGATCATGCGTTGGCTGCATGGTTCATTTTTGACTAAAAGTGTCCATTAGGTTTCTTTGGATAGATATCGTGACATAATTTGTTATGATATTTGATTGTTACTAACCTGCGTTTAGTTGAGTATTCTTGATTGCATTTGCATATTAGTTTTACCAATGTGTGACATGATAAATGTGATTTATGTTGGATATGTTTGATGCAAGGAAGAAAGGCATATCTGATAGTTTTTCTCTTTAATCAATTGTGATCAGTGCAGAAGCAACTTCTGCCAAGCAATCATTGTCTGATATGATGAATATGGGGGAGAAAGAAACCGGTGGTTATGCCACTGCAAAACCATCTCAAAATCCTGAAACTGCTCCTGTGGTGTCGCTTGGAGTTGCTAGTGAGACTGGCAAGTCTAAGGACTTGTTGAAGGTCACAACAGTAAAAGATGTTGAATTTTCACAGGATAAGGTAGAGGGACATTTGATCGTTGAATTTATTTCCTGTATCTTGTACCAATTTCTCTGCTAATTGTCATATTATGGTAAAACTTGACAAACGTCAATGACCAGGCTAATGTGGCAAAATCGGTTGGGATTGCTGAGTTGAGCGAGGAAGTAATTGGCACAACAGAATTTGAGGATGAGGATGAGAATGGCAGCACGATCCATGAGGAGGACGAAGAGAACTACAATGATGAGGACGAGGATTTGGAGCATCCTGGTGAAGCTTCAATAGGGAAAAAGATATGGACCTTCTTCACTACATAATTGTTACTTTTTGGTCCGTGAGTCTCATTTCTCCCTCTCTTTCCCTGTACTACTGATAATACATGAACTGTCTTTAATTTGAGGAATAGAGGGAAAGCAAGTTGTGGGGTTTGCACACTAATGATTAGTTACTGAGGGAACACTTGTCTCTGATTTAATATAGGTCGGCTTGAGGTTTTGGTTTAACTGATTCCTGTATTCATCATCCTTCACCAATGTAGCCTGTAACAGTTCCCCATGGAGGAATCAACTTGGTGTTTCTCTATTATATGTGCCATAGCATAAAGCTCTCTCTTTTCTCATTTTCGTTCAAGCACTAATTACAATGCTTTGTCAATACCAATTATTAGAAATAATATTTCGACTGTACTAAAATAAAAATTATTTAAAATTTTCATTCGGAGATTAAAAAATCAATTAAATTTTTAAAATTTATAACAAAACCAATGATAGTTTGACCAAATTAACTTTTATCTTAAAATTAAGAGTAAATTGTGAAGTTAATTATTATATTTAATATGAATAAGAGTAATATTAAAAAATATATTATTTAGTATTTTTTAAAATATTTAAAACAATTTATATTTGATATTGAAATAATCACCTTAAAAATATATGTATTTTTATTCAAAAACGATTTATATTTAAAAAAAAAATGGTATAGTGTGAGCAAACCAGTTAACGAATGGCTCCAAAAAAAAAAAAAACAAAAACAAAATACAACCAAGTTACTAGGTATATAGTAACCGCAAATGTCAAAACACAATATAAGAAAAGCCCAATGTCAAATCTCAGCCGCATATCTATAACGAACCATAGCATAATGATGAAGACTGACTAACTCGATTCCCTCACACAGTACATGGTACATACTCATCGAGTCGTCTCATTATATAGTAAAAAACCAAATAAGACCAACTATAAATCAAAGAAATAATCTCACTCTAGAGTGGGAAAGTTATAAAAAGATGAAAAAAATTTTGATTTTATTATTTGAGCTATATAGACTGACTAAACTCGATTCATCACACGAGTACAATGTACATACTCATCGAGTCGTGCGCGAGAGTTATTACACGCTGATCAGTAGTCAGTAAACTCACACCACATAGAGAACACGCAGAAGAGCCGCACTAGAAAATCAAATAAATAACTACGACTCATAACCTGGGGCGCAAAAGTTTAAGAGACAGAGCACACAGAAAACAGATTTGATTTTATTATTGTGAGCCTTATATATATATTATATATATATATATATATAATATATATATATAATATATATATATCACCGTTAAAATTTTAAATCTAGAGTTATATCTAAACTGTGCCATTTGAAAACTAAAGATATATAAAATTTTAATCTAGAGTTATATCTAACTTGTCCATTTGAAACTAAAGTTGTTTTTAAAATTATAAAATTTGCAATTTGATGTGATTCAAATTAATCTAAATAAAAGAAAGCAAGTAACGTGAAAGATAAAATTTAGTCCTCATTTTTCAGTATTCATTGATCACCTACCGCTTAAAAAAAATAAATAATACAGAGAAGAAAAGGACATGTCAGGCTGCAAAAAGCCTGGCAAGAAAAATAAAGTTACTAGGATCTAAAGTGCGGGCTATGCCCTTCCAATTAGTCTGTCTCTCCTTATCTCGCCACTAGTTTCAACCCCTAAAAGGGTAGTGTGGTCCATTACAAGGTCACTTGTGTTCTCGTCTCCTTGGGTTTATTGCTGTCTCTATCCACCCAGTTTCTCACTTGTCCAAACGTCATTTATCGTACGGGCTGCTCATGTCGTTTTCATTTTTATGGTCTTCTTTCCTTTCTTACTCTTTTTTATGTGCAGGCAAAAAGAGTTGGTAACTGATTTTTTCCCTCCTCTAAATCTCCTAACTCGTCTAATGATGATTGGAACTATTGTCAAAATCATCAAATTGGAATGTAACTGTGCATCAAACATTTTGTATTTGTGAGTTCTATAAAAGATTAATGTACACAGAACATATTTATTTCCTGAATAGATGTAATCAAAATCATGTACTTAAAATTTGATTTTGATTTTTTATTTTTCGAAATTAGAACCAGCGATTTTAATTTTAATTTAAAACTAGCAATTTCTGCATATTAAAAAAAAAAATTCTTGTACATTCCTATTCATTTAATTATATTATAATCTTTGTATTTTAAAAACATACCAATGAGTTTGTTTTGAATAGTGTGGGAGGGAATTTGCACTTAAATGTACTATATCCTAATATATTTACATACTAGTTCGGTGTACTGAACGTAAGCATTCAGTTTGATCCAACTGAATTGATTTAATTCATTATGATCCAATGTTTGTAGATGATAATTAAACTTAAATTGAATAATGCAAAAATTGAATTTTGAATCATTTTAACTATTTGGGGTTTAAATATAAATTAACCGAATTGAAAAAAAAAATTATTTGTTTTCTCTTATAAAAGTGATTTCTTAAAACATTTGACAAAATCGGACCAAGTATGTTCTGTTCAATTTTCATTTGGAATCAATTAGTGTTCATCTTTAGGCCATGGTGGTGTGCTTTAAAGCTATAAGATCAGTGAAAATGTTTATGGAGTTTTTATTGAAGACAATAAGTACTAAACCAATCAATAACAATTAGACTAGTAGTATCAATAAAAGTGAAGATTGAAGTAAAAATTGTGATTATGTTTTGGTAACCTCACATTGAACTTGAATGAGCATTTCAAGGTCATGATTTCTAACTATACACCAAAGCTTCCATTTACTTCTAAACACAACTCTTCTTCCTCTTCCCTCCAAAACCTATTTGCAGACTTAGCAGTGTCCTCCACTTTTTTATGACCTCAATGCTTTTTTGTCCTTTACTATGTCTCTCTCTCTCTCTCTCTCTCTGACAACTGCTATGAAACCCAACACTCCTAATAGCCCAGAAAGAAAGAACAGAAAAGCAACAGCCAAAACCAAACTTTGTCTTGCATGCATTTACATGCATCTCCTCTCTTTTGCATGGCCAATGGACAATGGTCCCCTTTTTCTCTCTCAAAACCCTTAAAACCCTAACTATGTTCCTAACTAATCTCACCTCTTTAACCACTCTTTTCAACGATAAATCCATCAGCTGCCACTTCGCCACTTCCTTTTTGCCATTTCTAACAAAGAATTTAATGAAACCAATTAAGTTGTTGATGATTAATTAAAATCAAGAAAATGGGGTCGTATCAAGAACCGTATAAAGAGTCTTCCTTTCGCTTTCTACACACAACAACTCAATCTCCTCCACACTTAAAATTGCTCTGATCATAATATTTACTGCCATTACTATTATTACTTTAGCAGCTTTGAAAAGTGTGCTTGGATAGATCTTATGTTCTGTTCTGTTCTCTTCTGCTCTGTTTCTCTGCCTCTATATTACTATCTTTGCTTTTCTAAAACACAAGGAACCAATTTTCTTGAGTTTCTTTTACTAACTTTCTTTGCTTCTGTTTCCCTCTTTTTTTTCTTTACTTTTCCCTCACTCTTTAATTGCTATAATACATATTTGTAAACCTTGGTAGTGTTGAGTTCTTTACATATTACAGTAGTCTTTGCATTGCATCTATTAGGTGGTCTTTGAGTCCTTACGTTCCTTCCTCTTTTGGGTTTCTGTTTCCATATGCATAAACCATCTGTTATTTTACATTTCAGTGAAAAAAATTTGAAGTACTTACATCTTTTTCATTGCCTAAAATGTTAACCAGTTTATTCACTCTGTTTCCCTCTGCCTTTGCTCTGTTTTTCTTCTAACTAACTTTTAGTTTCTTCCAGATCTTTAAGAAGGTTTTGTTTTGAAACTTTTAACTCAATGAAGAAGAGTTCTTTCACCATCAAACTAGTCATTCTAGTGTTCTGCATATTTTGTTTGATCAGTTGTTGCCTTTGTGAAGAAGAAAATGATTCAGCTCCAATGGAGGAAAAAGAGAAAGCAGCACTGTACTCCGCCATACAAGGGTTTGTAGGTAAATTGTGGAATGGCTCAGATCTTTATCCAGATCCCTGTGGCTGGACTCCTATTCAGGTATTTTACAGTTTACACTTCCTCAATCTTTTTTACTGTTTCATTGTGATTTTTTTACTAGGCACAAACACCATTTTAAATAAAGATTGCTACCGTTACTTTTTGGCTCTGTTTGACATAATATTTGGCAATTTTATTTATTTAATTAAATTATCAAAAATCATTATATTAATTAATAAATTGACATAATTTACTATTATGCTTCCATTTTTTTTTCTACAGGGAATTTCTTGTGATATCTTTGATGGCTTTTGGTATGTGACTGATTTAAGCATTGGACCAATTCATGACAACTCTCTTGATTGTGTACCAAATGCAGAGTTTAGGCCACAACTCTTTGAGCTTAAGCACTTAAAATCATTATCCTTCTTTAATTGCTTTATGTCTCCTTTCAAACACCCAGTTACTATTCCTACCAGAAGTTGGGAAAGACTTGCAAGAAACTTGGAAAAATTGGAGTTTAGATCAAACCCGGGTCTTATTGGACAAATACCATCTAATTTTGGTGCCCTAAATAAGCTTCAATCTCTAGTTTTACTAGAAAATGGGTTAACAGGAAAATTACCTAGAATTGTTGGTAAGTTAACCAATTTGAAAAGATTAGTACTTTCTGGGAATTGGTTTAATGGGAGCATACCAGATAGCTTTGGAGGGTTAAATCAGCTACTAATATTGGATTTAAGTAGGAATTTACTATCTGGGTCATTGCCTTTAAGTATTGGAGGAATGGTTTCACTTCTGAAACTTGATTTAAGCAACAATCGATTACAAGGGAAGCTGCCAATAGAAATTGGTTATTTGAAGAATTTGACACTTTTGGACTTAAGAAACAACAAAATCTCAGGTGGGTTAACAAATTCACTTGAAGAAATGTTTTCTTTAGAAGAGATGGCTCTGTCAAACAACCCCATTGGAGGAGACCTTATGGGCATAAAGTGGCATAACCTAAAGAATTTGGTCGTTTTAGACCTATCTAATATGGGTTTGACAGGGGAAATTCCTATTTCTATTACAGAATTGAAAAGGTTGAGATTTTTGGGTCTTAGCGACAATAATCTTACAGGCAATCTCTCACCAAAGCTAGCAACTTTGCCTAATGTTAGTGCTCTATACTTAAATGGAAATAACTTGACAGGAGAGCTTCAATTCTCCGAATGGTTCTACATGAAATTAGGGAGGCGTTTTGGGGCTTGGAATAATCCAAATTTGTGCTTCCCTACTGGATTAATTTCAAGAACCCATTTTCCATATGGGGTAAAACCATGCAAGGAAAAGATTACTTTGCAAGAAGAACAAACCAATTCAGATTCCAAGTTGTACGATGGTAAAATGAATCAGAGTTCCATTTTGACGATTTCTTTGGGATTCTCAAAGTATAGCATTGATGGGTTTTGGTGGGTATTTGTAGTTGAAATATTAATGATGGTTTGGTTCTAACTCTTGGATAGGTTCCCATAGGGCACTTCATATTTCAGACTCCAAAAGGTATGCTGAGCTTTAGGCTTTAGAGGGTAACTTATTTTGATATGTAACAATTGTTGATTTTCATCCATCTTGTTGTCGCCTAACTTAAAGCTAATTGCTTTTGAATTAGATAACATATATTTCATATTCAATTGCTGGTTAGAGTGTGTTTGTTTATAGATTTTATTATAATTGATTTTGTTTTTTACTTCAATTTAATCCTATCAAGCAAAAACTTGAATCCAAAATATATGAATGATGAAATTCAAGTTTTGGATTAAACAAAATTTGTAAATGAAATGAAGCCATGAAAATTGGTGATATACAAGTAATGGAAAAAAAAAAATCAAATCATAGATGTCCAAAACAACTATAATAAACACTCTAAAACTCAACAAATATAGAACTGTTGTTTAGAACCTTTTGCACTAAAATTGTCCATAAATGTAATACTATAGTTACCGTCTCCTCGTTTCTCGATTAGATGAGAGATTAATTTCTCTTCTTTAATGTATCGATTCCATAACTCGATTAGTGCATTTCAATCGCTAGACCAAACTAACTTAGATTCAAGTATTTCATTTCTAATGCTTGTTGAATTTTAACTTAATTTTTAGGTCTTATATTTTCCTTGGCATACCCTTGACCAGCAACATTCCTTTATGCACTGTTTTGAAAAGCAAAACAAACATATCCCCACCCATATTCCCCAACTAACTCCAATGCTAAGGAATTTTTGTTAGTGAGCAGCCGTAGGTGAAAACCTAGAATCTAGACTTTTATTTGTTATTAATTACTATTTATTTGTCTTTGTATTAGAATTTCAAGGCATGGGAGTTGTGACATTAAAGTGTGATAAGTAAGTAGGCATAATAGAAGTGTAGGAGTAATAATAGAGCTGAGGCCTGTACTACTTGGTCTTATGGGTATTGGATAGGGCTTGAAGCCTCTACCGTGTGTACAGTGCTTTATTAAGAACCATTATGTTAAAAGCTGCTGATGATGAAGCTGAAACCTGCAGAATAGAATCCATCAAAAATAGAAAAATATATATTAAAGCTCTGCCATCCATAAATACAAGTCCTACCTAGGCTTCTCTTTGTTCTAGGTTTGTTTTTCTTCTGGTCTTGTGTCCTCAAGGCATTAATGATAATTTGTGTCGCGTGTGTGTATGTGTGTGTGTGTGTGTGTGTGTGTGTGTGTATATATATATGATCAGGAAGAAATTGAATGTTCTTCCCTGCTTTTTTGATACCTTTCTATGGTTATATCTGAATCTTGATGGGATTTTGGATTATCATTGCAATATCTTAGCTCTGGAGACATTTTTATATTTTTTGAGAAGAGGCCAAAAAGATTTATGTGTACTCAGCTATGTATCATTTTGGTTTTTGGTTTTTAGTTTTAGAATTTTAGTTTGTATATATTTTTATATATAAGGTTTGTATCTTGAAAAAAGGTTAATAAAACAAATAATTCACTCTTATTTCTAACAACTTATTTTTTTTTTTTATTTAAAAATGTTCATAACAATAAAAATAGTAACAAAATTTTCTTTTATTTTATTAAACGGAAATCAAAAATAAAAACTATACCGGACAAAAATATAAAATAGTTCTAGCTTGATATATGATTGAGATTTTTTTTTTTTTTTTTTTTTTTTATTACCGGACAAAAATTATATAAATAGTTCTAGCTTGGATTAATATGATGAGATTTTTTTTTTTTTTTTTTTTTTTGGTACTTTGAAATTAAAATAAGTGCACTTATTTTTTTTTTTTTTTTTTTTTTGTACTTTGAAATTAAAATAAGTTGCTTAATATGGATAGCTCTCCCATTTTTCATAAGTTACATAATTAATATTTTATTTTATTTTTTACAATTAAATATTCAAAATGGAAATTTTTTAAATAAATTACATCTAACTATTTTTTATGAAAATAATAACATCATTTTGACTTCTATCCCCTCAAAGTCAAATTTCATAGGTAACACCATAACAAATATTATTACTTAATATAATGTAAGCTTTTTCCACTTTGATTGCAACTTATTTTCTAATTGAGAATTAGGCTAGTTTGATGTAATGAGGAAAGTTGCATATAATTAAGGAATAATAATAGTTATCAGCCACCATACCAAATTGATTCCCCACTAAAGATTTTTTTTTTTTTTTAACACCAATTTTCCTTATAGTCAACAAATTTCATGATACCCTTTTTATTTAAATTTGAGTATATATTTAATCATTGCTATTAAATAGGAAACCACTTTCAAAGCTATTTATATTTTTATTAACTCTTTGTTTTGTTTTGAGAAGAGAATTAGGAAAATAATGAGAAATTGTCATTTTTTTTTTTCGTAATTATTTTGTACCATTTTGTTTAGATAGAATGAAAGAAAGATAATAAATTTATTTTTCGTTGAAAATAACAAAATTCTAGAGGAAAAAATATTATTATTGAAAATTATCAATTATGTACTCACTTAAATACGAATATTTAAGAAATAATTTAAGTTTGGTAATTAATTTGGGGCATTTTGATAATTCAATGCAAATGAGTAAAATTCTCACTTTTTTTATATTATTTTCTCTCTAAATTAAAGAGATTTAAAATTTATGGGTCTCAGGCTAACAAAATATGTGGATCTGAATAAAAAATAAGTGAAATATTATTTCTTTCGATATTTTTTCTTCTTTTCCAACCAAGAAAAAAATATCTTTCCTTAAATATTTTACAAAAAAAAAAAAAAATAAGTGAAATATTATATTCTTTAGAATATTTTTTCTTCTTTCCCAACTCAATGAAAAAAATATGCGCGCGTACGTAATTTATTTTACGAAAAAAAAAAAAAAAGAAATACTTCTCATCTAAAGTAAGCGAGTAAACACACGAATTCGTAATCAGTTGAAGATTGATTTTTATGTTGAATAATATTAAATAATTAAGATATTTTCTTTAAATAAAAAAACGAGGTGGACAGACTTAATATATAACATTGAATTTATAAAAAATGCAGATGCTATCCGAATGATATAGTAAAGGACCAAGCCTAAATAGTAGGGGACTAAAACTAATTAATTTATTTTAAGTATAAGGTGGCACATATAGTATATTCCTTTCGAATAAAAATTTTTAACATTAAAAATTGATTTTCTTTTTTAAAATTTAAGGGGAGGCCAGCAGTCCCCTACAATATGTGTATATAACTAAAAAAAAAAAAAAAAAAAGAAATACTTTCATCTAAGTAAGGAGTAACTCTAATGAATTCGTATAGTTGAAGATGATTTTTATGTTGAATAATATTAAATTAATTAAATATTTTCTTAATAAAACGAGTGACAGACTTAATATAAACCAATTGATTTTTATAAAAAATGAATGCTGTACCGAATGATATAGTAACGGACCAAGCCTAAATAGTTAGGGGACTAAAAAATAATTTTATTTAATTATAGGTGGCAAAACTAAAATATATTCTTTTCGAAAAAATTTTACATTAAAAATTGATTTTTCTTTTTAATTTTAGGGGAGGCCACAGTCCCCAACATATGTGTATAAATAATAAATAATTTTAAAAATATATACACGTAAAAGCTCTTCCCTTTTGGGAACAACAAAAATATCAAATGGGCTGGACGGGATACTTTGGTCCATAATCAAGTCTAGAGATATGCACGGTGAACAGAACGCAATTATTTTTTTTTTCTTCATCATCAAATATATTGATCACAAATTAATTATAAATATAATCTTAATTAGTTATTTTGGAGCAATAAATTTTATTTTGACTTCTCATGTTTCTTTCCTGTCGCATGATTAGAAGCACGATAGTGGAAAAAATTACTTAAACATCATAACTGAGAACCAAAATTGAAAAGTCAAAGAAAAGAAAATGAGATTAATTAACATAAATCAAAGTATTATTTTTTTATTCTGCATTAATTTATTTATGTGACAAGTCCACCATGGAATAGTAATGTAGGAGGAGGTTGAAGAAGTTAGCAACTTGCTTTGCTTCCTATTGGTATATTTGACCCCTAGAATTTCAAGGTCCAATGTGTCGCTTCGCTTCTAGTCTAGTGGCAGCTTATTGGTTGATAATTTTTTAATAAAAATCTATTGATTTAATAAAAAATTTTAACTTCTAAAAATTAGTTCAAATGCTATATTAACAAATTTATTATGTTGAAAATACATTTTAAATCCATAAATTTTATTTTCAAATCAAGTAATAAATAATAAAATTTATGTATTTCACATTCCATCAATCCAAACCATAATATGTGTAAAAAAGGGGAAAATAGTACCATTTTTTTATTTATAAAAATTTAAAGTTCAAATAAGGTCGTATTCAATAAGAATTTTACTGTGAATCCAATTTGTAATGTATTGAAAATTATAAAATGAAAAGATAAGATGGATTGAAAAACTAATTAGATAATACATAGTGTACAAGTATAGTTCAAATTTGACAATTGCTCTCTCTGTATTGCTAAAACTAAAGAATTTTGTGCCATGGAAGACGTGTATGAGAATATAATTGCTCTACTTCAGTCTTTTCTTTGGGAAATGAGAACTTTTGCACAAGTAATCTGGATTGTGACACAACTACAAATAAAAAAATCCCCACAATTTTTAATTTTTTTATGAAAAAGATGAACACTATGAGGTAGGAAACATAAAAAAAGGACAACAAACACAATTTCAATACGCATTAAACAGTAGATTGTATAATTTGTGACATAATATAAATATTTATTAAATATCATTCTATAATATAGATATAAAATTTTTACCATTACCTGGACTAAATTAGTATTTAGAGTTTGTTCAGCAAAATTAGCCGGTTTGGTAATTGTTAGCTGTTTTAATAGCGTTTTATAAAATATTAAAAGCTAAACGTTACATGAGTTAACTTTTTATAAAACATTATTTTAATATCTAAAAACTAGTTCAAACGCTATATTATCGAACGCTATAAAAAATAGCTAAAAATTACTTAAAAAACTGTTACCGAACATAGCCTTAGTGTAAGATTCTAAATAAAAATGATGCGTTTTATATTATAGTTTAAGTAGTCCCCGTAATCTCATATGTATTAAACAGTAGATTGGATAATTTCCTTGCAACAGCCACATAATTGGAACAATTATTCTTGCAATAAGCACTTTGTGCATTTATGGGAAATGTAATAAGGAAGAGTCAAGTAAATAGAAAAACAGATGAACCAACAAAGAAATTGAGTCATGAATCAACCAAGAAACTACAGAGACAATGACCCAAACAACCAACACGCCACAAACACATGAAGAAAAGCTGGACCTTCCTGAGCTAACCTTAGCTTGAAATGGACTTAAGTCGCACCACCCTTGGCTAAATGGGCGCTGAATCATTGACCCTAGCTATCAACAACTCATTCAACAAGCAAGACGTAGACTTACTATTCTTTCTCTCGACGTCTATAATCAATAGTATTACCATATATTTTACGCTCCAATCTGTCGTTTTTCCTTTTTCCTTTTTCCTTTTTCTTTTCCTTTGGTTTGCATAAATTTTTTCATATTTGAACCAAAAATAATAATTTTTTTTTTAAATATGAAGAATTAATTTTTTTTTAATTTTTATATAAAAATTTAAAATAATTTATATTTATGGACGAGGAAAACTAAAGAAGCCATATACATATATATTGGACCATAGACCATTTCAACATTGAAGAAAAAATTTTCCCATTATCCTTTAACCGGCAGGTTTTGGGCGACGTTAATCCATACCTGCTCCTAATTAAATGTCGGTCTCAAAGGGTCAAGTATTGTTCTAATTCTGGCCAATTAATAATCTTAGATTAATGATTGATCTGACGGTTGGGATCATATTGGTCATTGCCAACTACGTAAGTTGACATTTGGAAATAGAAGACCTCTGGCTTTGAAATTGGAAAATGGGTAGCTGCCAACTTCAACTTGCTCACAACATGCTATTACCATTTGTTCAACACGTAATTCTTTGTTTAAAGTCATCACCGTTTTTTGTTTTTTTTTTTTTTTTAATTTAATTATCTTACTTCCTTTTCCCTCAAGGATGTTTCTATCTAATTAAGGGTTTTTTACTTTTTATTTTCTTTCCCTTATTGAAGTTAACAGAACATACAAGTTAAAATATTTGTCTGTTAATTGCTTTTAATTAGCTAACAAGATTTCCAAAAAATAAAAATAAAAATAAAACGATTAATGCAACAGTAAACTATTCAAAAGTATTATATTAAACATACCAAGACATAGCCTAATGATAAGTGTATATGTGATCTAAAAATAGATTCGGATTTAAATCTCTATCTCTCAACGCTCAAATCAATTTTCGGATAAATATAAGGCGAGGATTTTGAGATCTGAAGCCAAATGTTTATAAGTCTTAGGTTATCATTTGGTCCCTAGGGTTTAGTGAAATCGATTATACAATCCTTACTTTTAAGAAATACTTACATGAAAGTATTTTTTATGATTTATTCTCGATCGAGTAATAAATCATCTTGTCCAAAAATTTATTTTTTTTTAGTATTAAATGCCTAACAAAAAGATCAAAATACCCATTTTTTTGTAATATGTACTGTTTTCTACTTAAATCCTCTCTTATATGAAAATTTGAAAAAAAAAAAAAAATCAAACTCAATGAAAAAAAAAACCCATATTTAAAACTCCCAAATCACAAAAATTGTATCAAAATTAAAATGTTCCTTTGTTAAAATATTTTTCTCTTTTCATTAGGTATTTAACGGTAAAGATATAAATTTTGAATAAAGGAATTTATTAATTGAATAAGTGTATTCATTTATAGGGATAAATGTAATGTGTTCGTAATTATCGTTATCAATTAAATTTTATATGAATTTTTTAACTAATATTAGTATTATTGAATTGCAATTTTGTTAAAAGAAGAAGAATATTTAAAAAAGAAAAGAAAAGAAAAAACAAAGCACACATAATAATTTAAAGATTGCTTGTTAGCATGAGTTAATTATAATTGGAGCACGCACTTAATTTAATTAGTTAAAAACGTAAGAAATAAAAAAAAGAGATTAACACTGAGATTGTATGCCAAATGCAGATGTCTATCGATGTCAGATTGAATGTTATAGCAAGAACTGATTAGTGGACCCCTTAAGCTCGATTTCTTAACAAAGCTTCGCACGCAAAAGATTTCCCCTTAATAAATTTCAACTATCAAATTTTTCAAGAGAAAAAAATTCCCATTAATTAATAAAATAAAAAGTTGCATTTATTTTCTCAAACGTATATAACATTAGCATAAGAGATTGTGACAAGTTCTCATATAATAAATATTACGAAATTATAATTAATTAATTAATTCTCTCTGCTTAAGATTAATTAAACAGGTAATTATGTATTAATATCAAATTGTTGGGGAGACAATTTCAATCCCGGTTTTTCTTTTTTGGAACAATTTCAATTCAATGGACAGAACAAGAAAATTAATTAATGAACATGTATGTAATAGGAGGGAGCTGGAAACTGTTGTTGTTATAAATACTCAACACATATTATTTTCATGCACTGAATATTTATTATAAAAACAAAATGAAAATTTTAGATTCATTGCCTAGCAGCCATAAAAATTAGGCAAATTAAGAAAAATCAAAGGTAGCACTGCACTAGACACTGTAATATTAATTTCTATTTTCTTTTTTTTTTTCTTCTCTCTACAATAAATGCAAAATCAGAAGAAACAAAATTGAAACAAGAAACGGATGTGTCTCTTACTTACTTGCATTTTATTTTCCCCCAATTATTGATGAAAGCAGTTAGTGAAGTACTTAAAAATTGAAAATTGGCATTTTCAAGAACTATTCTTTTCGTCAATTATTTATGTATCCATCAAAAAATGTCTAAATATCAATATTTTAAGTTGCTTGTAATAACCTAGATAAGATATATAATATTACATTATTCAGCATTCTTGCTTACCAATTTCCAAGGACACATATACACAAATATATAGTAGCTTCCTGTTTGGATAAATTAATAAATTTTTAATAATAATATTTTTTTTTTCTCCAAAATCTTATCGTTTCAAAACAAAAGGAAAAATTTTTTTTTTTTCCTTCGTCGTATCCAAATACAAAGATGGAAAATGACAATAGAAAGTTCACAGTTCATCATTTTTCTTCTTCTAATATTTTCCTTCCTCTCTTTTCCAAACAAAGGGTTAGGTTTGATCCTATTAAATTCTTTAGTCCATCCGACTGAAAGCAACATTTTAAAGATTAAATACTCTATAAAATTTAACTCTCTGGTTTTAAACATTTATATATATATTTACTATTTACTTATTATTTAGACTCTCACTTAATAATACGTAATATGACACGGTGTAAATAGAGAATTAAATAATTTAACAGGACTAAACTTTAATAACTAATTAATGTATAAATTTATCGAATTATAAAAGGTACTAAGTTATAAGTATTACTAAATTTGAAGCACTAAATATTTATCCTCCTAGTAAAAAAGTAAGAGCTTATTGACCTTTAGAGGGCAAAAATTGAAAAAGGAAAAATCAAATATAATAAAATTATCTATAGAGGATGTAAAGTCTAAGCCGGCACCAAATATATTTGGAATATATAACTTAAACCGTTGACATCCAAATTAAAAATCAAAACGCAAAAATGCAATAGTCGTTAGCGTGCGTTTTACTCTTCTCTCTCTTCCTTCGGCTTGCCGATCTGTTTCCTCCCATTCACAACTTTCCTTCTTTTGCTCTCCATGCACATATTATATACTTATATATAAACACCTCTTCTCTGTTAAAAAAAATTAAAAAGAAAAACTTCACAGCTCCATTTCTCTCTAAAAACCAACCCTACCCACTCATCATTTTCCATGGCCTCTTCTTCTTCTTCCTCTTGCAAGATCATATATCTTCTTTTTTACTTTTTGCTTCTTTTAAGCTCTTGTATGGCTGCCAGACCTGGTGTAACTCTTATGGTGGATAAAAGGGTCTTTATGCCATCGGAAAACAAGAAGTCTAACCGGAAATTGTACGAGACGAGCTTCTTTTACGGGAATCGGATGTTTAACTACTTGCCTAAAGGTGTCCCTATTCCACCTTCTGGTCCTTCAAAACGACACAACTCTCTGCAAAACTGAGATTATAGTTAATTATATAATTATATTTTTCATTTTTTTTCCCTCCCCATTTTTGGGTTTCTTGAATTTGTTCTTCTTCAGTGAAGGAGGATATATAGATATACTGAGGTTAGATTATAAGAAACTGTAAGTCTTCTTCTTTTTCCTTTTTTTTTTTTTTTTTTAATATATAATATATATTTTCATTTTTTTTTCCTCCCCATTTTTTGGGTTCTTGAATTTGTTCTTCTTCTTCTTCTTTTTTCTTTTTTTTTTTTTTTGTTAGTTTTGGTTGCTGTATAGATTGAACAGGGGAAAAATTTTAATTTTGATACATAGAAATAGGAATCCATTGGAGCAATTAATTGAGTTTGTTATGGTTTAATTTGTATTTAAGAACTGAGATTAGGTATGAATTATGTTGATGTGAACTCTCTGCATGTCTCATTTTCTGAAATTTGACTTTGGAAGACACACAAAAGCCACCATTTGGATCTACTGCTTTGATTACTGTAGATGGGCAGTCCACAACCGTTACCTAAAAGTCATTCAACTTTGGTGTATTTTTAGACTAGACTTCATATAATATGCCTACTCCACATGTCCATTGGCTTTCATTTGATTTTTTTTTTTTAATTTATACACGTAATTTCACGTTGGAGTAAATAGATAAAATTTTTTCAACGTGATAATTTCATATTTCGAATATGTAATTTTATTATTTTCGCTTATAACTCCATCTTTCAAAACTATAATTTTACAGTTTTGACTTATTCAACCACTCAAGGTCAATGATTATAATAAAAGTCGATCACCCTCGTATTCAAAATCTATTCACATTTAAATTTTGAATTAAATTTTAAATTTCTATTTTGATTCTAAACACTTGTGTATACTTCTTTTAATAAAATTATATTTGCATTGACTTATAAGCGACATGGTTAAAATAAAAAATAAAAATAAAAATTGAATGCTTAGGTTTGCCTAATCTCCTCCATATTCGTGGGGATTTGGTAGAATTTACTTACTGGGGAATGGCAGACCAATGGCAGTGAATAAATAAAGTTGGCCAAAGAATTTGATGCAAGCAAAACAATTTTAAAATAATTAAAAATTAATGGAAACAAGAACAATATAAAATATATGAAAAAAAAGGTCTCGTGCAAGGCATGTTTATCTTTCTGGAAATTAATATATAATCTAACTAATCCTGTTCCATACATGTGTCACTCTTAAGGCATATTTGTCTCCTTAAACAAACCTTAATTAATTTTGATTAAATTAAAAATTAAAGGTTAGATATCTAAAATAATTGTACGGAATGCCACCTTTCAACATTTTCTATGACACCAAGTTGGGCTTAGTCGTCACTAATAATCAATTATAATCTCCTTGGAAAAAATAAATAATCATAGTAAAATATGTAGTATATGGTAAGATAAACTCTTAAGTTCAAAACTGTAAAAAATTACATATAATTAGATATCCTAAAACGAGATCTGTACTCTAAAAGAGTATGAAAATACTACTTTACGAATTTTAAAAGGAAAAAAAAAGTGCAATGGTCGTTTTCCCTTAAAAATAAAACACAATACTTACTGATATTCAATTAAATGCATTATTTATTATTATTATTATTAGTATCAAGGGTGTCCATCCACCTCCTGCTTAACAGTGGGCTGGAGAACAAATATGTTGACTCTACAACTTGATTCTAGAAACACCAGGATGAGCTTTAACGATTGAACCAAGCTATATTGAGTCAATTAAATGAAACGCGTAAGGCTATCAATTTGTGCAATTATTCTTACTTTTTTCCTTTTAAATTTCTTGTCCTGCAAGGTCAACAAATGGGTTAAGGACCAAAATGAAAAAAAATATATATTAATTAATGTACTAGTAAATCTAAAATTTATTTGGGCTAATATTATAAAAGTTTGAAGTTCGAAATTTGGAGTACAAATAAATAAAATTATTCTGCACATGTTTTAAATTTTTCTATTTTCACTTCACACATGGTAAATTAAAGAAAGAAATTTTGGGTTCATAAAAATGGATAAATATTGTTTTTTTTTCTTCTTTTGTAATATATTAGTTAATTAATTTGTTTATACAAGTGTTTGTGTGTATGTATTGAAGTGTTACTTGCAGGCAACTTGATAGTTGAGTCTTGAGGGCAACCAAGACACTCAATAATAGTATTATAAAGCTAGGCTAGATAATAACTAGCTGTTGCCAGATTTAATATAAAATCCCAGATTTTAAAACAATGTTTCCATAACCTTAAAATAGATAGCTTTTTTCTTAATTCCTTAATCAATTGTACGAAATGTATTAGGTGGAGTTTATCAAGTTTAAGCACCAAGGGTGTTAATTCAGGTGATAAGTAACCTCAATTCCTATAAGAGTAAGAATACAGATTTAATCTCAAAAACCACACTTTATTGAGAGGTAAAAAGCCTTTACGTTCAATATTTCTGAAGGAATTATACCTCCTGGTTATATCAAAGTTCGCGAAGTTCATCTCCACAGACCTAGGTTTTTGTGCACTTTACGAATCGCATTTAAGGTTCGATTTTGGCTTAATCATGATTTAATTGTGTAAGTTATTTGCCTTCTCATTCTAGTTAGTTTGTCTTTCTTTTGTTATTGTACCAAAAATATTCTATTAATTGGTAGTTTACACTTATAATTGAAACACTAAAAATTAGTATTGTTTACAAACGTTAACGTTTTTGCTGATCCTCTAACAACTAATCACTTTAATTATTGTATTAAACATGTTCTTTTTATTGACTTTTAGTGGCGAATAATAAGCTTGTAAGCACATGCAAAATTTTTTTTTTTTTTATTTTCCCAATTTGTTAAAAACGTATTGGAAAATGAAAAGTATAAAAAGTACAATGTTCTTTTACCTTTTTTTTTTTTTTTTAAATTTCAGACTCTGTCAATTATTGTTTGAAAAAAAGTATGATCTGGATTTTATTATATATTGAACAATTAAGAAATTAATATTTTAAAGACGGAAAATTCATAATTTTGTAATAAAATCAATTAATATTTTAAAGCATTAAAAATGTTAAACATTGTAATGTGATAACATTAACATTGATTGATTGATCTCACTGTCTCTACATTAAATCATAATTATGTAGATTAGTAAAAAGGACGGTGGGAATTATCAGAATTTGAATCATAAAGAATTTTCTTTTTCTCTCTCACGTGGGACATATTGTAATTGTACGGTAAAAACTTTTAATTTTAAAAGTACAGAGCTGACTTTAGCCTCAAAGTTCAAATAGTCAAGTTGTTGACATTAAGATAAACATAATCCTGAATTTTTGAAAACAAAAGCCAGGCTCTGCGCTAACTTGTTTGAAATTTTCATCTTCCTACTTTAAATTAAGGAGCTATGCTTAATTTCCTTTTGAATACACTTTTGAACACAATTGCATGTTTCACAATTAAAGTTCATTTGTGATTTGACTTCTAGAAACAGTTTTTCCTTTATTGGGTTTTAAGACAAGAACAAATTGAGAGGAATTCAGGGGATAGCACGTGAGAAACAAAGACCATATGGTCATTTTTTATAATATTGTAAAGTCTTTTTCTTTCTTTTTTTTTTTTTTAAGATTATAATATTGTGAAGTTAGTTGCTAGATTTTGTCTAAATTTGATAATTATTCCTTGACTTCTGCAATTCTTCACATAACAATTTTTTTTTTTATATATAATAAACTCTTTTATTTTAAAATGAAAGATGGATAGAGAAAAGTTCTCTTTTTAAAAACTTGACACAGCACGAACATGACTAGACTCACCGTAATAGGCTGAAAACACATGTGGTCTAACAGTGAAAAGTAAATTTTTTTTTTTTTTTTTAACCTGTTGAAACAAAGGCTTAGAGGAAACCAAGGTGAAGCAAATTGAAATGCCCAAGATTCACATATTTTAAGGAGCAAAGCAATGCAGAGAAAGAGAAAACTACTATTTCTAATCTGTGGTAAAAATTTAAAAACAGTGATGCCCCTTTGCTCCTTTTATACATTTGAGAATTTTGAGGTCTTCCTATTTGGCAAAATGTGAAGCTACCATATCATGATTTGTGTGCCATTACAATTTTCTTTTGCTCTTAAAAGCTTCAAATACAGTATCAAAATTATGATATATATACAACAGGACCCAAATATATTTTATCAAATATATATTTTAATTCTAATATGATATTCTAGTTTAATGTACAGTTTATAAAATATTCTTATTTTTCATTTTCAAAAATTTAATTTAAATATTTTTACATGAAAGTAAAAATATAATACAATAAATTCTGGTCAAAGACGAGCTCGACCCACTCTAAGCCTTAAATTTTTCTCAGGCTTGGCCCAAGTCTTCCGTATTGGGCCTTACGTATATAAAAACAACAAAAATCTAATTTGAAATCTTGTAATAAATTCCATATTTTATTGGATTATTTAATATAAATAAAATGAAAATAATTTCCACAACTATGAAACATGAAGAGAATAGTTGAATAAAATAAAATATTATATTCATTTAAAATAGATGACATCGAGCAAGAATGAAGGGAGAGATAGACTCCATTCATTTTCATCATGTACATAAACAAAAGCCTTTGTTAACGAATAAAATTCCCTTGACTTACCTTTTTAATTAGGTCTTGTTTGGTTGCATGGAAACTTTTTTCCTTGAAATTCAAATTTTTCTGTGAAGGAAGACAATAGGATAACATTTTGTTTTTGTTCTCCTAAAGGATTGAAACTTTGACCTGCAGATTCCAAATGTCAAAGCCATTTTTATAAGTCGGGTATGTCAATGGGCCTTCATCTAGATGTCCAATAGTATATTTACAGTGGGCCTGGTGTGCCTACAAGTTCCATAATAGAAGAGAGTTTTTGGCATGAGATCCACAAGTGTTTTTTCTTCTTTATTTTTATTATTATTTATAAGACAAGATGAAAGGCAGATAAGATATGAAAAATAATTTTATTAACCCTCGTGAATTTTTTCTCAAATACTGATTCATTTTCACTTGTTTAATGAATTTTTAATTTCGTGTCTAGATTTTCAAATGACATCATATTTATCAAATATTTTTAGGACATTACTTTTTGTCAGAAAAATTAGAGATATTTTAGTCAATTGAGTGTGATCTGAGAGAGTGAGAGATCTCGAGTTAGAATCTTATCTACCATAAAAATTATCATCAATCAAAACGATGGGGTTACCCATATTTGCTAATAGTTTGGTAAATTAGGTTTTCAGCTTGAAATGCATAAACTGTGAAGATATGAAGACATTTATTCAACAAATATTAGCATATAAAAGAGGCATGCTTCTCATAAAAGGAAGTTATTAGTTTATAATAATGAAAAAGCAACAAAAAGGCAACAAGCTGAGCTTTTCTAGTTTATACTTAAAAGTTAGGTAACCAATCCAAAATAATAATAATAATTCTAAAATGGTGAAACCAATCAAAGGCAAAAATGACTCAGCAAATAAATCTGAATAAAGTTGTAATAATTGATTTTACTATAGCTTTTAGTTTCAGGTGAATTTATAACATGTAAACGGGCATACTCGCCTGTAATAATTGAACCTTAAATGCAAGCCAAACAATATGTTTATACATACAATTCCATTCACCCAGTAGCCATTTTCCAAAATGGGAGTATCATAAAAATGAAACCCATTTCCTCCATCCAGAAAAAATAAAACCTCCATTTCTTATAACCTTAGCTTAACAACTAAAGCCCCAAAAGCCAAAAACATGAAAAAGCACAAAACATTAATGAAGTGGATGACTACTGATACTGCTACTACTAGTTACCAACTTGATGGCTATAAAACTAGACTCTAAGCAAATAAACACTAAGTTCAGGGCATCCAGACCCATCAGGATTCATCATATAAAATGCTTCTGAGTCTTTTGACCCAACAACTCTTTCAAATCTGGCTCTCATATACATGAGTTCCCCTTCGGACCTAGCTCCATTCCCCGGTAACACGCCAGCACCCATTGATATTGGCTCTACTGCCTTCAAAACCTTCCACTCCTCAGGACCACATTCACGTCTAATCGCATATCCACTTTTTTTTCCATTACAATATGTCCTCCATAAAGGCTCATCTAGCAATTTTCCTGGTCTCTTTTGTTGCTTCTTTTCACACTCCAGTGCAATTCTTACTAACCCAGAAGCCATTTCCCGTACTAGTACACTAGTTGGTGTTGCAAGTTGGATTAGAAAACCGGGATTGATTTTAGTATCTCCTTGAAATGCAAAATGGACATGACCACGACGATACCCAAATAGGGTACCTATCAGTTTGGTTCCTGAGCCAGAGTGATGGCTCTTACTTATAACAGTGAGAGCCGAGCGGATCTTAGAAACTGCCATCATAGAAAACCTTTTCTTAGGTTCTTGCACCATAGGCTTTGCTTGAGATGGCAGTGAAATTCTAAGCTCCGCATCTTTCAACTCTTCCTCACACGACGAGAAGTGTGAAGTGGAGTTCAAAGTTAAGATTTCCTCATCATCGTCTTCATCTTCTTCAACAACCTTCTTTCTCCAGTTAAAGTATCTTCTGGAGAATGAGAAAGAAGAGTCATGAGGGGTCTTGGCCATTATTGTCTTCATCTGGGAAAGAAAAACGCAAAGAACAAAAGAAAGAAAAGAAGGGGGTTGGACTAGGATGAGGAAAGAGAAAAAAAGATGGTGATTTTGATTTTGGTTGTTTGGTTCTATATAGTGGTTATATGGGGTTTTGATTTTATTCTTTGTTTGTGTAAGCCTTTATTTTTTGTCAGCCTTCTAAGACTGAATAGCTAAAAGAGAATCCTGACAGAAGGAAGGTGAACAGCCCCACCTAACTAAATAGGAAAACAAAGAAAAATGGAGCTTAAAGACAATAAACAAGAAGAAAAGAAACAGATGGAAATGGACAAGAGAGGAGATTTTGAAAGAGAGATAGTGCAATAGTGCACAATCTGAGGAGACAATAGCTTGTGTTATTTCTTAATCAATGAACAAGTGGGGGCTGAAGCTGGAAATAAGGACAGCGAGAGAGAGAATGGCTTGACTGATTGCTCTGGCTTGCATCGGAAACAGTTAAGAGCAGGTTAAGGCTACACCAACCGCACCCACTACAAGACAGGACCATCCCCAACAAAATACTGCTCTTTAGTCCTTTCATGCTCCTATTAGCCTAACCTAGCCTGACCCGGAACGCCAAATGCACAGGTACCCATGAGCCACAATTAGCCACCTTAGTGTTCTGCATCGCATCCTATATATATAATCTCTTTTATATTATACAAGTAGTTTTTTTTCTTTTTTTTTTTGGTTTTGGCGAATGAATCTTAGTCTGATAGTTGCAGTTAACAGGATTACAGGAAAACAATCATAAGCAATACTATAATTTATGGTAGATAGGAGAAGAAGCTTCTGAATTCAGACTTGTGTTTAGTTAGGCCTAACAAAATAACAGTTAACAGATGAAATGGTAAAGATAATAATAAAAGGACCAACAAGAATCCACCAAAGTGCTCTAACATGATGCTTAATTGGTAGTTCACAGTAATTAAAGATTTAATAAGTGTGTGATCTAGTCATGATGGCTATAGCCATTGAGCCAATAAACTTGACATATCTTCCACAAAAGAATGTGGCAGCTAGATAGGGTGGCCATTGGCCTGGCTTCCATGATTATCTCTAGGAATTATTGAATTTCAGCAACGTGGTAGATCCCAAGGTCATGAAAGAAGACTATGAGAATTTTGTCTCACCAGCCTTTGCATATGCTCCACATGTGCTGCAGAATATCTTACAAGGTCATATCCTGTTGAATTTTCTGGTAGCATTATTTGTCCATCAGTCCATGGATTCACATGGAACTTGTTCCATAAAAAATTTTAAAAAAAAAAATTTCATGAGGGACCGACCAAAGCCGCCGATCAACTAATCATGATGCAAAGCCACCAACTTAGGAAATAATTTTATATAAAAGAAAGAGGGAAATCTAATACAGATTTCAGATTTATTAATCTAAATTTTAACATATTTAGACAAGAAAGTAGAAACAAATTAATGGAAGTACTGTAGTTTAGCTGCCCAAAACTGGAGTATAAGTCAAAAACCAACAACTGCTAGCAAAAAAATAATTACATAGCTAAACAACCGAAGATATTATGTGCATAAAGTATAAACATTAAATAAGATGAACTAAAAAAGAAATAAGAGCACACTAGAGAAGATTTTTCATATGTACTCAAAATCATCTTAAGTTGAAGGACCACTGCATCTCACATCATTATTATTATATCAGACAGCGACCATACGGAGCTCGTGCTATGTGGTATTGTAATATCGAACAGGGGAAGACTGAATCTGCTGTTGTTGCCTGTTAATCCACCATCTGCATAGTCCTGGTCCACAATGTCTTGTATGAGTGGCCTGAGGTAGAAAAGGCTATAAGATGTGCAATTTCTTGTTCATTTACCATTTATCTCATTTTGTTCTCTTACAGCTTCTTCATCAGTGTGTCTTGATTATCCTCATTCGCAAAACACTTATTTGAGCATTAGACTAAACGGAAATTATTGACAATTAAATTGTAATAGAACTTTAATTACAATCACTGTGAAAAAACAAAAAACCGGACAATAACTGTAGAAAAAGAAAATTCAATGGAACTTGCATATTAGGAGATAAGAAACAAGAATAACTAACAGTGATGCTTAAGAAATGAAATGTCCATTGTGGCACCTGATCGTACACAAACTGACCAATGCAAAATATTAAGCCACACATGCATTTCGCATAAAAGTATATTAGACTATTAGTAAGTTTAATGAATAATGGCATTGGTTTTCAATGTTAATAAAAAAACAGAAAAATAAAAACACATAAAATATCCAGTTAACATGAAGATTTTGTGGATTTTAGGATCGAAAGACAAAAGAATACATTAAATTATTGAATGTATTTTTAACTGGAGACACCACCGAGTTCTTACACCATACTATAACCGGACATTGCTTCTAAAGTTCATAAAATGTCAAATAATACATAAAATTTATGAAGAAAATCAAAGAGGTGCATAGGATAAGTTAGAGTAGAGCAATTTCAAGAGAAGAACAATAACGACTGAGAACTAGATGCATGCAAACGTTCATAAGTCACCTTCACTTAGACCTGGCAAGGGAAGGACTGGAACTGGACCATGGGTCCCACGGTTCATGACCAGACTGAAGTTCAGTCCTGGTTCCTCATTGAAGCCGGCAAAATTTAAATGTTTGTGTCTCTGTTTATTTTTTAATCTTCTTAACCGGTACTGTATGGAACCTGGCCATGAATTAGAACCACCACCGTGTGGCCAGGTCTACGTTCACTACACCGCACAGGTTACATTGCCACCAGTTTGATGTCAAGGAATTCAAAGTGGATAGTACCTTGCATATTAAAGCATGACCTTGTATTTGCAGATGCCATAAACTTCTTGTGGTATTTGTCAACATGCATCTTAAGTGCTGCTATGATAGTCTATTAATAACTACACAAAAGATTCTGTGCATGATACCATGACCCAAAGAGTTTCTTATTTCACCAATATCACCCGTTTTAAATGAAATCCCAATATGTGAGAATATTTAACTTTAGTCAGCATATTTTATCTCATCATCAAATGAAATGCAAAAGTAGGAAAAGAGCCTGACCATGTGATTCTCAGAAAAAGCAACAGCCAAATTTAACTTTCTTTGCATACTGTATATTCTATCTTCCCCCATTAAGAGAAATGAACTCCCAATATGTGAGAATCATTAAAAGTGACAAGAAAACTTAAGCTGAACATGGGGAATTGGAAAAGTAATAAATACGAGTGTAAATCTACCACATGTATGCTTGTTGCTACGTGTACCTGATGCCGGTGAATTTCCCCTTTCCCTACATTGGGCTTACCGTAGGCATGGCCACCGGTTCGGTTTTAATCGGAATCGAACCGTACTGTAGACGAACCGGAACCGGCGATTTATAATTTTGAACCGAAACCGGTGGTTCAAGAGCCAGTTAAGGTTCATGTAAATTTTAAAATATGAACCGGAATTGGCCCGGAACCGGCGGTTCCAGTCCAGTTCGAACCGGATGCACAAAAAAATTGTAGCTTAAAATTTTTATAAAAAAATTTATATCACTTGATTTGATTGTAGTTGATTTGATTTATGGAAATACGAGTGTTAAATCTTATCCGAAAGTATGCTTGTTGCTACGAATATATGTTACCTGAATTGCCGTGAGTGAAATTCCCCTATATCCCTACATTGGCGCTGCTTGTGTGTAGGCTGTGCGTCACCGGTCGGTTTTAATCGGGAATCGAACCCGTTACTGATTAGGACGAACCGGAGAGCGCGCGATTAATATTTTTTGACACAAGAAACCGGTGTTCAAGAGCCAGTTCAAGGTTTCATGTAATATTTTAAAATATGAACCGTGGGAAATATGGCCCGGTGAAAACGTGGCCCCGCTATACCAGTCCAGTATGCGGACCCGGCATGCACAATCAAAAATTGTAGCTTAAAATTATTCTATATGGATGCACAAAAAAATTGTAGCTTAAAATTTTTATAGAAAAATTTATATCACTTAATTTGATTGTAATTGATTTGATTTATGGTGAAGAGAAGTATAATGGTACATAAGTTATAAAAAGTGGTGAAAAAAAATACCCATTTTTTTACTTAATGTATACAAAAAATGGTACATGAATAGTTGATTTATTAAAAAAAAAAATACTTTCAAGTGTATAAAAAAAAAGTGTAACGAATAGTTTTTTATATGATAAGTGTTTTTTATTTATTTTTTGGTAAATAAATTTTATTATTTTTTAATCATTTATTTATTTATTTACTGTAAGTATTTTAACTAAATTATCCCAATATAGTTTGTATATTTGTTCGTTATAAAGGCAATTTGGGAAACTAATAAATGAGAAAACATGTATAAATATGATGAGTTTGATGATTTTTTATTTCACAACCAATAGTATCATAACTCTTCTCTTTATTCTGCAATTCAAATTCTCTCAAATTTCCTATTCATTATTTTTCTTATTGCTTTATTTTCCTTAATATTTGGAATTATCTATTGGTTTATTCTTATTTTCTTTACATCCAATTTCAAATTCTTATCTACTAAATCTCAATTTTTCCATCATTAAATTACTTCATTTGATTTTTTTTAATATTTGTTCTTTAGTATTTGAAATAATTAATTTTTCTGAACTCATTTCATTTAATTTTATATTCCAAATTATAGTTTTCATATTAGTAGAATTAGCAAAATATTTGTAAATTTAATGTAATAATAGTTCTAACTTAGTTTAATAGAAGTTTTTCTTTTTTAAAATGTTTATAATAATTTATTTAGTTTAATAAAATTTAAACATATTTTTAAATATTATATTATTTATGAGTTCGGGAATCCAAATTTTATTATTTTTTTTAAAAATTTTGGTAATCTCAGAACCGAATTCGGAACCGTTAATTTCGAAACCGTGCCGGAACCGGAACCGGAGGTTCAAGTATTATTTTTTTAAAAATTTGTGTAATGCCAGAACCGAATCGGAACCGTAATTCGAACCGTGCCGGAACCGGAACCGGAGGTTCAAGGGTCGGTTCCGATTTAAAATTTTAAACATCTCGAACCGACAGTTCACTGAACCCGCCGTGACTAGTGACTTACCCTAATGGTCAAAAAAAGTAAATAGTAATGTAATTAAAATCGTCAATACCAACTTGGGAATGATGAAGGTCATCTTGGGTGAAGAAGATTAATGAGTTTGCCTTTCAGACCAATGCGGTAAAAATACTCAACCTTCCACTTGGTCCCTTTAAAATAGAGGTGATAAAAGTCATACCTTCATCCTTAAAAGTTAGAATCATATATTTTAAATAATCAAGAGGAAATTTGTTGAAGTTACTATGTAATTTTGGTTCCTTAAGGGCAAAAAGGTATATAACTGCATTCCTATTGATTAATATCACTAATGACAATGCAACCAAAACAGCAACTAGCATGTAGAAACCTGGGTGATGGGAACTTAACACGATAATTGTACTAGTCAGCGTTAATGCATCAATGGCAACAGTTTGTAGTAATGTTGTCTGTGGGAACAATGCCTGTATAAAGGTAACTAACTCCAGCGATCAAAATGCAAGTAATTAATTAGTTTTGGGGTGAACACAGTGTTGGAGACAGTGATAGTAGTTTGGAAACAGTGACAAAGCAATAAGCTGTTCCAGTGGCACATCAATGTGGCAGTGAAAATGTAGTAATGGCAGATAAAGCAACATCAATGTGGCAGTGAAAATGTAGTAATGGCAGATAAAGCAGCCTAGAGGACATGTTAATGTAGTGTCATGAAAGCAATTTGACATACCAGCAGCAGAACTGGTGGAGCATTGTAGACAGGTACCTAAATGAGATTGTTTTAGTTTTGATAATTTATGATAATATGACACTTCACCCAGAAGCATTACAATATGGAACCCTTGTATGCTAAATTATCAAAAACTCTAATTGAGAGTTCTTAAACTGCACTGGTAAAAACCAAATTATGTCACATGGGCCAGTTGTCGCTGATCATTCTCAAGTCCTCAGCTCTCTTAACACCAAAAGTACCAGGCAGTCCTAGATAAGGAGACCAAAATAGCAGAAAAAAATACCACAGCTAAGAAGACAGTTGATTCAATGTTAGGACAATGCTACTTATAAGCATGACCTGATTCTGTATGCAACAAAATTGAATAAACTTCATTATTAATTGCCAAATGAAATGGCAATGTTATTATTGAAAAAGGAAATAAACAAATCATGTCTTGAAAATATTTTTCTGTAAACTCCAGAGAAGCTGTAAGCGTCTATGTCCTACTGGGGGAAAAAAAGAATAGAATTGCCATCTTTATTGGTTCCGTTTAGGAAAGTTATAAGTTTAAGGCTTGTGGATCAGATTAGTATCACATAAAATACATAGTCCACTCTCAAAATAAATAAATCAGATATTGTATTACTAATTTTCAGCATCGCTCTAATCATAGGAGCCAAAATCATTTGCAGGGCGTACACCATGGGTACATCGCTTTCTAAGCTTCAACTCACTCTCACCTCATCCCATCTTTTACGTGTTGCTGGCAGCACCTTTAATATTGTCATTTTAGTATTACTAAATTAATGCATGTCAATCAAGTCTTCCCATAATTTGATCGTCAATAAACCATATTTCGCTAACATAGAAAGAAAGTGAAAAGATTTAGTCTCACAATATTTAAGGCTTGTTAAGGCTCAAAATAAGTTACATTTGAACTTATAGTAGTGCATAAATAATAACAGACAAATCCCAATCCTAGTTGTACCCTTCAGTTTTTTGAAGCATAGAAAGAGTTTCCAAAATAAAAAAGAAAGATTGAATTTCCACTCCGGATAATATAGCAGGACAACCAAGCAACTAATCAATTGATCTTATAATTTATATTGTTTGGTTAAATACAATCCTCTGATGTATAGTTACTAACTACAAAAAAAAAAAAAAAAAAAAATTAGGGAGACAATAGCGGTAAAAGAATTGTGCTTGCCACTGCCAGGATCCAACAGCTATTAGCTTAAGACATGAAAACGAAAAGGCAGCTACATGAGATCAAAGAGATACTAGTATAGTACTGGTTGTGGTTAACGGAAAGAGGAGTTCAACTTTCTACCTGTGACATTTTAACGCACTGAAGAGAAGATTTGCTCGCTCTAGTCTCTACTACTTTTGGCTGTTTTCATTTGTTTCTTCTACTCTACTTTCAAGTACATCAGCTGCCAACTACTAAGTTGACTGGTTTCTAAAATTTTGCTCCAATATCGCCAAAAAATAAACAAGAGAGCTGTGCTTCTTGTGTAATCCAATTATTGAGGTGAAATTGGCATTTCAGCCATAACAATATATGTTGCTCTTGCAGTCTTGAGAAATTCTTGCATTAAAATATCTTTTAGACGCATAATAACGACTAATTAAGCTCTTGTTAACTCAAGGTCTTCGATGAATTCTGAATTTTCATATTTGCAAACAAGAAAAAACGGTAAAACTTATTAGTGGCTCTAATGCCTCACTTTGAAAGGAGGTGCAAGCCCCTGTCATCTAACCTAAAATACCAGGCCATGGAGAAATCCAAAGAAAAAGACCTCATACATATTTATATTCAGCTGGGTAAAAATCAAAACCAAAAACACAGTACTAACAACTACTACAAGATTTATAACAAACTTAAATTTCACAGGCCACTTCATATAGTTCAACTAAAGAGTTCAGCAGTATAATCAAGATAACCCATAAGACCCAATAAAAATACCCGAACAACCTAAAGTTTAAATTCCTGATATCAAATAAGATAATACCCATAAACTAGCAAGTCGGGACAGAGCAAATAAAAAAGACAACTTATCCATCACCTTGTCAAGCATTATAGTCAACTGGGAAAAGGTTGAAGCCACTTCGTACCAATCTTTCCAAGGGCCCAACCAGTGGTTTTGGGAGATTATCCCAATCGTACCAATCCCAACCATAGCACTTGTCAGGGCTCAAGATTTTGAGGCTCTTGATTTTAACTACAGGTTTCTCTACATTTTCCTCTCCATTCTCCACTTTTCTTTTCTCCATCTCTGCAAATTTTAACTCGTTCAGTTGGCAAATGGAATCTGATTTCATTCGGGTTGTAACTTGAAACGGCGTCCTTTCCTTGCGTTGCGCACCAGTCTTCAAGGTTTTCCCGCCACGAAAAGGATATAGTGTTGCGGGTGTTTATAGATTTTTTGGTCACCGACCAATGAAAGCAAGCCAAGTCATGGAACGGAAATGTGAAACGGGAAAGAATTGACTGGCTAGAAAGTTTGATTTGCTAGCATCACAGCATTACAGGATTGGGTATTCCCTTACTCAGCTGCCTTTTTGGACCTTTATTATTATTATTATTAAGAGGATGCTAAGTGGTAAATATTTTCAAGTGATTGTTATTATTATTATTATTATTATTATTATTATTACTACATTGGAAGGGGATATCAAATTTGGGGTTTATGTTGATGTGATAGTAGCATGCATTTGTTGAATATCTCATTCTCACTATGTTGGCAAAATCAATAGGACAGACTCCTTTAACCTTACAATTAAAAAATTTTCTTTGAAATTTAGTCAACTTCCATAAATTTAACCTTCTATAAGTGACCGGATAATATTTCATAATATAGAATATTGATTTATCAATCACCTTTTAAAAATTTCTAAGAAAATAGACAAGTATATACTATAGATTACAATATCCTAAAAAAATATTTATTTAAGCAATTAGCAAGATAATATGAAACAATCACCAATTTCTATATAGCTAGATGTCTTACTCATGCCTTGCTATTTATTGTATAAGAATTTATTCATTCAAAAACATTTAAATAATAAAATGAAATGAATCAAGGTCTAGCCATTTAATCATTTCTATTGCTCAGGCAGTCTTGAGAAATTCTTATCAAGGTCTAGCCATTTAATCATTTCTATTGCTCAGGCAGTCTTGAGAAATTCTTATCAAGGTCATCAAGGTCTAGCCATTTAATCATTTCTATTGCTCAGGCAGTCTTGAGAAATTCTTATCAAGGTCTAGCCATTTAATCATTTCTATTGCTCAGGCAGTCTTGAGAAATTCTTATCAAGGTCTAGCCATTTAATCATTTCTATTGCTCAGGCAGTCTTGAGAAATTCTTATCAAGGTCTAGCCATTTAATCATTTCTATTGCTCAGGCAGTCTTGAGAAATTCTTGTACTGAACTTATCTTCTACAGGTATCTAATGAAGAGTAATTATGCTCTTGTTAATTCAAGGCCTTTGATGAATTCTCAAAACCAAAAATGCATTACTCACAACTGATACAAGATTTATAACAAAACAAACTTAAATTTCACAGGCCATCTCATGTAATTCAACAAAACAAAGTTTCAGCAATATATTCAAGATAACCCATCATAGATCAGACCCAGTAAAAATACTCAAATCCCTGAACTTTAAATTCTTGATAACAATAAGATAATATCCGTAAGCTAGCAAGTAGGAACAGAGCAAACATAAACACAACTTAGCCATCATCTAGTCAAACATTATAGTCAATTGGGAAAGGATTGAAGCCACTTTGTACCATTTTTTCCAAGGGCCCAAACAATGGTTTTGGGAGATTGTCCCAATCGTACCAATCCCAACCATAGCACTTCTCTGGCTCGAGATTTTGAGGCTCTTGTTTGGGATCAGCCAAGAATGCACGAAGGAAGATAGTAACATAGTGCGATGGCTTTGGTTCCTCTAAGAAGACATGGTTAGTTACTGTTACAAACTCTATTTTGGCAATATCCAAACCTGTTTCCTCCTTCATTTCTCTTGCTCCGCATTCCTCAAAGCTCTCGCCTGAAATTAACAACATTGGAGTTCAAAATTTAACGGTGTCACTTAGGGTGTAATGTAAATATTTGCCCTAGAGAGAGACCTACCGAACTCGAGGTGACCGCCGGGAAGCGCAAACGTGAAGTCACAGACGGTAGTCCGGCGCCGCCCTAGAAGCACAGATTTCCCCTTCAACAGAAAAACTACCACGCCTACTCTGGGCACAGGTTCCTCTACTTTTTTTTCTCTATTCTCCATTTTTCTAACCCTTTCAGTGGGCAAATGGAATCTGATTTTGCAGGAGTTGGAACTTGAAACGGCGTCCTTTCGTTGCGTTTTATACCAGGATTCTTCAAGGTTTTCCCCGCTACAAATGACGGGAAAGGATATTCTCTTGCGGGTATATGTAGAGTTTTTCTTAACTCTGCAATGAAAGAAAGCCACGTAACGGGACTTAGAAAAGTCTGATTTGCTAGCAACGTGGCATCACAGGATTCGGTAGTAAAAAAAAAGGGTAAAGTAAATAAATATACAAGACAATAAACAAAAGAATAAGAATCCCATACTTGAAATCCAAAGAAGACGCAGCCACCGTCTTCGCTAATGTTCTCGGAAAGTTGAGTGACGCCATCAACTGACAGTAGTAACAAGATCTACCATTTAAAAATTGCTAGAAAGAGAGAGTTGCGATAAAAAATCGATGGAGAAAGTCCATTCCATGTGTGGACGAAGCCAATGCGGTTTTTGACAAAGCTCTTGGTTGTGGAGGATCAAGGTGGAGTAAGATGCTGTGAAATTCTAGAAGAGAGAATTGATGGAAGGAGAAGATCTGCGATTTCTAATTGTCGAGGAGGGAGACTATACGAGGGCTTTTTTAGTCAATTCACTTACAGGCATAATTGCGTGATAAACTAAATTCTTTTTAATGTTCAGTCGTCTAACTCAACAAACTTCAGTGTTTGTTACTCTACGGTCAAACTGAAAACAATATATTGTACAATTATTATATATTTCAATAAAAAATTGAGTAAATTAAAATTTAATTTTCATCTTAGCCTCAAATACTTGACATTTTTATATAAGAAACTATTAATATATACTATAATTTGAATTTGTCACTTTTTATTAATTATTTTTCTATGAAATAAATCAAATAATTGATTTTTTTTAAGAGCAATCAAAGAATTGACTACGCATACAATTTTAGTGGGTTTTCTCTATAAATTTTATCGACGGAGCATTTACAAAAACTTAGCATAGACGTAACAGAAAATATTAGTTAAAGTAAAAATATTATGTTTTAAATAACATTCACCAAAATATTTCACTTTTCACGTCATTATAAAATATAAAAAGACTAATTATATCACATCTAATTCGCATTTCTCTAACTATTTAGTTTTGAGATGTGATAAATTAGACATAAATATTTGATTACAAAAAATTTAGCCATTAAGACATTATAGTATTAAAGTAGAAAAAAAAAAAATCGATCACCATAACTACAAGTAATCCAAAAAAAATTGTGTTTGCTCTGTTTGGGCTTTAAGTTTCAAGAAAAGAGTTTGGACAAATTGTCCAAGTCAAGCCCACCTCCGGGCTGTGGGCCTATGCCTACCTTTTTACTTCAAGAATCAGAGACTCGATAGATATTAAATTTTTTTAATTAGTTTAATCAGACTCGATAATTAATTTTTAAAAAATAAAGACAAACTTATTAATTAGACTAAATTTAAAAATTAAGTAATAAGAAAAAAAAATTAAATAATAGTAGTAATTTTGCGATAAAAATAAGCTATCACACTAAAATGTTTTGACAATGCATTGCGAATTTCAATTATTTTTTTATTTCTTTGACCTCAATAGATTTATCTTTGACTTCAATAGATTTTTCTTGTTTACAAGTTATACTTGGAGAGAGATGACAAAATGTCAATTGATTTGATGACCATGTCCATTTCACAATAATGGTTTGCGAGTCACACCAATGAGCTAAATCAAATTATTATCGAAGAATCATGGCCGTCGGATATACAATTATTCAGGAAGTAGGCAAGCCACCTCCATTATTTAGCCAACTTTGAAAAGAGCTTGGATAAGAAATTAGACAAAATAGGATAAGATTAAGCTCTTATCAAGTTATCACGGTCCCATGGAGTCAATTATTGGAATAAATGGATGAAAAACAAATTTTTTAATAAAATGAGAATATTTCTTAATATTTATAGGGAAAAAAAGGATAAAAATATTTAAACAACCTATATTTTCATTAGTTTATATTGAAATATCTGTTTAGAAAAATATTATTTATTATTTATTATTTAATTCAAATCAAATATTTAATTATTTTTCAATTTTAGTTAATTTATAAATAATTTAGCTTTTGGATGGAAAAATCTAGCATTTCATCCTTTTGGTGTAAGTTGCGAGGTAAATTGTACAAAAAAATTATTTTTAGATAAATTATATATTGCTCCTAAGTTCATAAGATAAATTGAGTCTTATTATTTTAAATTTTTTTGATTATAAGTGTTTTGATATAATTTATCATTTTAGTCAAATAGTTAGTGTTAATAAAATCTCTCTAAAACCCGTTTAAAAAATAAATTATTTTACAATCAATAATGTATAATCATTATTATTGATTGTTAATCGAAATAAAAAATAATTTTAATTTTTATAAAAGTAAAAATATAAATTTAATTTTCGAGATCAACTGAAAAGATAAAAATGCTTTTGGACTCTATGGTCCAAAATAATTCTACCGAAAACAAAATCTCCAATGTACACGTGTGTTTTCTTTTTTGTAAAAAAAGTTTTATAATAATTTTTTTCCTGCAAAATTGGACAACTGTGGGTAGATTTTTATGATTGATAAGTTTGTTCCAGTGTATTCTTCCGAGGGAATATTCTTAGAGGACTAAATGATATGACTAAGAAATCAAATATTGTTATAACCTCACTATTCAAAGCACAACCTTTTTCTTAAACTAAATCAAATCACTCATTCATTACTTGATGGGTTCGACACATCAGTGTATTGGTGCCAGTAGAGTTGCGTGCTTGGAAGGCACATTTGGGTTTAGACTTTAGGCTTGAGTCCCATTTTGCGGTAACCGAACTTATTTTCCTCTTTGAATGGCATTACAAGTAATTACATAACGTATTCAATTGGGGCAAAATAAAAAGTTTAAATAATTATACTTGTCTAAACCGGATTTATAATCTCATTCATAAATCAAAATCAATAAAAATATATATTTTTTTTCGAATCATTAAATCATTTTCATTATTTTAGTTCATAAATGAGCCCATAGACTGGATCTAAACAAGTCGATCCCTAGAGCAGATAGATGAAAGGGAATAAATAGTTAAGGGTAATACGTTGCAAGATGTTATAAATATTGAGTTCTCAATTCTAACGAGATGATTTATGGCAAATATTTATGATTTAATTAGTCTTATCACTAATGTAAAAAGTGAAAAGCTTCAAATTTAAATCATCTCGACGATAATATTTTCACCAATTTGAAATCAAAGTTTGAAATTCATCATGTTATTTTCCACCGTTGAACATCCTAATAATTTAAAACAAAAAAAAAAAAGAAAAACAAGAAGATTCAGTTTTAATGGATTCGAAAGTTCTATATTATCTTCTTCCATTAATTTGACACTTTTTAATTTTTTTTTTCTTATTGCATTAATTTTTCCAACTTCAACTTTTAGATTTCTCCGCTAACTTTTTCTCTCTTGATTATAATTATCTATATATTTTTTTTATAAAATCGATATGATTCAATCATTTTCTAATAGTGTTAAAATTGATAGAACAAAAATAATATATATAATATTAAATTGATGGTTGTATAATATTTGTAAAAGCAAAAGAATTGAATAAATAACTCGCTTTATATTATGCCCTTAATGTCGAGATGACATTATATTATTTTTCTATATTTAAAAATAAATAATAAATTAAATATTTATCCAAAAATTACAATTAAAGAGACAAAATTTTCTTTAAAAGAACTCCATTTGACAACACTTAAATTTTTAAAAAACTCATTTTGCTATTAAAAATTAATCATTGAAATATTTATTTATTTAGTACAAATTAATATAAAAAAATAATGATTGAATTTCCAATAATAGTACACCACACAAATATAAAATATTTTTCTTAAATTTTTCATCGAAATAAAAAAAAAAAACAAAATATTATGTATATATACGTTGGAAAGTTAGTGTGAGAAACTTGGAGTCCACTAAAGACAAGGGTGGGGAATGCAGGCTCTTAATACGTATACGACTGACTGAGAAGTAATGGATAGCATAAAAACGGCTCTACAGGCAACCTAAACGGCCAAAATCCAACACCAATAGCGTATCATCAAAATTAACCCTGAAACAACAGACACAAAATTTTCATGAGCGGTCGTAAATGATCCTCTACGATAATGAAAAGTTTCTTTTTCCATTTTAACGAATCATAAAGTTTGTGGAACCCACCTCGACAAGAATAAAGCCCTGGATTTTGTGGGTCTACAACTGTTAACGTGTTCTTGCAATGTATACAAATTGGGCCCCTTTTCCATTACGTTCTTCCAAATAATAATATTTATTTATATGTTTTTGTTATCAGACAGACTGTTATTTTCAATATATAATTGATAAAATGCGATGTGGTTTTGGGTATTGAAGTTCTGATTGAGATTTGAGACAGACAAATGTTGCTAGATTGCCTCCTCTTTAAATCATGGGACCATTACCAGTATTAATTGTTTGCAAGATATTTGTAAATTATAATAATTTTAATTTCATTTTCTAATTTTACTAAATAAACTGTACTGTTTTTCTCCATAAATTATTTTCGAGAAGCCAATCCAGTGATGATCTAGTTGATTTTTCCATTTATATGAGGAGTGAGACATTTTTATGAGGTCGGCTTTTTTTCTCATTCTCGTATTTGGTGTTTTTGTTCTTATATTTGGCACGCAATATGAAAAATTAAAATGAGAATCACATTCATATTTTCTAAAAAGTATAATTGGATTTGTTTTTCTAGAAAAAATATTTTCTATTTCTAACAATCTTTTAAGCAATAATTATTCATTGCCTTCCCTTCTATTTTTTATTCTCACTCGATTATTTGTATTAGTGAACAAAGGAAGGAAATTGAGATTTCAGTTTCTATGTGTTTTTCAATATTTATTTGGCTGAATACGTAATTCATCATTGAATTTTGTAATTTTAATCTTTTAACACTCTAAACTTTATAGATGACTTATCATGCACTTGAATTTGTAAATTTTGGTAATATTATACATATTTTGACACTAATATCAATTATTTTTACAATTTTTGAATTTTATCTGTAAAATATTGATTTGATATGTAGTTAATATGAATTTTAAAATAATTATTTTTATAAATATTAACTTTTTAATGAATGTTTAATTGATCTAATTTTTGTAAGTTGAAGTGTTCAATAAAATAATTTTTAAAATTGAAGTGTTTAATAGATGTAGTTTTATAAATTGAAATGTTTAATAAATTAAAGTAAAAAGTTGAAGATACTATAAAATTAAATTAAGAAAATTCAGTGGTGAATTTATGTATTCTGCCATATTTATTTTAAAGCATTCAGCAATCACACAATAATAATAATATTTTAAAATAAAATCTAGTTATAAAACTGAAAATTGACATTTTCAACTGATAACTATATTTTACATAGTAATTTTAATTTAACTTAATTTGTCCCATCAATCTTAATCCAAGTGCAAAATATCTCAATTATCTCCTAATTTTAACTTGTGACTTGCGCATAATTTGGGCTTTTTGAGGCAAATTGGGCTTGAATTGTAAATTTAGGAGATAAATAATCTCACATTCATTCCTTTAATTTTTAATATAAATTACTTTTTTACATTATGAAATACTATCTGGTGATTAAAAAACACTAATTCAGACAGCAAACATGCTTATAAAGTTGATAAGCCAAGATTTACATTTCTAAAAAGCAGATTAAAGTTATTGACTTATAAAATAAAAAATGATAATTAATTATGCAGATAATAATATAACTAATATAATAAACTATTTAAAATTTAAAAGAACCAAAAAGCATATAACTTTCTAAACTTTCCATCTAAGCCTGAAAAAGCAAATATTCCAAATAATATATCCATATACTCAAAGGAATCTGGAATCTCCTAAAAAGATCCTATTTTTCAAGATGTTTCTAAATGTAAAAAACATGCAGGCATTTATTCCGGGAAAATTTTCAAGTAAATAATTCCCGGAAACCACTGGCTATCACAAGGTTACAAAAATTTCAGTATCACCACGAGACAAAAAAAAAAAAAAAAAAAACATCCTTTCTTCTCATTGGACCAACGCCGTGTTAATCTTCCCTTTGGCATTTTCCTTTACCATGAAAAAAATACTGGGCCCTACATTTACAGAAAGTTTTCGTAGAAAAAAATACAGAAAAGAAAGGTCTCCCTCCTCCTCTATTTCATTTTCATTAACACTGACCAGCCTTTCAACACTCTCCTTGTTTCACATCTCTCTCCTGAACCAAAAAAAAAAAAAAAAAAAAAAAAAAAAAAAAAAAGAGAGAGAAAACAGAATCTATTTTATTGAGAATTTCCTCTTTCTCTATAAAAAAAAAAAAAAAAAAAAAAAAAAAAAAAAAAAGAGAGAGAAAACAGAATCTATGTTTATTGAGATTTCTCTTTCTCTATAGCGACAGTGGGATTTGTGTACAAAGGTGCTCTGTTTTAGTGTTTGGTGTTTCTCTTTTTGGCTGTTTGGATACAATGACGGACACAACAGATGATATAGCGGAGGAAATCTCATTTCAAAGCTTTGATGATGATTGTAAGCTTCTGGGGAGTTTGTTAAATGATGTTTTGCAGAGAGAAGTCGGAGGCAAATTCATGGAGAAACTTGAAAGGAATCGGATCCTCGCTCAGGTTTCTTTTTGTTCAAAAAATTTGTCATTTCAAGTTCTTCTTCACTGACTCTGTGAGAGAAGTTATTATGTTGATGCTTTAAAACTGTTTTGATTTTTGGGTTTATGCTTGGTTTTCGTGAGACTGTATGGGAGTTTTGGTTAAAGGTGTTGTCAGTATTGTTATGCATGGTTCTGTTTTCACTCTGAAAACGCAGAGGAAATAGTGTGAAATGAAATATGATATGGGGCTTTAAGGTTTTTTTTTGAATTTTTTTTCTGGAAAATGCAAGGCTAAATTAACTTAGCGAACTGCTAACTCTGTCTCTCTTTTTCCTTTTCTATTCCCTTCTGAAGAATCTCTCTCCAGTTTTCTTTGATGCTGAATATGCATAATTTTTTGTTTTTTTTTTTTTGGTTTCTTATGTGCTTGGGTACTGAGAAAACAGAGAGAAAATAGGGCGAATAGATCTGTGTTTTAGTTTAGTATTTATTTAATGTTGAGTATATTGTCGGTTTGGATACTGAGAAAATGGAGAGAAAGTAACCTATAACCCAAATAGATTTATGTTTATTTATTTATTTATAGAAATAGCCAAATGGTTTTTACAAGTATATTAAAAGTTTTTAGCAGATTCGGGATCATTGATTCTCTCTGTATTTGTTTGTATTTAACGTTGCTCCTTTTAATAGAATTTCATATTGATATTCTTATACGGCATTAAGAAATCAGACTGGCTCAATTTTTTCAATGTTGTGTTTCTGTTTTAGAATTTTGTTTGGTGTTTTGATCACAAATAAGTTTATGATTTAGAATATGTTTGATATGAAATCACTCATTCACATGGCAAGCAAATATCTTTTTTTCCCATTTTGATTGTTATTTTCTTTCTGCATTTTCTTGGTATGCAGAAATATAGTATACTGATATTGATTAGAAATATATATGGGTGTCATTACAGAGTGCTTGTAATATGAGATTGGCGGGGGTAGAAGATATGGCTGAGCTGCTGGAGAAGCAGCTGGCCTCGGAGATATCAAGGATGACATTAGAGGAAGCCCTGACTCTTGCTCGTGCATTTAGCCATTACCTTACTTTGATGGGGATTGCAGAGACCCATCATAGGTAGTTTCTGCATACTATCATCTCTTATTATGCATTTTTGCTAAGTTGGTTAGCTTTATTTTCAATATATGTCAATATCCTTGAATTATCATAAGCTTGACGAATCGATATTAAGGATTGCTTAATTTGGAAGCAATAAATTGCATTATCGGCCATGCATTGTCCTTAATGTTTGTTGTACCCAAGGAGTGTTGTTTTGTGGACTTCTATTTCTTTGCTTCTAATAACACGAAGGAGGAGCTAATGCTCTTTAAGTTCTTAGATGGTAGGAAGGAAAGTAAAGGAAGAATCCCATTTAGAAATCTGATTCTTGAGCTTCTTCTTCTGTTCCTTTATATCATATACTTTTTGTAAACCACTGGAGAGTTAGTTGATGATGATGAAGCAAATAGCCTTTCAATTTAGTTAGTTTCGTTTCCCTCCTTACCATTTGAGCACTCCTCCGAGAGTAGTTCAATTTTAAATTGGGAAGCCTTTCTGTGTCAATTATGTAAATAGATATTGCATGCTACAGGGTTCGCAAGGCACGGAGTATGACACACCTATCAAAATCTTGTGATGACATTTTTAATCAGCTGTTGCAAGGTGGAATCTCTTCGGAGCAGCTTTATGACACATTTTGCAAGCAGGTTTTTTTCTAACTGGTGTTTTTGGCTTTGAGTTAACTTTTTTTTTTCCCCCTTTCTCCCTTAAGGTGATGGTTTAGCAGGTCCCTTATGTTGAGAATTAAGATAAAATAAGATTTTTAAATATGAGTAACGTTGTTCAAGTTTCTGAAAAATACAAGAGTATGTCAATGCAGCTGAAATAGTTGTATTGGGTTTCATTTAGTAAACTCATGTTACAGGGATCTCACAGATTGAATGCCTAAGATAACAACAGGAATTCCTATTTGTTTCCTAAATTTTCTCTGCAGTTAATAAAGCATTAAGCATAATACAGCGGCAAGTTTGAGAGCGAGCTTGATAAAGCACTATTTTTGTGTTTGTTTATCCAATTTTTCTTGTTGCAGGAGGTGGAAATTGTTCTTACTGCACATCCTACTCAAATTAATCGTCGTACCTTGCAATATAAGCACATTAGAATTGCTGTAAGTTTTTTTTTGTTTGTTTGTTTGTATTTTGTTTTTGGAATTGATGTCAGTTAGCATGATGATAACCCATTTATTTGAATATTATTTGGGTTTTCTTGCAGCATCTTTTAGATTACAATGACCGAACTGATCTTACTCATGAAGATCGGGAAAAGCTGATTGAAGATCTGGTATGGTTCCCATGCCTGACAACTTATCTCTCACAAAAGCCAGCATGGAGTGTGGGAGGTGTATGATTTCTTTGAGAACTTTTTTCTGAGTTTTTTGTTTGCTCTTGCTTTTGCAGGTAAGAGAGATTACTTCAATATGGCAGACAGATGAGCTTAGGCGTCACAAACCTACACCAGTAGATGAAGCTAGGGCTGGTAGAGCATTTGGCTTTTAAATAATAAAGAAATTGCAAGCTGGGTGCTTTGCAAGAAATGTTCTTCATCCCTAGGATAGGATTGATGATTTTTTTTAATGTGTAATGCTCTCAGGCTTGAACATTGTGGAGCAGTCCCTGTGGAAAGCTGTCCCTCATTATTTACGTCGTGTTAGCAATGCCCTAAAGAAGGTTTGTTGCCCCTTAATGTTTTTATTGCTGGTAGATTGGTTGGCTGCACGTATTACGGATTTCACTGGCTTTCCAATTCTCACAAGTGATTTTGACTGCTGCTTTGCTTTTCCATTTTGTTCAATTTTTTTCCTCCCTCAGCATACAGGGAAGCCACTTCCATTAACTTGCACACCAATAAAGTTTGGGTCTTGGATGGGAGGTGATAGAGATGGAAATCCAAATGTAACATCAAAGGTGAGAGACTTCTAAAGTTCCTTCAGCTGCTTGTTAGTCGTGACAATCTTCCATTATCTGCAGCTTTGCTGTGGGTAGGATTTCTACATATTTGATTTGTTAATTTAACTGATAAATGACACATGGAATGGGAGTGATGAACTTGCCTAGTCATTCTTCTGTTATAGTACCTTATCATCATTTTAGGAAAAATATATCCTCGTCTTAGAACAGGAAAGAATAGAAAAGGGCAACCTTTTTCACTAATTATTGACTGCATACTTTAATTTACAATTAATTATACATTAATCTACCATTTTATTCCTTGCGAACGTGAAAGAAGTAAGGTGTTCATGGAAAAGTTGGCAAGTATTGAGTAAACAAGTTTCATCTTTGCTTTGCTATTCATAGCATTTTATGCTACTGAATTCTAAGGTTGTTATTAAAGTAGTTTGTCTTAGGTTATTTTAGCATCTTTATTTTTATTATAGGTTTCGATGAGAGCCTATCTTTCAGTTTCCCAATAGTACAGTTTCTTTTGAACTGAAAAATTAACTGCTCATGTTGAAATGTTTACAGTTTCTTTTGAATTGAAAAATTAAGTGCTCATATCAAAATGTATGGCACCCCTGATGCATAGGCAGTTTCATTCTTTCATTGATGAAATTGAAGAATCACTTATTTTGGACTGCAAGAAACTTTGTTTTTGGAGCATGCTTTATTTTGTGTTATGTTTGTCCTGAGATCGTGTGTATTTTGCAAATTATTTTACTTTCACATGAACCATATCGCACTGTTTCTTTCAGGAACAAAATGTTGACAAGTGGTCTTTCAATGTTTCAGGTTACAAGAGATGTCTCTCTTTTATCTAGATGGATGGCCATGGACCTTTACATTCGAGAAGTTGATAGCCTCAGGTTTGAGCTATCCATGAACCAGTGCAACGATAGGTTGTTAAAAGTGGCAAATGACATTCTAATGGAAGGTTTGTGTCATTGGCATGTTTGAACTTGTTTATGAGATCTAACAATATTCATTTGAAGTTTATTATAGATGCCCTTGCCAACAAACGAAAGACAAACTGCATAAAGGAATTTTAGAAAGGCTGGGCCCTTGGTGAAGTTTTTTTACGTAATGCATTGTACATTAGTCAATTTGGTGTAGCTTCTTACTTATTATGAAGGATAAAGTGGTTGTGTTCTTCTGTTCATTCTCTCATTTCTTTTTCTATGGCCTTTTTATTTTATGGTAATTTTTCTCTTCATTTTAAATTTGCAGGCCACTTTGAAAATTTTTTGATTTTGTCTGTCCTTTTCTCTTACTGAATATAGTTATGAATATTTTATGTATTTTCTTGTTTTGTTCTGAGAAATTATAATCTGAAAAGAACCTTGTTCTGTGGTTACCCTATGTTGAAATTATGTCTGTGCTTTTTTTAAAAATCCATAGCATGAATCATATGAATTGAAGAAATCATATGTAGCCTTAGAGAATTTGTCTTTATGTACCTTCAATACAATTGCAAATTTAATGAATGTTAATACTTAATATCATCTTCAATGTAAAATTATTTTTGGCTTATCTCTCTTGGTTTTCACAATGTTTCACTTGCATCCTAATTATCCTAATGAGATCTGACGGTGGGTTAATTTTCTTTACAGAAACTTCATCAGAGGATCGATATGACAGTTGGAATCAACCTGGTAGCAGGAGTCAAATAAAGCATCATGGCCAACAAGCTAGATCTCTTCCCAGACAACTTCCAGATAGGGCTGATCTTCCAGCTTGCACTGGTAAATAAATTTGTTTTGCAATTTCCTGTATAAGTCCAGAGTTATCTATATAATTATGGCTTAACTGCAATCGAAATACGTTGAGATTATTGTTTTTTTTTTTTTTTTAAATTAATATAGTACCATTTCTATAATACCTAAATTTTAGAAGAAGTAATATCATAATGCCTTTTTTTTTTTTTTTTTGTTTTTTTTTTTAACATTAAATAATAGTACCCATTTCCTATAATATCCTAAATTTAGAAGAAGTAATATCAATAATGCCTTTTTTTTTTTTTTTTTTGGAGATGCTTTGTATAAAAGCATGTTTACAATCCATGGTAATTACAATTAAGCCCATTACGAATCATGTCAAGCTCTTACATACAATTTCTTTTTTTTTTTTTTTTGGAGATGCTTGTATAAAAGCATGTTACAAATCATGTAATTACAATTAAGCCAGTTACGAATCATGTCAAGCTCTACATACACTTCCAAGTGCCACTTGCTTGCCACTTTCTTTTTTCAAGTCATTTATTTTGCCTGATATACGATGCAATGACCAGACAGTAATAAAATTGGCTTATTCCTTATTGGACTTGTGTCTTTGTGTAGAATGCAATGATGGTGGATCTCAGTATCCCAAACTTGAACTTCCAGGGACTGAGTACAAGCCCTTGAGTTCTCAGGTGAGCCATGCTCTTGGGTCTTGACTTTACAGGGCTGACTAAATTTTCTTCTTAACATAATCATTGTAGCTGGAGTTTTATTGAAGCAGTTTATTTATTTGCCTCTTTCTGACTGTAATTTTTATAGGATGCTGTGAATTCTTCAAATTCTGGAAATTCTAGTAATGGTTCACATATATCATTTCCAAATGGAAGTATTGCTAATTCAAGTGCTTCTGCCACTACTGGGACACCGCGAGGATCTTTCACCTCTAGTCAACTACTTGCTCAGAGGAAAATATTTGCAGAATCTATGACAGGAAGATCCAGCTTCCAGAAGCTTCTAGAGCCAAGTCTGCCTGAACGTCCTGGAATTGCTCCTTATAGAATTGTCCTTGGCAATGTGAAAGACAAGGTATTCCTTATTGTCAAATACGAAAAAAGGACATTTTTTTTTCTTGTCGATATGGTGCTGCTAAGAAAACAAATTTCTAGCCAAGATCAGGGACTGTCCATTTACCAGCCAACAGTATAAAGTCACAGTTCAAAAGAATTAATGATATTAAGGGCTTATAATAGAAAGGTGTAAGACAAGCAGTAGTTTCTGTGAGTTGATTAATTTGATTGAAGCCTAGTATGTTTCTCTTATCCATTTTCATATAGAGAAACAGTTTGACGGGGATGTTCTTTATATAATGAATTAATTATCTCCAAAATTTAAACCTTGTAAAGGGTTTAAGGATGAGGATATAGTTTGGTAATTAGATTACGATGACCAATTCTTAGGAAGGATTTGTGTGGAAATCTATGATTTTTGAGCGGTTGTCTGAAAAATTGTCTTCTATTTTGTTTTTACAGCACACAGTATGGCTCTGTTTGAGTTATTGTTATAGAGAAGGATTAATTAACCGGAGAAGGCTTTAAAAGATGGATAAAAGTAACTTCTAAAATTAGCATTCAGTTCATTCAAAACGGCTTCTGGTCAAAGAGAACTTTTAAGTGTTTGTAGTCAATACACCAATTGGTTAAGTTTTAGTTTCATTAGCCGTGACTTTGTTTGATGTGCCTTTGGTTTATCATTGTTGAGGAATCTGTTATCGTTAATGCCCTTTTCTTAGAAAAGCAGTCTTGAAAGTATTTTAAAATAGCTTGCTCACTAGTAGGAGGAAAAGGACTTTTTTCTTATTTAATCATTCCCTTTTATTAACTGTAGATGGATAATGTATGCATTATTATGATCTTTGATATTAGCTCACAAGAACAAGAAAACGGTTGGAACTTCTTCTAGAGGATCTTCCCTGTGAAAATGATCCACTGGAGTACTATGAGACAACAGATCAATTACTGGAACCACTGCTTCTATGCTATGAGTCCCTGGTAATATCTGAATCATTCTATAACAATTCTCTCCTTTGAATAATAATGATAAAAAGTGTCAACGCTAGTGGTTTTAGTTGAAATTGATGTTCAGTATCAATTTTGCAGCAATCCTGTGGAGCTGGAGTGTTAGCTGATGGTCGGCTGGCTGATCTGATAAGAAGAGTTGCTACCTTTGGGATGGTGTTAATGAAGCTGGACTTGCGGCAGGTGCATCTTGTTTTGGCTTATTTGCTGTAGTTATGATCTTTTGTAAAGTTCCTCTTCCTGAAATTTTTTGCAATGTAATAGGAATCTGTTAGACATGCTGAAACATTAGATGCAATCACCAAATATTTGGATATGGGCACATACAGCGAGTGGGATGAAGAAAAGAAACTGGAATTTCTGACAAGAGAACTGAAAGGGAAGCGACCATTGGTTCCTCCTTCTATTGAGGTAACACTCTACATGTTTAGACATCATTTCAGTGACTTTTGGCCAGAAAATCAGATATAGAAACTTATTCGTTGCTTGTTAGTGCAAATAGGCAATGATGAAAAAAACTTTTTTCTTGCAACTAAAAGGTTGCAGGTTTAAGGCCTAATGGGCCAACTTGAGGAATAATTTTCTGCGAACGAATTTTTTTTGTTTGTTTAAGGTTTCCTTTCTGGAAAATGGAAAAAGAAAAAAAAAAAAAGGACAACTGAAGAACAACATTTTCCCTCTGATTCTTTGCTTTTGTTCTATTTTAGATACACTAATAATTTGAGGTTAATGTCCAATGATTTGAATTACTACGTTCACCAGGTTTTAGTTTTGAAGTAGGTAGTAGAAGGAGAGATTTATCTTTACCCCCCCTGATATTTGCAAATCCATGTGGCAATTTAGTTTTTTGTAATGTGGGGTGCTTTAAAGGTGTCCATCTATTGGATTTTTGAGTATTTCTTAAGTATAGTTATAATTTATAAATGTTCACTTGTGGCACTTTGAAGTTCTCGAAAGGTTTTAATCAGTCTCCTACATAATAGCACAACCTTGGGTATAGATTTACATTTGTCCAAGAGAGTTCATACAATCTAGGCCAACTCTACATTGATGACGACTTGGACTAACGAAAATGGTTTACTATTTGAAGTTTCACAACTTAATTTGTGCGAAATATATGCTGTATTTTATAAGAGCCAATCGTATTTTCTGCTTTCATTAATTTGTCATTACATCTCTTTTCTTGAGATGGCATTGCAAAGGGTTCTTACATCATATATGGTGCATTTTACTTGTTTTTCTGTTCTGTTCCTATCATATTGCTTGTGGTGGATATGTTTGCCTCATCTTAATTGGCCTTTGCAGGTTGCTCCTGATGTTAAAGAAGTCTTGGATACTTTTCGTGTTGCTGCTGAGCTGGGGAGTGATTCACTTGGAGCTTATGTGATTTCTATGGCATCTAATGTATGTTTGTCTATCGCTACTGATTCTTGCAAATCCATTTCTTTTTTCTGCATAAGAAAGTAACTTCTGCCTATGAATTTAATATCAGAGCATCTGCCTTTTATTCTTAGAGGTCTTTTCCCCTCTTTTGAGGTGTATTATTAGAGAATGAATGGTGATGTTGGCTTGAACTTGCTGTTTGGCAGGCAAGTGACGTCCTTGCTGTGGAGCTTCTGCAAAAGGATGCCCGGCTTGCTGTTAGGGGGCAGATAGGGAGACCATGTCCTGGTGGAACGTGAGTTCACATTTCCTAGTTTCGGTGCTCCGAGAAAATTTTTTTCAGATGTGATATGTCATATGTTCTGAACAATGCATGTCTTAAATGTGTGCATGTTTCTTAAAATTGCTGTGCATGTGTTTCCTGTGATAAAAGTTCTCACTTATGTGTGCACTACTTTAAGCAATCGAAGTTAAGTGATTTCTGGCTATCATTTTTGGTCAATACATACTTTTGGGATTTACAGAAAGAAAATGATCCTATTAATGGTGAATGTGCTACACGGGTATTAGATATAATTCTGGAAGTGGTCACATGGCATTTTATCATAAGGTTTGATTTTCATTTGAATCTCTATGTTAGATTGATGGTATATGCATAATCTATTGGGTCATCTCTGCTTGCATGCTAGAAAAACTTGTCAGGGCTGAGCAGAGAAGTGCGTGCCCTTAGCTTGTATTGCAGTCACAGTATTCAGTATATATTATCACAATACATACATACTGGAACAGGCTACGAGTAGTTCCATTGTTTGAAACTGTGAAGGACCTGAGAGGGGCTGGTTCAGTGATCAGAAAATTGTTATCAATTGATTGGTACCGGGAGCACGTCGTTAAGAACCATAATGGGCATCAGGAGGTATTCATTTTATAAAGGCCACTTCCGAAGTTGATTTTAGTAGGATTATTATGTAATTTTCTGGAGCTTTCGCAAATGTCATGGACAGGTTATGGTTGGATATTCTGATTCTGGTAAAGATGCTGGTCGTTTTACTGCTGCATGGGAACTTTACAAAGCTCAAGAGGATGTTGTGGCAGCATGCAATGAATATGGTATCAAAGTGACTCTTTTCCATGGACGTGGAGGGAGCATTGGTCGTGGTGGTGGTCCCACCTATCTTGCTATACAATCCCAACCTCCTGGCTCAGTAATGGTGAGTTTATGCATCTTTGCGATGGGAACTGTTAGTCTGTTTTGATGATTTTTTTGGTGAATACTATTTTCACTTGCCAATTTTTCCAAAATCCTATCAGCATTAAACCGTCAAATTTCAATAATCAATTATAGCGAGTCAAGTGACTGTGGCAAAGAAATTATTCTGGTGTTGAACATGGCATGTGTATTCAATTTGCAGGGCACTCTTAGGTCAACTGAACAAGGAGAAATGGTGCAGGCCAAGTTTGGTCTGCCACATACAGCTGTTAGACAGCTAGAGATATACACAACTGCAGTGCTGCTTTCAACTCTACGTCCTCCACATCAACCTCGAGAAGAAAAATGGCGTAATGTCATGGAAGAAATTTCAAAAATCAGTTGCCAGAGGTACAGGAGCACAGTCTATGAAAACCCAGAATTCCTTGCCTATTTCCATGAGGCTACTCCCCAAGCTGAGCTTGGCTTCCTTAACATTGGAAGCCGGCCTACAAGAAGAAAAGCTTCAACTGGTATTGGGCATCTTCGTGCCATTCCATGGGTATTTGCATGGACACAAACTAGATTTGTTCTTCCTGCTTGGCTTGGAGTTGGAGCAGGTTTAAAGGATGCTTGTGAGAAGGGATTCACTGAAGACTTAAAAGCAATGTACAACGAATGGCCTTTTTTCCAATCTACTATTGACCTTATAGAAATGGTTTTAGGAAAGGCAGACATTCCAATAGCAAAGCACTATGATGAAGTACTTGTATCTCCAAACAGGCGAGAGATTGGTGCTGAGCTTAGGAGGGAACTCTTGACAACAGAAAAATATGTCTTAGTGGTTAGCGAGCACGAGAAACTTTCCGAGAACAACCGGAGCCTGAGGAGGCTTATAGAGAGTAGGCTTCCTTATCTTAATCCCATGAACATGTTGCAGGTGGAGATTCTAAAGAGGCTGAGAAGCGACGATGACAATAATAAGCTGAGAGATGCCCTGCAGATAACTATTAATGGGATTGCCGCTGGGATGAGGAACACAGGTTGAGCAAACTCTTTCAGGCTCACATATGAAAGCTATCAGCTATGCCCTTTCCTTTGTTGTTATTACATTTTCTATTCTCCTTTGGTGGCTATCAATATATTTTGATGGCTAATTTCATGAGTATATGATAATTTAGAATCAGATATTCGTAAAACATACAGACATATATATAGGCTAATCAATATATTCTTGATGGCTAATTTCATGAGTATATGATATTTAGAATCAGATATTCGTAAAACATACAGACCATATCATATATATATATATATATAGTATATATTATATGATATGTATATATGATATGGTTACTGGATTTTGTTCTCTTAAGCAATGGAAAGCGTTTCTTGTTTCTGGATAATTTTGTTATTTTGCAACCTTATTGCATGTTTATACCATTTATGAGTTTTGGGCTTCAGTTAAACATATATAATTAATTTGGGCTTTAAATTAAAATAGTTGATTACCCCAAAATAGTAAAAGCCCCATAATTTCTTAACTGGTGGATGAGAATCAACTGTAGAAGTGGAGCAGAAAGCAATTACAGGTCAAAGGACAAGCTTAAACACATAGGATTAGGAGGGGTTCCAACAATCGATACCAAAAAACCAATCAATCAAACTCAAACAATTTCAATTCATTGTATTTTTCTTTTCAAAGTACTGTAAATTTTTCATTCACAATTAGAATCCTTGTCAATATAATGATTTTCAATTTTAAAGCAATCTCTATTTTTCTACATGCCCTTTCTATAATTCTTATTTCCTGCACTATCTTGAATTTTAACGGTTGGTGAAACATTTATATCACATCCATTAATTAAAAAAACAAAATGTAAAGAATGGGAAATTTAGTAGACATTGGATTGAGAAATCCTTTTGTCCGGAAGATTTTATTGCAGTGTCCACTAACAAATATGTGAATAACAATAATAATGATGTCCGAAATCTACAAACTTGTCTTTTTTCAGTAAGTATTGTGAAGACAGAAAATATAAAATAAAGATGCTAAATGTTGTTGAAAAGAGAGATACCTTGCAATGTGTGTGCTGCCACATGGAAGGTGAGGTTCAATCAAACATGTCTCTGTAAATACTTTCCTGCTATAGTTATGAAGCTTCCTCAACCAAAGTATAAAATAAGCAATCTCCCACTTCTGTTTTTAGTGATGTCCAGCTTACTTTCAATCTTGTGCCGTTCTCAACTCTTATGCTAATTGCCACGTCAACTTTATAAGAAAAATTCAAGGCGCTCTCGGATTTTATTTAATTTATTCAATATTTTAATTTATAATAAAATTATACTTATTAAATATTTTAATTATACTTATTAAATATTTTAATTAATAAAATTATTTGTTTTTCTTACTTATTAAATATTTTAATTAATAAAATTATTTTTTTTTCTAAAAAAATGATAAATTCATTGTTTTAAAATTGTACTAACCGCTTATCAAACTAATGTTGTATATATATAAAATTAAAAAATTTTAAAATTATTTTATGCTTGTTATAAAAATATATACTCATTTTTTTTACAACAAATTCAATTTTATTAAATCAAAAGTCATTAAATTAAATATTAGTAAACATATATGAAAGCTAGATTTCAAATCTATTTATAGGAATTAGAAAAACTAATTTTCTTTTTCTTCGAAACATTCTTTTGATTTTCATAAAAAATAATTATTAAATATTTTGATTAAGCTATTAAAGAAGAGTCTCGAATCCCAAACCAAGAACAATCTCATCTTAAAAAGGATATGGAGAGCCTTTAAAAATAAATAAATAAATGCATTATTTCAACGACTACCATAAATCATTTTTAGCTACATTCATCATCAATTATCAACTAAATTGATAACAAGTAAAAAAAAAATATGAAAATTTTATGTATCAATATTTTTTTTTCTTGTAAAATTGAAAACAATATTTTATAATATGCTTCAAATATTATGAAATAATTTCAACTAACAAAAAAAAAAAGAAATAAATAATAATTTTCTTTAAAAAATACTTATTTAAAAATAAGTTTGCTTTACATTTACAAGCAGTTGGTACGAGAGACTGTCTTACAGTACATCTAAAGTGGGAGGTCACTTCATTTGTTGTTATTTGATTCTGAATTTCTATTAACCATTTCAAATAAGTAAATATAAAATATAAAATTTCTTTTTTTGGTGCAAAGCCATTATGTGTCGGTACAATGCAATCCTGCCTAACTTATTCGAAATCCTAGATATTATAGCTTAGCCTTAGGCTATGTTCATGGTGGAAAATATAATTATGATGCCTTACAATATAGTACTTGAACAAGATAAGTAAATTAATTCTCTATGTGATTCATAAGAATTTTTCCTTCCCTTGTGTATTGATTGTAGCCGATCATGTCCCTTCACAGAAATATGATAATTACTTAATTAATAGATATCACAATTTTACATAAATTAGGAAAACTTTGCATGAGAATGCAAGTAAAGCCTTTAAATTTTCTCTTTTTCTTTATTAATTACATTAAAATTATTTAAAAAGAATTGATGCTACAGTTATACAATTGATTATCAATAAAATGATAGTTTGTAATAATTCATTACATCAATGATCATGTTAGCTCAATCCATATAACCTTATTACGGTTAAGAGTATTTTTAAAGAAGCATAAATTATAAAAAGGTAAAATACAGTTCGATCTTTCAATCATATTTTAATTAACATTTTTATCTCTCTATTTTTGAGAAATTATTATAACGTCTCTAATATTTTATTTAAAATCACTATCAAGTCATTTTTGTCTATTTCCATTCAAAAAGTGAGTATTTTTCGTCTAAAAATATGTTTAATTAATAATAAGTGATAGATTTTTAGACAGAATGACTCAATAATGAGTTTAAACAAAAATTAGAAAAGTTATAATAATTTTACGAGAAAACAGAAGGATAAAAATATTAATTAAGATATAATTTGAAAACCAAATATATTTTACTCATTATAAAATATCTTAAGTGAAAATAAGATAATAAATATATATGATCAAGGCCTAATAAAGTCATTTACTCCAATTTTTACATTTTGCTGTGATTGCTTCTAATTTCAAGAAGTAGATTATTTTATCTTAATTCAAATCTTTGTTGCAATTGTATCCTAGATTGAAGAGGAAGTGAAATCCACAGTCTCTCCTAATTAGGGTTTGATGGTTGGATCCGACTCTCTTTTTTAACTGTGGTTAAAAACAATAAAAGTTAACTACATATTATTAATTAAATTAAAAATAAAAAAAGAGAGTGGGACTGAATAGCAAAACCCAACTGACAAAAGCTTTGAAATTTATTTTTAAAATTAGGGTATAATGGAAATAAAACACAAACTTTGGAGTAAACGACTTAATCATGAAATACTAATGTGCATCAACATCATATATGTCGTTTGATTTGTCTTGTCTAATTAAAACACTAACACTCTATTTGGATCGATGTATTTTTTTGAAGATAGCTGATAAAAATAATAGTGGAAAGTAATTTTAACTTATTTGAAAAAGAAGGAAAAATAATGAAGGAAAAAATAATTTATTTTCTTCTCTATCTTACATAAATAAAATCTCTTCATTTGGGAGAGAAAATAATATTGGAATATTGAAGTTTCTCCAATTTTTATGCAATTACCTAAATAGCCAAATTACTTTTAACTAAATATTGAAGTTATGTGATATCAAATTCCTGTAAAAGGATAAATGAGGTTAAAATGGTAAGATATCAATATTAACAATTTTTTCTTCTAAAATTTTGCCTTTTTCAAAAAAAAAAAAAAAATCTTTTATTTATTATCCAAACACAAAAGTGAAAAATAACATTTTGAAACTTGAAAGGAGGATAGATACCCGCTTGTATCCCCATTAATTTCATTCCATTTTGAAAGCAAATCTATTCTAATTAGATTGGTTTTGATCTAAACCAAATCGGTCGGCAAATCTGAATTCTCTGCTGAGAAGTTTTGTTGGAGACGGATGCAAAAAGTTGTGAACATTCCAAATATTTAGGTATAGCCTATATTTGACAATTTGGTGGCCTCCAAAAAATAAAGGAATGGAAATATGACATAGTGATGTCACATTGAAATTCAATTATTGTCTTATTGAAATGTTAGAAAGAAGAACTCTTTGAATATTTATTTTATTTTTGGTTTGTCTTTCTTGATCTTTCTGTTGCGTTTGTTCGGGCAAAAGAATTTTTGAATTAGAAGTCAGTTGGATGATTCCAATTGCAAGGGAAATAACATTTGAGTTAGGGGTGGCCAAAATCCGGTTTTCGAAACCAGAACCGTCGGTTCTGAATCGGTGTGAACTGAAACCGGAACCGGTCCGAACCGAAATCACAATCGGTTCAAACCGGTTTCGGTTCCACCAGTTTTAGAACCACGAACCGGCGGTTCCAGTTCCAATTGGAACCGAAGGTTCTAGTTCCGTCTGAAACCAACCGGAACCGTCCGAAACTGGCCAGAATCGGTCCGAAATCGGCCGGAACCGTCGATTTTGAAATTATTGAGGAACCGAAACTGAAACCGGAACCATTCGGTTCCAAAACCATAATCGAAATAGTTAATTTTCGGTTTGATTTCGGTTCCAAATTTTTTGGAATGGAACCGTCGGTTCCAGAACTGAAACCAGCGGTTCCGGAACCGTGGCCACCACTAATTTGAGTCAACTTCAATGTTTTGTCAAATGGACAATTCAGTGTATATATATGCAATTGAGTAAGAAACTTGCTAACTACGGCAGAATCCTTATTTAAGGAGGTAATACATCAATTGGGGCAAACTCATCAATTCTGTTTAAAATCTTACATACAAATTATGGAATTGACAATATTTGTTGAGGTTTATTGATGTAAGGGATGATGTCTATGTCAACCATCGATTACCATTCATCTCTAATTAGGATTTGTTTAACAAAATCAACTGTTTTCTATTAGCTGATTTAGTAGCTTTTCATAAAACGCGAAAAACTAAAACGTTACATAAGTTAATTTTTTATAAAACGTTACATTAATCTCTAAAAACTAGTTCAATCACTATATTACCAATCAGTAAAAGCTATTTAAAAAGTTATTGCCAAGCACACTTTAATATATTACTCACATTAACATTTAAGTAATAATTATTGAATAGTTAGATAGTTATTATATGGAATTAACTTGCCAAGACCGAGTTCATGACCATATCCATGGTTAGCTATATTATATATAACTAGATCACTAGTTACTTTTGTTAAACTTGTAGTTATTAATTAATTAATTAATATCATCTTTTTAATTTTAATTAGAAATTAATTTATTTAGAAGTTGATGTTTTCAAAATTATTGAAAATTTATATAAGTTTGATGATTTGGTGGATGATAATGGTGGATTAGAGGTAGTCATACGGCTACATGATAAAAATATAGTAACCCAACCAAAACCCATGATATTATGCGGTTAATTATGTGTGCATGGAAAGAAAGGTGTGTTGGGTAATGATCACGTGTGATGCATGATATTGACTCACCAACTTATCAAACCGTTTATTCTAATGGAACCCTTTTAAGTCAAAAGTTTGCACCGCTTTCTAATAGTAACTCCAATGAGATCGTGGATCGTGGCTTATTTAATTGCCAAATAAAAATTGATGATTGAACAATAATATTTTTTTTAATGTTATTGTCTATTCAATCTGTTAAGCTGATGTGTAAAAAAAAAATAGACACTGTGAGCTATACCCTCTATTTTCAGGAGGTCTATCAAACAGTGTGACTCAATTATTTAATTCTTTTTTTACTATTAATTTTATTTTCTTTTTTCCACAATCGTATCTCACGCTAAAACTTTTCATGCTCAATTTATTTATTTTATTTCAATTAGATATAATTTTAAAAAATAATATATATTTTTAAAATCTTATTCTGATTAGGATATATTGGAGAGCTTTCAAATTCAATATTTACAAATAGACTAATAGCCACGTCACTGTAAATGTCTTCTATTTAATATGCCATATAAGTCACAATCACATTTGAGTTGCTCTAATTAATTTCATTTATTGTTACAGCAATTCGCCACATAAGCAAATCGCTATCCCACCATATGCATCTTTATATTTTTTTTAATATAAAAATTCAAGCTTATACATAAATTCACATATGTATTTTTTATAAAATTTTTTTTGTAGCATTTTTAATTTTTACTTTAATTCATTAAAACTTTAATTTATAATAATTACACATAATAAATATTTTAATTAACTCATTGAATACTTCAATTTATAAAATTAATTCGATTAAATATTTATTTAATAGTTAAAAAATATAAAAATTATTGTTTAAAAAATTCTATTAACTACGTATAAATCAATATTTTACATAAAAACTAAAATTTTTAAAAATTGTTGTTACTACTATTTGAAGGTGTGAAATTGTTTCAAAATTTTGTAACACTGAAAATTTATTGTATTCTGAAAATTACAAATTTTAATGATATTATTGAAATAACTTGAGAATTCAATTTCATGGATTTTTCGTTTAAAAATTTAATGTTTAATTGCAACCAATGAGATTTAAAAAGGAATATTTAATTATTGCTAAATCCAACCTGTACACTAGTTTGAAATCTTCAAATTGGGTGAAAAACTTATAAATCAGTTAAAAACTGGACCAAATCATTGAGTTGGATCAAATCAATTCGAATCAAACCAGAATGATATGGAAAACCCTGGAAGGCTGTCTTTCTTTTTCTTTCCTTCTTCTTCTTCTCTTCTCTTCTTCGTTCCAGTGCCGCTCAACCTTTTTCTTTCTCTTCGTTTTCGGTCACCACAGACAGGTCTGACGGACCCTATTTGCGCCACCAGTCTCTCTCCTCGTCTCCTCTGTTTCTGTTGTCGGTGGACGTAGCAGAGGCAAGCTGCGATTTCAGCTTTCGATCGCCGCTCCTTGCTATCTCAGCCACCGACCGCCTTTGCTCAGGTCGCATCTTCTCCCCGCTCACGACTCCAGCGACTGCTGCAGCACAGGCGAGCTGCGGTTCCTCCCTTTTGGATCGACAGCGACATTAATGCCGCACTAAGCTCCTGTCGAGCCTGTTCCGGCCAATCTCGCCCAACCGATACCAAATATGGATTCCTCATTGAAATCCGAACCAGATGATGTGAAGAGCGCTTAATTTCGAGCGGCCACGGTTTTTCGGTCATCGGAGACGGCGGCGCCGGCGGACCAGCCGGCGAGTCTTCTACGGTGAGAACCGGGAGGCATAAGCTTGAGAATTACACGCTGAACTCGAATCCGAAATCCGAATTTTAACCTGTATATTTTAAGATTCAATTTGTTTAATTCAATCTAAATTTCAAGTTTAGAAATTGTTGATATTAATTAAATTAGTTTTGATTAAAATAATTAAGGGTTAAGAATAAAATAAGATTTTATCAAATTAGAGCAAATTATAATTACTACCGTATGAATAAATTGAGAATTTGGAAGTTAATAAGGATAATTGATTAATTGAGTAAAGCAAATTAAATATTTAAGTGTTATATGAATTATCTCGAGGACGGAAAATGATTTAAGTAAATTGAAATTTATTGCTGGATGGATACTAGTTATTTCGAAATTAGGACCACATGAACTAAAATGGTGATGAGATAGATTACTTAGAGGATCTAATATCTTGAGTTAAGATTAATTGAGTAAGGGATTATTTATATTTGGTTATATAAAAGATATATTATTTGGCAACCGGTTAAGGAAGCAAACCATATCGAGATGAAGTAAAATAATCTATTTAAGGATATACTGGGATTAGATCGAAGGTTGTTTTGATTTATAAGCTATGAGTTGAACATAAAATTGTTACTTGTGATTATTGGATTATTGATTGCCCGATGGATGAATTATGCGAGTAATAATCGATAAGTGTATTAAATAACTAATACTTGAGCAAATACAAAGATCTATTTGAGGAAAAATACTATCAGAAATATTGATTAGATTAATTAAAGCAGTCCAATGTCTAAGCAGATATATGATAGATTAAATATTATTTAAGGAAAATCATTTGTTTAATACGGTCTTTCTTTATATTTGTATTTTATTTAGATTATTCAAATTTTTCTACCGCTCCGACTGGTCAAAATTAAAATGGAGGCTTGCTCTCTCTTTTATCACTATAAGTAATAATAAATGGTACATACCATTATTTGCATACATCAATCATTTCTCATCTTACAAATATGTATATACAATTGAAACCCAGCATTCGCTGTTTTAATAATAAATTATAAAAATAACATTATTTACATTGTGATCTATTATATAAATTATAATATTATAAGCATATGAAAATTATATATTTACACACATTCCATAATTATATTCATATGAGCTTATTGATCTCTTATACAATTTATTATATTATGTGAGTTGATTGGACTACTTGTGATGTGATAATGTTGTGCCTTATATCCAAGTGGAATTGGGATGAAGAGCGTCACCATGGGATTGTGATATAGTCTGGCACCGTTTGCCGTGTATGGGAGAACGATGCCCCTATGTGCACCTGATGAAATATGATATGGATGATATAGCGAAACCACATGTTGGTTTCCTATTGAAAATGAAAGAAAGAGAGAATGAAAAAACAATGAGGACCGGTCAAGTGAGGAATAGACTAGTTGGCCAGGTTTGGTGTACACGTATGAGAGGACAAGCCATGTGTGATGACGGCTTGTGAGGGATTTTGTAACGCCACTGACCAATCTCCATTTGATGTGATTATTTGAAGGTGATATTATTTATGAATGCTGATGTTGTGACATGTACTTGACTGAACGAGTGTTCATCATAATAAATGTGAAAAGCATCACGTGCGATCGTTTGGGTTATGCATTGTTTATTATTATTCATTGAGTTTGTGAAACTCACCCCCTCCCACAAATCTTTTTCAAGAGGTAGATATCTTGCTAATTCGGATGAGTTCTGCTTCTTTCTCTGTAGAGTTACAATAGTAAATTTAAGTTTTTGGTAATATTTAAAAGTACAATATTGTGTATAAAAACTTATCAATCTTTGTACTGAACTCTGCAGTTAGGGAGTCATGTATTACAATTTACCATGTAAAAAGTATCAACGTGCTGTTCAATAAACTTGTGGAATTTTTCTAATTGACTCTCTGAAAATACGATTGGACCAATTTGCCCATATTATGGACGACATTAAAGGTATATGAAATACAGGCCTGAGCTATGAATTATTTGAAAAATAGAAGCTAGGCCAGAAATGTGATTTGGCTGTATGATTTAACAACGTTATATTATAGGCTTATTGTTTCTGGAATCGACTTTAAAGAAATGGATTCATGTGAGTTAGGCTTACTACGGGCCTTGGGACCTTAAGCTTACTAGGCCTTAGTGCCGGTCCGGTCCACAGTTTTGGATCGTGACAATTATACACCTCACATGTTATAATACTGACTTTTAAAATTTTTTCCTTTTATATAATTATTAAGTGAATTCTAGCCAATCCTCTTTTCTTGGATCTGTTCGGAAAAATTAGCTATTCTAGTAGTGTTTAGCTGTTAGCCGTTTGAGTAGCTTTTCATAAAACACTCAAAGCTAAACGTTACATGAGTTAACTTTTCATAAAACGTTACCATAAATTTTAAAAGCTAGTCCAAATGTTATGTTAATGAACAACTTTTTAAGTAGTGTTTAGTATTTTGACTCAAAGTTATTTAAAAAGCTGTTGTTGAACATAGGCTTTATCCCAAGAGAAGTTTTCTAGTTTTCGGGATGAGTTGTATCATTTTTTTTTTCTTATTTTTTTACTTATTAAATCAAGTTAAATTGGGTTTATGTGGTGTATTTTGGCTTGTTATACTCTTAGAGTTTGATAAGTTTTTTTTTTCAATTTTTAAATAAATAAAATAATGCTGACAAGAAAGTAGTATAACTTTTGCAACAATAATTTTATACACTATTTTTCAATTATCTAATAAGTGTCTAATCAATTTAATTTTATAAATTTGAGTATTGAATAAAATGATTTTGCAAATTGAATTAGTAGGTACAGTTTTAATTAGAAATTTTTAATAAGTTAAATAAAAGTTAAGAATGTTACAAAATTATGAAAAAAAAAAAATACTTGAGTGAATTTGTATATTTCACTTTTTCTTTTTATGTTTTTTTAACCAATCTTACTCAAGCACTCATTGAATATTAATTTTGGAGTTAATTATGATTTAAGTTCTAAAATAAAACCTTATTCACAAGTCAAGAATTTTCTCCTTGTTTATTATAACCATAAAAAAAGTTAAACATTCGGTGATTATTATTTATTTTTCTGAAAAGAAGTATATGATATTGCATTAACTTTATAAAATTGAAAGTGTATTAATTTTTGAATGTTTATTATTCACCAGCCATAAACTATTGAGGTCTCATAAAATACTCATTCCAAATGCCTAAATTTGTTAATTATTATACTTTTAATAAAAAATAAACTACTTTTATATTTTAAAAAATACCAATTAAACGGAAGATTCATACCTAATTTAGTGGAAAGTCTTCATACATTTTAATGAGTTGATCTGAATTTGATACCACTCTCCATCTCCCCCTCTTCATTATCTAAGAGAAAAAGAAAATACCAATTAAATTTATATCGGTAGCTGTTTCGCTTTTTTATTATTATTATTATTTAAACAACATTTTAATCATAATGGTTTTAATTAATAGTTGCTTTATTGACAAATGCAATCGCTTTTTTCATTTATCATTTTAATCATAGTGCTCCATCTGCAGTTATATATGTTGATCTAACTAATCAAACAATTATTTTTACCGAAAATTTATATTTTAAATCACTATATAAACAACTATCAATTAATATCTTACAACTGATAACTATTATAACCAATAATTATTACAACAGTTAGTCTCTAACTTTGATATGTAGACTTTCCAATTAAGTTATGCATTTAAAAATCATTTAATAAGCATTGATCCTGTTATTACAGTTCAGATAACGATCAGCAACGATATGGCTTATCCCATTTGGTTAAAATTCTAAGATTCTGATTTATGTTTTTCAGAGGGTTTCTTTTTCTTTTCTTCTTCTTTTTTTTTTTTTTTTTTTTTTTTTTTTTTTTTTTTTTTTAAATTTTAAAAACTTGGTCTCAACGATTTCATAAAATAGCGAAGGGTCAGTGCCTTTTAGGAAAAAGAAAATAAAAGAAGTGAAAACGACTTCTCATGTGTGACAAAAGTCACAATAGACAAATTGCAGTACCACATGCAATCGTGCACTAAAAAGATTTAAGAGCAAATCAAGAAAAAGAAAAGAAAAGAACAGAATATTTAATTGGCGCAAGTTGTAAGATGGTATGCTTAAATTTAAAGGACGATTTCTGCAAAATAATAAAATGCTATTTATGGAGAAGAATAATTATAAACCTTGAAATGAGTTTAGACTGACATTCAAATAAATATAGGGATATTCACTAGTAAACTGAAAAAAAAAAAAAAAATACATACATGATTGGATGGTTTAAAAGATATATGGATGAATATAATTAGCAATAATGATGTTCTTGGTCTAAACATTCATAGATACATGTACGTATGTACATGATAGCTCTTTAGTTTGCAAGTTTGGTGATGGAAATGGAGGTTAAATTCGATGAATAAGAATTTGATAGAACAGATAAGAAAATTAAATGCAAAGAAGCAGTATAATGTAATATACTTTGAATCTCAAACTGAAAGTGGTTAAAGTGGATGCATGCTTCACTTTAGCAAGACAAAGACAAATAATCTGGGCATTTAGATGACTACTCCATTTGCTGTGTTATATGTATGTATAGATTTAGTGGAGGCAAAGATTATATGATGAAAAGAAGAATGGTGCTCTGCCCTCTTTAATATGTCCCTGATGTGGATTTTTTTGGGAAGGGCACTTTGCTTCAAGCTGGATATCTGTCTGTCCCTTTCTGCTACCCACTTCTGGCTATCGAGGTCTCTTCACCATGCCACTAACTTGCAAAGAGTGTCAGAGCTCTTAACTTTATATTTATAGATGTCGACCTGGATGGTTGGGGTTTATCTGTTCGATCCGTCGTCAAGCAAAGGAAAATATGTTTCAAAAAATTTAGATTCATATGAAATATCGAGGATTAAAGACTTCATTGTGATTTTGTATTTTGGAATTCGGACTCGGTTTATATAAAATATAAAAACATTATTGTGGCTTGTTTGTAAGTTTAAAGCTGATTTACAATTTCATTTATTATTATCGAGTTAGCTAGGGAGCCCACTAGCAAATTAACTCATAAGATTTGTTAATTTCAAAACTCTAAAACATTGTTTGGTAATAGCGTTTCAACTCACTTTGATTGTTCAAAAATCTATTTCTATTAATTATATATACAATCTGATAATATAGTATTTATAATAACTTTTAAAAGTCAAGCGAATTTTTTATTAAATCTTAAATACAATGACGTATAACGTTTTATAGAGATTAATTATTTTTTTTCATGAATTTAGCTAATTAAACATTTGATGTTTTTTTTAGTCATTTCAAGTTTAAACAACCAATTAAACATTTAGGGTCTGTTTAGCAAAACTAGCTATTTTAGTAGCTGCTAACTGTTTTAGTAGCGTTTAACTATTAGCTGTTTAAATAGTTTTTCATAAAACACTAAAAACTAAACGTTACATGAGCCAATTTTTTATAAAATGCTACATTATCCTCTAAATGCTAGTTCAATCGCTATGTTACCGAACACTAAAAAGAATAGCGTTGAGCAGTTTGACTAGTCAAAACGCTAAAAGCTACTTAAAAAGCTATTACTCAACACAACCTTAATGTCTTTTTTGGTCATTTCAAGTTGAAACAGCTAATTAAAACGTTATTTTTATTGAACAATTATAATTTAAACTGCTATATAAATAGCTATAAGCTGAAATGCTAATAGCTAACAGCTAAGGCTTTATTTAGCAACAACGTTTAGAGTAGTATTTAGTGTTTTGAATGGGTAAAAAATTGTTTTGATTAATTATCGTGTTCGATAATGTCACGTCTATTCTAACGCTTAGAATTTGAGGTAGTGTTTCATGAAACGTTATCTATCTTAACATTTAGCGTTTTATAAATTTTTTAAGAAATGTATGTTTATCATTTGCCTTTGTCTTGTTTCCTATGTTTTTACCCTTTTTCTTGTTTTATTTTAAACATATAATAAAATACTTATTTTTATCTAAAACAGCTGACGACTATTACAACAGCTAACAAATACTAAAACCGCTAAACTTGCCGAACATGGCCATAATTGACAATTAAAACAATTAACAACTATTAAAATAACTAGTAATGACTAATAGATCCTAACTGATGGAATTGTTTACTCGTTCATAGCCCTAAAATTCATACAAAAGTTTTCCAAAGTTTTCTTTTATATTATTTTTTCTATAATAAAATACAACAAGTCAATCTTCATATATTATTAAATTTATTTTTTCAATAAATTAAAAACAAACTATTTACATTAAAACATAAGAGAATTATAAAAAGAGAAAAAAGATGTAACTCAAAAAAAAAAAAAAAAAAAAAAAAAAAAAAAAAAAAAAAAAAAAAAAAGAAAGAAGATACATCTACTTGTCAACTTGGAGATTGTTCAGCACTGCAAATTGGCTTCTAGGGCACAATTGAAATAGACAAAAAACAGCTAGAAATAGGTGAATAATCCGAGTGGCCAAAAACGATAGATGTCATAAACATAGTAATGAATCTGAGTGGCCATTATAATTTTTCACATAAAGCCACAACCGAAACTAAAAGACAATGAAATTGCAGAGAAAGAAGTGATGGACGGAATTTTATTGATGGTCAAGTGAGTGGTGGTGATGGTGATGATGATGGTGGTGGCTAAATGAGAGAGAATATGCATTTCATATCTTAGTTTTTTCATTTTTCCAATAGCTGTTTTATGAAAAAAATAAAGAAATGTTTCCTCACATGTTTCATCAGATGTCAAATTCAAATGGTACCGTCCATGATTGTAAAACCTTTGCTATTTCCAAAATTTGATGAACATAAGTCTCAGGGAAACTCCACCTCAATATATATAAAAGCTGTTTTCAGGTTAGAGCTTTTTCTTTTTTTTTCTTTCTTTCTTTTTCCACCCTCTCAGGATAACTCTCTATATAAAGCCTCAGCAACTTTTCTTTTTCTTTTTCTTGATATCTTGGCTTTTTTTATCAGATATTTTGCTGCTGTGATGTTCTTTTAAAAGAACAGTGAAGGGATAGTAATTAAAGATCGTCTTACTATTACAATTTGTAACAATTTATTACTATTAACTGAAAATATCTAAACTGCGTACTATGAAAATTCTATTGAAATATGAGTAATCAAAATTAAAGAATTTTGAATAATATAATTTCATTTAAATTCTAAAAAGCTATAAGGTCATACTACAAAAAAATCAGCATTTAGCAACAGATTTTACCAATAGATAGATTTTATCGGTAAATACTGACATATTAGCAATTGTTTATCGATAAAATTTAATTTTAAAATGAAAAAATGTTATACAATTTTAGCGACAAATTATGATAAATTTATATTTCATCGGTAAAAAGCTTGAAATAAATTCAAGCGTAATTTGACAAGTTACTGACTGATTATTGACAAATTACTGACTAATTACCGACAGAATACTAACCGATTTCTATAAAAATTTTGAATTTTGAGCAGTATAAATGGCCAGAGAATGATGAAATTTAGCAATAAATTACTGACAGAATTTGTAGGTATTTACCAACTAATTTTGAAAAAAATTTTAAAAATTTTACGTGGGTTAAATGGGCGGTAATATAATATTTAGCGACACTAGTTTCAGCATTTAGCGACAAAAAATTCTGTTGCTAAATACTGAAAGTTTATTTTTAAGCATTAACCCTTGTTTTTACCTCTTCTAATTTCTCATTCATTTTTTTTTCTCCTTACCTTAGTCTTCTCCTTTTTTTTCCCTTCTTCATTTAATATTCTTCTTATCTATCTTCTTTTTCTTTTTTTTTTTTTCCCTTCTTCATCATCATCTTCCTTTTTTCTTTCTTTCTATCTTCTTTTTTCTTCTTCTTCAATACATTTTGTTCTTCAATTTTTTTGTTTCTCTCTTTCTTTCTTTCTTTCTTCCTTTCTTCCTTCTTCTTCTTATGATCTCTTTTTCCATTTTCCTCTTTCTTTTTTTCTTTCTCTTATTCTTCTCTTTCTTATTCTCATAAGTTCTCTCCTTCCCCTTTTTTTTTCTCTCATCTTTTCTTCTTTTTTCTTATTCCCCATCTCCATCTCCATCTTTTTTTCTTTTTCTTTTTTTTTTCTTATTTGTGCTTTTTTAATTTCCTTATTTAGAATAGTTATAAAAATTTAGTTAATATTAATATAATTATTAAAATACAATTAGTATATTAATTAAAAATAAAAATAAAAATAAAAATTATAATTCTGGCTAATATTACTGACTGTTTCCCTATAAATTACCGAGCAAATAATTTAATTTTGAAGAATCAAAAATAAATAATAACAAGCAATTTTTGAAAAATATCGACAAATTACCGAAATTAATTCAAATTTACTGACAAAAATAATTGATTTACAGACAGATTTTCTATTGCTAAATTATTGACAAAAAAATTATTTGGTTGGAAAAAATTAGCGATAAAGACTTTACCGATAAAAAAATTGTATCGCTATTCTGTAGGTAATCGTAATTACCGGCAGAATTTCAGAATTTTCAGTAGGTAATCTTGATTTTTTTTAGTGATAAAGTTAACTAACATTAATAAATATAGAAGACTTGTTTTAAAGATATATATTTTTATAAACTTATGCATATAAAGAACAATAAATTCATCTTTGCATATTTAATGATAATAATGAAAAAATATGCATGAAAATCGTAAGTGAAGGAAAAATCTTTTCTTTAAGTATACTATACTTGTCTCAAAAAGAGTCTTAAGCTCAGTTCTGAACTCATCCGAATTTAAATAGAATTTGCACGGTTTTGTTTATTAAAGTGATGAACCATCATCCGCAAAGGTTTAAAATATGTTGGCATCTATATATCCATCTCTTGCTTTGCACTTATCCGATATGAAATTCATCTAATGGTACTTTAATATTTCAAGCTAGCAACTCATATAGTGCAGATATTAGACTTCATCCTCTTATAAAACTTAATGTTCTGATGAGATTTGCCCCACCATTAAAAAGAGTGGCAAGAGTTGGCTCTGATATCAAAATATAATATACTAATCGTGTAAGATATTATCTATTTTGGATCAAGCTCAATTGCTACCCACCTTAGATTTGGAAAATATCGACATAGTTTTTATTTCTAAGGGTGACGATCCATCAATCTTAAAGGTCTTTTACAAGCATAAGATATGTTATCATTTATATATCCACCCCTTGTTTTGCACTTACTTTCTTTTTAATTTAGTCCAAATATAATCCATTTTTCTTTGAAATTAAAATTAATCTCCTAATTCTCTAATATATATTATATATACTTCATATTAAGAACACTTTTTTTTTTTGTTATTTGATTATTTTTGAAGTGACATATAATATTAATATAGGGATATATATTAGAAAAAATATTAACATTTATTGTTAAAATAATCATTTTCTCAATCTTGTGAACATATAAACATAATTCTTTTGGGAATGAAGGAAATATTTATTTTCATGCATACATAATAGGAAGAATTAAAAAATATTAATTAGGAAGTAGGTTTTATTTAATTAGGAAATATAATATATTATATTTATATCTAGAATTCAGAAGTAAGTAAACTATGGTAATGTAAATACATTTGAATACTAAAAAGATTTATCAACGGTTTTTTTTTTTTACAAATATAAATTATTTCAATATCTTTGTTTGTTAATTCATATGTTTCCTATGTATATGCATTCATATTTACTATAGAGTTATAATAGATGTAGGACAAAAAAGAGGTTTGATGTTTAGTTCTCTCAACAATATAAGTTTTTATCAATTGCATAAGTTGTTAAAAATACGGTATTATTATTTATATATCGAGTAGTTCGTAATATGAATATGATCCACTTAATTTTTAATAAATAAAAAATATATATAAGTAAGCAAACAATAAAAAATTTATTCAAATAATATACAATTCAATTTCATTGAGCACAACAAAATTTTAGGAATTTATCATTGATGTTGATATATATGTTTGGCTATTAGTTTGAGGTTGCTCATCCAATTTTGACAACATAAGACACAATTTCAACCACAACTTTACACGTTTTCTAAAGCAGATTTGGCTTTCTGGTAGTTGTAGGTTTGGATAAGTTGGTAAAGATATTTTTCCTTTTGGTAATAAATGTCAAAATAGGTTAATAATTTCAAGATAAATGTCACTGTGATATGACTTTTTTTACATACGATTTTTTCATGTAAATGATTAGATATTTTTTAATTTTTGAGAGAGGTAACTTAAATTTATTAGATGTGAAATTATCTGAATTCTTCTAAGTTGTCTAATCTAGGAATGGACTGTTTCTTTTAAACCGGCCAAATCACAAGAAAATCAACATCAATTTAATTTCTATATCTATGCTTTCAACCACATGACTTTAATTTGTCAAATCTACTAATAATAAAATGAAATATTTTAATAAAAAATTATGAACATGCCATAGTTTCCAAACCACGGGTTTCGGTGACTTAAAAAAAATATAACTTAAATTTAAATCATTCTTAAATGGTTTAAAAGATGGTTTTGAAATTATTGTTTTCGATTCACTTTCTGTGTAAAACCAAATGAATAAGAGTCCTTCCTCGTTAAACTAGAATGGCAAGTATTGATTCTATAAAGAATAATTTTAACATCATATAAAATATCTCTCATATAAATAATAAAACTCTTTCCAAATTTCATAAGGATTTGAATCAAATCCTAATAGAATATAACTTTTAAGGTTATATAATAAAAAATATTCTTAATTTTTATGGTGTTTTTTTAAAATTGTGTTACATTATTTATCTATCTTTTAATTTTGAAATAAATTCTTCTTTTTTTTAGAAATTTCAAGTATTTATTATAGCATCATCTTGTTAGTAAATTTGATAATATTTTTATTTTAATATTTTATGAATAAAATTTTCAATTAATTTTTTTTAAATAATATTTAAAGGTAGTAATGAAATGAGGAAAGAAAGGACTCCAGTATTAGACAAGGAATTAACGTGAGTTGTAAGAAGATGAGCAGCTATACCGATTGACTTTTTAACAGAAGAAACTAAAAGATAAATCTAGTTGGCTTTGGTTCATAGCTTGGACTCGCAAAGCTGGGTGGGTCTCTTTCAAACCTAATCCGGTGATGGCCATTCCTTTTGACCCATCTCAATGCCTCATGGAAGGAGAGTGCTTCCTCTGCTTTTGGGTCATGTACCTCCAGCTAGAGCAATTTATTACTAGTAATCATTTCTTATAATTACTAATGTAAATATTACTAGAATATTAATATAAAATATAAATAATCATATCAAATTCGTTATTAAACTTTTTTTTTAACCTAATTGTTGAGTGCAAGTTAGTTATCACTTGTATAAATTAGTTAATGTAAAATGTCATCTAGCCAATTAGGTATGGTCTGATTGACTTTCTTATCTCTTGTAAAAAATGTAGGGATTGAGAGATTTTGCGCTCGAGTCTTCTTCACCACAAAAATTATCATTTATTTGGTGAACGTTATTCAAAGAAGAGGATTACCCCCTATTATATAGATTAAGGCTGTCTTCGGCAATAGAGTTTTATATTGTTCTATAGGTTAAGGCTAACAGCTAATTTTGTCGAACTAACCCTAAATATTGATATTTGGTAAGAATTTTAAATGGCAATTATTAGCTGATACAAGTGCCAAATCTCTATCCGATTCCATTAGCTATATCTTGAAACTTTTTTTTTTTAATTAGTTACCAGTTGATTTGTACTTATATTATATTTGGACTTTATAATTTTATAAAATTATTTTTCAAATTAACATTTTTCTGTTATTTCTTCATGTATAAATATTGTAAAATAATAATTATTTATTAAATATTAATGATTATATTTGCCGACTTATATAATTTTATAAAATTATTTTTCAAATTAACATTTTTTCTGTTATTTCTTTCATGTATAAAAATTGAAAATAAATAAGTTATTTTATTAAATATTATTATAAAAAATTAATTAATTATTTTTATTTAAATAACATAGCAAAATAATATATTCAAATTTAAAAATTAAAAATATATATTTATACAGAATAAATATATAAAAATAATTATACTCTTGATAGTTCTTTTTATCTTTTTAATCATTATAAAAAATTAATTAATATTTTTATTTAAATAACATAGCAAAATAATATATTCAAATTTAAAAATTAAAAATATATATTATACAGAATAAATATATAAAAATAATTATACTCTTGATAGTCTTTTTATCTTTTAATAATAATCGTAAAGATTTTTTAATAAACACTAATATTTATCAGTTAACCGCTATCAATCATCAATTACTAGCTATCAATTACATTAGTTAGCAGAAAAAACTATGCCGGATGAACCCTTAGTCAATAGTTGATGGTCGATAAAAGTTTCAATTAGCGATTGACTTCACCCGTGGAATCAGATTTTGCTTTGAATTTTCTATTGGATTCTTGTAATCTTAACTTGTATTTATATTATATTTGAGTTACATTAACATTATATATTAGTAAAGTTATTTATTTTCAATTTAATATTTTTATGTGACTATTCTGATTATAAAAAATTTAATTATTATTTTTTATTTGCATAACCAATTAAAATAGAAAAATTATATATTTAACAAACAGTACATATAAAAAATAAAATATGATAATACACAAAAGCAATTTTATCCTTAGGTATCAATTTGTTGACACCATATTTAATTATTTTTATGTTGTAGGTTTGACTTGTAATTTTATGATTTATTTAAGCTTAATTAATTAATTAGACTTTAAAATATTAGATGCCAATATACTGAGAGTTAATAGGAGGCGGTTATCAGAAGAGATTAAATAAATGCTTGCTCGATGCATAATGGAAAGAAATTACTTGAGCAGTTAACTGGACAGTTGAGATGTTGTGTGCATAAAATGATAACCGCTAGGACAAAGCTCAAACATCAGAAAGCCCGAACAATCAACTCCAAAAATCACACTCAACTACAATTATCAAGCAATTTTATTTCAATTTCCTTTATGTTCATTGTAATTTTTTTTCCAAGTATTATCAGTATTATCAATATGTCTTTACAATTTCAATCTTTGAAAATACAGTTTTTTTAATTCAAACAATTTCTTTATTTTTACAAAGTATAGCATTGTTAATTAATTCCCAACAGTTGGGAAATTGTTTATCGTGGAGCCAAATTCTTTAGTCATTTGGTTAAGAAGTCCAGGTGACGCAATTTTTCATGTAGTTAATAAACTTTAATACCTAATATACTCAAGTTATTAGTCAGCTATAATTGTTTTTGGGTGCGAGTACTATTTATTTTTTAACAACAATAATTACAAAAAATTTACCAAACAATAATATTTTTCAGTTAACAACTATTCAAACCCATTATAAATAAATATCATTAGCTTCTAGTTAAACCAAACAGACACTAATTAAGACAGTCTTTCATCACTCTCCATATATATTTATAAAATAACATAAATAACCGACCATATACTATGCACAATCGGTTTTATTTATTTATTCCATTACCTCTATTTATGAGTTATGAGTTGTCATGTTCTCAAACTTTGGTCATTAGGACAGAGTACTATTCTAATTATAATTATAGAATAAATTTCAAATTAATTAGAATAAGGTTGACCAAAAACATCATATATATCCTAAATAAAATGATTTATTTTTAAATGTTTTTTTATCCCCACGTGTAATGATCAAATTGTTCTTTTGTGACATCTGAATTCTCTGCTTTATAAAAGAAACATTTTTTTTACAGACAGAGATTAATTAAATATATCAATTGTTTAATTGAAATTAACTTTTTCCAAACAATTATTTAGCTTGTTTTGGTAATATTCCATAACCTAGTCAAAAGAGCACTATCTGCTTATGTGTAAGGGAAAAGTAGCGGTAGAGAGAGTGGCACCCAACAATCCCATATCTTGCTATCCTTTCAAAACCAATATATGTCATATTGTTATTCTCTGGCATATAGTAAACTATAAAAATAATATAATCAATCAATTTGGCATAATAGTGATTTTCCATTTTTGTCATATTTTAATTAATAAAATACAAAAATAATATAGTATAATAATATTCTAATTATATCATTAGATTAATAGTTTAATTTGACCGGTGAAAAAATTTAAAACTTACAATTTCAACTTAAATTTATTTTATTATTCATAAATAAAACTGAAGTTATAAGAGAGTTTTTGGTTCCACTGTTTCATACAATTTGGTTTAGTTGATTCATGTAGCTTGATTTAGCTGATTCATATAGCTAATAGTTGATTCATGTCCAATAGTGAATTGTAGGTATTTTGTTAGGATTTTAATCCACAACTGATAGCTAATATAAACTGATAGAAATTTTGAGCAACTGTTGAATTTGTCAACTATATTTAAAAGTTTTTTCGTATCCGTTGATAACTTATTTGTATTTACATTCTATTTCTATTAATCTTATAAAAATAACTATTATAAATTATATTTTTAATTGATTTGTGATCTTTAATTTCATGTAATGTTATTTAAAAACAATTAATTTCTAGTAAATATTATTTAAAAAAATTAATTAGTGTTTTTTTAATTATATAACACATAAAATACAAAATAATATATTTATATATTATGTAAGATAATATATAAAACTAATTATATTCTTAAATATTATTTTACATTTTGATAGCATCTGCTGCCAAAAGTTTACCAAACACCAATTTTCATCTGTTAATCACCATTAGCCACCGGATATCAAAAACTAAACTATAGAAATAAGACATTTGAAAAATATTTTTAGGAAAAAAATTTTAGAAAATATATTTGAAAAATAAGTTATTTGTTGAAAACAAACCAACATAAGCTAATAAGTTCAACTTCATATATTTGGATTCAAATATTTTATATGCAAGAGATTGGACAACCTATGAGTATTTTGATTCATTTCTATTCCAATTTATAATTTAGGAGGTATATCAAAGCTCAATATATATTCTTTGCTAGGAGCATTTCTCCTTTATGGTTTTGACGCACCGCAAACATGACTAAACTTAATCCAATAGGTTAGAGATATTTATAGTATAAATTGAAGAAAAAGCTCAATATTCAATCTTAACGTTGTATTCGGCAGCAACATTTTAAATAGTCAAAATGCAGAACGTTATTTTTTATAATTTTCGATTACATAGCATTTGATTGCACCATACTAACAATGTAATCAATGTATTATTTATTCATTTTCATTTAACAATAATTTGTGTCATATCTTAATTCCATATATTATATTAAATAAAAAAACAACAAAAAAAATCTCATAATCAAACCTCAAAAGTAAAAGCTAGCAGCAAATCTCCATGGGCAAATTGATCTCACTCATAAATTATCATTTAAATTAAAGGATGCAATTTTTTAAAACTAAAGCATGCGATCTCGTTAGACAAGATCCCACAGTGAAGGATCTCATTTGTCAATCCAATCATTCCAAGCTTGCATAAATAAAATTTATTTCAATATCAAGAAAAAAAAAAAAAAAGGAAAACCAGATGTTAATTAAAAAGGCGCTACAAAAATGTCAGAAGAAACGTGGAAAAGTTTCCATCATCCACTTAGGTAGCAAAGCGGAAAGAAACTCTTGCCAAAAATCAAAAAAAAAAAAATCAAAAGCACAAAGCAATCGACACTTGGCAACAGTACTTTAGGCAATAGTGTAGAGGAGAATCCAATTTACTGTGTGATACAGTAAAAGTAAGTATATGCTTTGAGAAAACGATAAAAAAATCACTCAAAGACCATTTCAGATTTTTCATCGAGAATCCAAAGCTTAATGATGTTGAGAGAGAATACTATTTATTTCTCTGTTAAACTAGTAAGTCATTCCGTCCCGCAAGGTTTCACCCCCCGAGGGTGGAAAGTGGGTATTTTTTTTTTATTATTATTTATGAGATTTGATAGGCCGAAATTACAAATTATATAATATAGATAGTCCTCTTTTAGATTTAATAAATTAGTAAAAATATTTGTAGTCAATAAAAAATTTAAATCTAAAACTTTTCACTACTCACATAATTGAGAAAACCAACCAAATTAACAGGAAGAACATACTTTAATTGTGAAAAAAAATGCAATTTGATTTTAAAAGTCAATAAAAATAGTAAATAGGATGAACTAAATAGTGATATTATATTACTTCTGACAGAAAATATAATTAAATATTTATTAATATTTTTATGTTTTTTATCAATATTTAGTTATTAAGATTTTTTTTTTCATGAAAGACTAAATAGTGTAACAGTTGAATGATACAAGAATGATTCAATGTATTAAAAAAAAAAAAAAGAATTAAACTTAACGAAGTAATAATATTTTTACTTGTCAATCAGGTGGTGGTTTGATTGGCTTTTTCACTTATGTGAAGGATAAGAGATCTCAAAATCGAGTCCTCTCGAATACAGTTGTTTTCACCAATTTGATGAGTCTAGCGATTTCGGCCATGAAAGCCTCCAGTGAATTAAAAAAAAAATTTTTTTCCTTAATGCTTATATAAACCCTTGGCAATCTAGATAATATTGGCAGTTAGATAGAATATTTATTTTTATTTTTTTGATACGATAAGAGAGAAAAGAAAATAAAACTAATTACTAAACTATTTTTGAATGAACTTTTCCAATTCCATCTTGTAACAGAAGCATATTGCAGCTCACCGTTTGATCATCTAACTAGATAGAATAATGCATTAATTTTATTTTTATTTTTTTGGTTACATGCATTTAAATTGTAGATCCAATAAAATATATACATCTCCCAATTCTTCAAAATTAGACAATTAATAATGTGCACACTCCTAAGTGGAATTCATTATTATGGGAAGTGATTATTATGCTTGTAGTGAACAAAAACATAACTTAAGAATATTTAGGCAAAGGCATCGAATATATATTTATTTATGAATTTAAAGATTTGCTAAAAAGTTAGATATTTATATTAAAAAAACAAAAATGTTAGGTATATTGTTCTTTGCTTTCTCTTGTCCTTTTGAAAATATTTTGGTCTCATTCAAATCAAATAATTCTATTTTCCTAGAATATTTTTCTTTTACCTAACAAAGTAATTAGAAAGGGTAATTAATATTCTAATTGTTACATCTTCTAATTAATATTCTTGTGGATTGGATTAGGATAATTAGGGGCAGCTTAAAAAAGATGGTAAGGTAATCTAGATTAGGAAGGTGTGAGGAGCGAGGTCATTGGATTTTGATGGGTAATTAATATAATAATAAGGGCACTAATTAATTAATTAATTAAGGAAAAATAATTAAAAAGAGCATTATATTTAGACCTTTGAATTATAATAAATGACGATAATAATGAAACCACTTTGAAAGTTAAGCCTTTTTTGGAAACACGACACAATCTCAGCCACTATCCTGAAGATTGCATAAGAATTCGACACCTAAAAAGGGCACGAGGAACCCACTTTTCCTTTTCTTTTTTTTTTTTTTTAAATAAGGGCACTAATTAATTAATTAATTAAGGAGAAATAATTATGAAAAAGAGGCATTATATTTAGACCTGAATTATACATAAATGACGATAATAATGGAAACCACTTGTAAAAGTTAAGCCTTTTTTGAAACACGACACCAATTCTTTTCAGGCCACTATTCCTGAAGAATTGCATAAGAATGTCGGACACCTAAAAGGGCACGAGGAACCCACTTTTCCTTTTCTTTTTTTTTTTTTTTTTTTTTTTTTTTTCTCTCTCTCTCTCTCTCTCTTATAAGTTGCCCCCACCAGCAGAGACACCCATAATCTTCCAACCTACAGGATACAGCCGTGAAAAAAATTAAAAAAAAAAAAAATTCAGCTCATTTCTTAAATTATAATTTGGTATTAACTTTCTCATTTATAAATTTTCTCATTAATAATTTATCTAGCATTGAATAAAAATTTAATTTAGTATATATATCATTTTATTAATACATTAAAAGACTAATTTGAAAAAATAATTTTTTAAAAAATTTATTTCTACAATTATAAAATAATGTCTGTATTCATAATTTGAGATATTCTCATATCACCTTATATTTATTAACTATTTAGAAAATATTTTCTTCAGATAAATTTAACTAAATAATATATATATTTCAATATATATAATTAAAAATTAGTTAGCAAAATTACTAAATTAAAAAAGAGATGGTTCATTTTTATCTTCATCTAACATTTAGAGGATGATGATCATAAGCTTTTATTTTATAAGAAATATTTATCTATATTATTAAATTAATTTACTAAAGATATTTGGCATAAATAATGTTTTTTTAATAAACAAAAAGATTTTAGTTCTTTTAAATAGGAATTAATTATTGATTTGATATATAAGTGAATTTTATTTTTTTAAAATTTTATTATTACATATAATACTGTGGTTATTATGTATATCAAGTGAAACTATATATATATACTGGCATATAATTAATTTGCGTATGTGATATATTCTTTGTACTATAATTATTATATTATATACCAAAGCATGATATTATTTGGTACATGTCTTGGTTGTCAAAATCTTGCTCCTTTCGAAAGCCACTTTGGATGAGCTATGCGAAAAATCATTGGCATAGAGGTCCACTATGACTATGAGCCTTCAAAGGGATCTGTTTACCTTTCTAGTCTAATTTAAAAAAAAAAAAAAAAAAATAAAAGGATCTGTTTACCTTTCTAGTCTTAATTTAAAAAAAAAAAAAGAAAAAATCTAAAATCATGTCACATCCTCTGGCTATAGTATTCTTGACCATTTAAAAAAAAAAAAAAAAAAATCTAATTCATGTCATCCTCTGGCTATAGTATTCTTGACCATTCATACCAACCTTAATAGAACTATTTAATCAGTGGAAATTTGTGATCATGACAATGGATGGTCACAGTGTTTTAATCTGTTTAAATACTACATATTAGCTTTTATAGTATTCAATCACGTAATATTTAAACTAATTTTTGAAAATTAAGATAATATTTTATAAAAAATTAATTTTTATAATATTTAACTTTTTAACGTTATACGGAAAAATTAATCAAATAGTTAATCACTGTTAGTACGGCGAACAGACGCAGAAACACCACTGTAGATTGAATGGATGGTTACCAAAGAGTCTAAACTGTTCAATCTCCACGTGGCAGACACAAGCTCAGAACAAATATTTTACTTACACGTATACAAAACTACAAAACTATAATGGAAAAGGATATAATAATTCATCGATCAATACAATACATCCCCTAATAGACAAAAATATAGCTCTATTGCTATAGTAAATATACTATACTATTACTGTTTATTACTACTCTACCTTGCCTTTGTAGTAGTGGTAGTTGCTCGGGCTGTATCATGGATCACACCCAAGTCCACTTCTCGTGCTTTCCTTGCTTTATAAATCATCACATGTTCTGTTCTTGCATGTGACCTCTTCTTCTCCTCTTCAATTCTCTCTTTGCCTCTTCTTCTTCCATTTCTCTCTACATTTCTCCATTCTTTAATCTTTATCAGCTTTCTTTTATACTTTTTAATCGTTTCTCCTTTTTCTCCAATGATGCCCCCGGAGCAAGAAACTCCCATCCCTGTTACCCCTCCAGCTAACAGTGGCATCACGCTTAACAACTGGACTGAAACGGTTTCTTCTGTTCATGCCGAGCCGCCTGTCTCATCCATTAATGCCAACTCATGTTCACAATATCGAGTTCCAGATCATCAACAACAAGAACTAAACACATCAAGATTTTTGATTTTACGTGAATCTTCACATCCTGTAACTCTCAAGGTAAGGAGAAACTGTAACTATGGTAATTAATTGATCTTGCCTAATCAGCTTTCTTATTTATATTTTCTTTGCATGATTAATGCAGTTTGAAGATGTTTCCTACAGTATCAATTTATCAGCAAAAAGAAGTTGTTATCTAAATGAACCAAAATCGACTACAAAAACTGTACTTAATTGTGTTAGTGGCATAGTTCGTCCTGGTGAGCTGCTAGCAATGCTAGGCCCTTCGGGGAGTGGAAAAACTACCCTTTTAACAGCTCTCGCCGGCAGATTGCCTGGAAAAGTCTCCGGTACCATATCTTACAACGGCATGCCTTTCTCTAGCTCCATGAAGCGCAAAACTGGCTTTGTTTCTCAAGACGATGTGTTATATCCCCATCTTACAGTGATAGAGACACTGACATATACTGCTTTATTAAGGCTACCGAAAAAGCTGTCAAAAGAAGAGAAAATAGAACAAGCTGAGTTGGTTATTGCAGAGCTTGGATTAACCAGGTGTAGAAATAGTGTAATTGGTGGGCCTTTACTTCGCGGTGTATCGGGTGGGGAACGAAAACGGGTCAGTATCGGGCAAGAAATGTTGGTTAACCCGAGTTTGCTGTTGCTCGATGAACCCACTTCGGGTCTTGACTCTACCACCGCCCAACGCATTGTAGCTACCTTGAAAGGACTCGCACGCGGTGGTCGGACTGTTCTAACAACAATTCATCAGCCTTCGAGCAGGCTGTATCGGATGTTTGATAAGGTAGTTGTTTTATCCGATGGATGCCCCATTTACAGCGGATACGCTAGTCGAGTCATGGAGTATTTCGGGTCAATTGGTTACGTGCCCGGGTTCAATTTCATGAATCCTGCTGATTTTCTGCTTGACCTTGCTAATGGTAAGTCTTATTTATCTTATTTAAATGATAATTATTATAATACATTTACTTTAATGTTATTTTCTTTGAAAAGATTTCAAAAAGAAACTATTTTAACTAATATTTTTTATTTAGTTATTTATTTATTTTGTTATAAAAGTGTTACTTGATAGCTAATACACAAAATATCCCACATTTATAGATTTCGCCCTCACATTTATAGATTTCAAGGAGAGTTGATCGTATTCATTCTTTTATCTGAAGGAGATTGTTCGTGTTCTTTATTTCTGGTATTGCCAAAAAGCAAACTTGATTTAAATAGCGTTTAATTGAAAGAAGTAACTGTACATGTAAAGTGTCATAAAAAAAACATGGGATATGATAAGGACTAAATGTAGGAACAGATATAGTTGTTGTTGGTATGAGCTGTACATCAGCAATTTTGTGTTCTGATGTCTGGACAGTTAGTTAATTAAGACCTAAAATCACAGATATGTATGCCATGAAGCTTACGATTTTTACCAGCGTCAACCTTACAAGTAGCCGACAACTCCCCATTAAAACTTTTGCCATTTATGTCACATAGCAGAAGAAGAAAAATAAAGAAAAGCTTTCAATACCAAGAACAAGTTATATAAGTAGATTTGTTTTTTCAAATTGAATTATGATAAAGATAGTTTAACTAACTGTCACCAACCGCCATTAATTTTATGTTTTTGTCTTTCATTTGAAATAACACGAGCCTAGTCTTGCTTCCAGTTATCATCGAAACTTGTTGTATTAATGTTAGCTCAAAGGATTAGTGAAAATGGAAAATGTTAGAGCTAAAAACATTTTGCAGATGTATAACTTTTCAACTTTGGGTGGCAAGCGTATCTTTTGTCGTATATAAATCTTGTATCTTTTCCAGCAATCCCGTTTCTCTTTTCAAATGATAGCGATTATCACTTTTTATTAGTTAATTGTATCTTATTAGTAATTCTTGGTGAGTAAAGTTCAAAATCTTTTGGATTTGCAGGTATAGTTCCTGACACGAAACAAGGTGATCAATTAATGGAGAGTCATAACAGATTAGACCATCTTGATGAACAAAATTCAGTAAAGCAATCTTTAATATCATCTTACAAGAAGAACTTGTATCCTGCATTGAAAGCTGACATTCATCAAAACTTTCAAGATTCTTCATCAGGACCTTCATCACTTGTAAAATGTAAGCAAAAACCTCTCCCCTACTATACCATATATATACATGGTCCAGATTTAGTCCTGAAGAATGTCCAATTTACAAAGGCCAAACCTGTCTGGCCCACAATTTTCAATATAAATTGAGGCCTGAGGCAAGACCTGTGAACTCTTCACCTAAACTCATAATATTCCTGGAGATGACTCCAGTAGCATGAGCCAAACTCATTAGTTATATTATATTATTTTCATTGTTGTTATTAGTGCTGCAATAATTTTAAAGAACCTGTAATCACCATTTGCAAGTGTTTTGCAGATTCTGCGGATCAATGGACAACAACCTGGTGGCAGCAATTCCAAGTATTACTAAGAAGAGGTTTGCGAGAAAGAAAACATGAATCATATTCAGGCTTAAGGATTTTCCAAGTGCTGTCAGTTTCAGTTCTTTCAGGGCTTTTATGGTGGCATTCTGATACTTCACATATACAAGATCAGGTATGATAATCTTTACCCTGCATGCAATACTGATAGTATTACAAGTTAAAACAGCAGTAAGAAGTCATTATTATTTTGATGATTTTTTTTTTTTAAACAGGTGGGGCTTCTCTTCTTTTTCTCAATCTTCTGGGGATTTTTCCCTCTGTTTAATGCTATATTCACATTCCCTCAAGAGCGACCAATGCTTATAAAAGAGCGTTCCTCAGGCATGTATCGCCTTTCCTCATACTATTTGGCGCGAATAGCCGGTGACTTGCCAATGGAGCTTGTTCTACCCACAATATTTGTTACCATATCATACTGGATGGGTGGTCTAAAACCTTCCTTGGTAACATTTATACTAACCCTTTTGATCATCCTCTTTAATGTGCTAGTATCACAAGGACTAGGTCTAGCCCTCGGAGCAATTTTAATGGAAGTAAAACAAGCAACAACCTTAGCTTCAGTTACAATGCTTGTTTTCTTACTAGCAGGTGGATACTACATTCAGCATATCCCACAATTTATCGCTTGGCTGAAATACATTTCTTTTAGTCACTATTGTTACAAGCTGCTCGTAGGAGTACAATATTCAGTGAATGAAGTTTATGAGTGTGAAAAGGGAATCCATTGCAGAGTAATGGATTTTCCTGCAATAAAGTATCTGGGTGTTGATAATATGTGGGGAGATGTTGCTGCTTTGTCTATAATGTTGGTGGGTTACAGGATTTTGGCTTATCTGGCTTTGAAAATGGGGCAACCTCACTGAAACTGACCCATTTGACTGCAAGTGAGTGAAGTTGAGTAATTATAGTAATTAATTAACTGTTTTATGTATTCATTTTGAGTAATTACAGGAATCAAGGAAATTATTCTCCAATTAGTAGGTTCAGGTTCAACTCTTGTTTTGGGAAGAAATCTTGAAGACTATAACTAGCTTGCTTCAGTGTAAATTGGAGTTCATGTCACTGTCAAAATTTGCTGTCCAATTAATATTAATTAATTAAGCTTGTAACCAGGTATAATGCACTAATTATGATTTATGAGAATTTCCCTTTTGTAATTAAGTTTGTGTAATAATATACAAAAAAAATTAAATTCTACAATGGAAATTTTGGCTTACTGAATTAAATTTGTCAACATTGCCGTAGCAATTATTTCCAGAACGAAAATTGACATAATAATGTTTTCAAAGAAATATTACATCATCACTGATTCACTGTCTATGCTCGCAACCCATCAAAGGCCCTCCCCTTGCCAGCTAAACGAGCCCATCCCATCTATTCTTCATTAAGATGCTGCCACGTGTACTAGCGTAGTGATGTTGTCTTCTCCATGGTTTCACCCATAAGATGTTTGATCAATTGTCTTAGAGAGCTGGAGCATATCCAGGTGGTATATTTGGAAGAAAAATACTGAAAGAGACACACAGTCTAATTTATGGAGGTGTTATAATCAATTTTCATTTCCAATTAGTAAAATTAGATTTGATTAAATGCTTATTTATTACAAGTTTGAGATGCCCTAAAGAATTAGGATAAATTTATGCATTCTGCTTAATTAACTATATGTAAATTTGTCTGTTTTTTCTGTTTTATTGTTGAAGAACATAAAAGATTCTATTCTACTAGGGAAAGGGTCCCCATTCCCTTGGTCAGTTTCTGTCAATTGAGGATTCTACTATTTTCTTAATCTGGTCCACTACTTTACATTCATAGTGATTCAGATTCCTAAAATATTTTTGATATGTTTATAAAATAAATTATGCAATTTTCAGAAAAAAATTTCATTTTTTTTATCTGTAAACCAAAATTTATTTGTGAGTTCTCGCTTACAATAATAAGGTGCATTGGAAACATTTTTGTCATTTATGATCGATTTTTAAAAATTTGCAATTGTCATATGTGTAAAAACTTTCGAACCATAACCAAATTCAATCATTTCTCGACAAGCTAATAGAGTGGGTCATTCATTAATAAGAATCATCTATTTTTATACGAGTACAGCAGTTTGATATATTTATCCAGAAAATTTTACAGAGAATCCAATTCCATTGCTGATGTATTAGCTATTCATCAGGCTTTATATGGGAATACAGATCTTCAGATATGATAGGGACCTTTTAGCATTAAAGTTGTGTAAAGTTAGTTTGGATTTATTATCCTGCTTTTGATATAGAAAAGGAAAGATTTTTTTTTTTTGGGTGATCAAATATTATTTTTAAGATGAAGTTTTTATGAAATTTCCCAAGTATAATTATTAAAACACACAATTTATTGATGTATATATGTTGTTAAAATTAAAAGGGAAACAAAATGGCTTATACTGGACATTGATTTCTCGAAATTTTATTGAGCTGAGTATTTTTGTGGATTTAACTCAAATTGAATAAATTTAAAATTTTAACTCGAATTAAATTGAATCTGTTTAATTTAAGTTCGTTTGGTTTAAACTTTTTATTTATTCCTTAAGATTTATATAAATCAAACGAATTCAGTTCAGTCGATTTTTTTAAATAGTGCCAATAATAGTTATTTAGCGAGTTGTTAATTAATTTAATCAGTTCGGATCTGGTAAAAACAAATTAAAATCATATAAAAAACTTTAAAATGAAGTTCGGTTATTTTTAATGGTGAAATTAAAATGAAAAATACATTTTAAAATCAAATCAAATTTAACCGAACCAATTATTTTATCAATTTCTAATTTAACCACTCTAACTAACCGATCTGGTCTATTTTACAGAACCACTAACAATAATATCTACCAAGAATCCAATAATGTGACTTAAAAATATATATGCCAATAGCATCAGATGCAGCATCTCTAACCTGAGAAGAGCCCTCAACTAAGTTATATTCTATTCCCTCAACGATCTGTCTATTCACCCATTTGATGTTATTATTACTGATTCCAATTCCATGTCACAATTTACTTCATCAATACCTATCTATATATATATATATATATATGGCTGTCTATGGAATTATGCAATTCGAGTCCAGCTGAAACCTAAACGCAGCTTATTATATTTAAAGCTCTGTTTTAGGGTATAAAAGAAATGGCATCACTCAAGGCTGAAAAACCAGCTACTGGTTCTCAACCAGCTGCACTCAAGAAAGAGCCAGCCAAATCTAGCAGTGCACCCAAAGCTCCAGCCTCCAAAACTAGTAGCGCACCGAAAACAAGTAGTGCACCCAAAGCTGAGCAGAAACCCCGGGAGCCTAGGAAGAAGGTATAGATATATTTACTAGAGAAAATATTTCATATTGTAAAAGGATATATTTAAAATAATTCACTATTCTTTTTTATTTTCCTCATCTGAAAAATTTAGTGTCAGTTTGATAAATTGTTATTTTTAATAATAATTTTTTTATTATTTAATTTACTCAATTTTTGGTAATTTACCAGGCAACCGGAAGGCCAGCAACAAAATGAGGAGATGAATGTGAAGAAACCATGAATTAGTTGTTTTAATTCGTGGTAGTTAATTCATATCTATAATATGGATTTCAATATATACATCTGCTCGTTTGCTACTTACATGCAGTGTTCTCCTTTTATAGGCTTTGCCTAATAAATAAAATGCGTACTTAAATTTGTGTTATTGCTTAATTAGTTATTTTATTTGTGGTGAAATTTTTCATTGTAAAACGAACCAATGGAAATTAAGCATATAAAGAAAATTATCATGAATTCCGATTCTTAATGTATTATTAATTAATTAAATTAAAATTTTTAAATAGTATTAATTAAGAAAGTTATTAATTAACAATTGCAATTCTTGACCCATTGATGCACACACACATGTATTATACTATTAAATAGTATATATGTATATATTGTTAAAATATAAAATTTTTATTTCTATTGAACTTTAATTATATTTCATTTTTTTATATATTCTAATATAAACAAATTAAATATTGAATATAAATTTAATAAAAATATCAAATATTATAGAATAATATTTTAAATGAAAAGTTATCATTGAATTTGCCGGATTCTTAATGTATTATTAATTAATTAAAATTAAAGAATTTTTTAAACTAGTATTATTTAAGAAACGTTATTATAACAACTTGCAATTGCTTGAACGCGCCATTGATGCCCACAGACACATGCCTATTCTAGTACCTTTATTGAAATAGTATATGTATATGTATATATTGGTATGACAAACTCATAAAATTTTTTATTGTCTATTGAACTTTAATTATATTGTCCATTCATTTTTTTCTCATATACGGTTCTAAGCATATTCAAAATCAAATTAAATATTGAATATAAATTTAAATAAAATATCAAATATTATAGGAATAATATTTTGAAAGATTATATAGAATGTTAAATAATTTTTACTTTTCTAGATATTTCAGTTTCAGTATTTTAATTATAATTATCATATAAATATTGCAATTATATTATTATACATTGACTGGATTTTTTGCACAAAAACAAAAAAAAAAAGATTGAAGTAAAATTTAACTTATTGAAATATTAATGATTTTTTAAAAAAAAAAAAAAAGATTAAGTAAATTAATAACTTATTGAAATATTACAAGAAAATCATATTGATTATATATTATTTTTTCAAAAATCTAAATTTCTATTTATTTAATTATTTAATTATATATATAAGTCAAAATAAAAAAAATATTGTTTTTAGAAAATAGCTAACGTGTGATCATTTAAATTCAGAATCAAAATTCCAACTATAAATATTAGGAAAATAGCGTTATCAAATCACGCAGCTGCGCGGTGAGCACAAAGCCAACTATTCTTTGGCCTTTTACTAAAGAATACCCGCAGACAGCGGCAAACGCCTATTTTTGGAGGGTTCCTTCCTTTGGGAAGTGGGCTCACAACAATTCTAGTTTAAATTTTTTGCAGTTTTTCTTGGAGGGTGTCCCAAAGCAATTTTAAGTTTTTAATATAGTTTTAGTGTATTCCTAGAATGTTTAATTTTAATTGCTGATTTCGTTATTTTTTTTTCATGTAGACTTAATTAATCTAATAAAATAATTATTAATAGATTTTTTAATTAATATATAATTTAATTAATACTTATTCATATAATACAAAAAGTATACATTATTAAATATTTCAGATTTCATTGATATACTTTTTCATCTATGTTAAAAAAGTAGTTTAATCAATTTTTTTTATCATTTTTTTTCTAATTCACTCTTAATATATCATTTATTTCTCCTCTAATATCAATACATGTCTTAAATTATGTTTCAATCTTCAGAAAGGTTTTAAATGCTGTTGGAATGAATGGAATACAAACAGCTGCAAAAATGAAGTTTATGCTCTAACATTTAGAGAGAAATTCATTTTTTGTCCTTTATTTAGCTGTTGCAAAAATGAAGTTTAAATGCTACATGTCTTAAATTATGTTTCAATCTTCAGAAAGGTTTTAAATGCTGTTGGAATGAATGGAATACAAACAGCTGCAAAAATGAAGTTTATGCTCTAACATTTAGAGAGAAATTCATTTTTTGTCCTTTATTTAGAAAAGTTACGTGAGAATATGAAAATTTGTGTTCATTTAATATTTCAACTGCCTTTGATTATTGAAAACGTACTTTAAATATTGTACAATTTTTTAAATTTTCGGCAAAGTCCATAAAAATTCATTTCAATGTGGCTAATTTGAAAATTTTGTGGCATTTTTCTATTCAAATTTCATTTTAATCGGTGCTAATATAACCTATATAAGCACATTTTTTTACAATATTGATGTAAAAAATTCATTTACCAAAATTTATTCACATTAAATGGTCAACTATACTTTTATTTGCCATTATCTTAAGAATCTAGATAGAATTTTAACATCGGCATGGTTCCCAAAGTTACCAAATTAAGCAGAATTTTCTATATAAAAAGATCATTCAAAATAAAAAATTTTTCCTATATAAAAAGAATGGAGGGACTATTAAATAAAGATTCTATTTTGTTCCACTTTAAGTTCTCATTTAGAATTTTAAGAATACATTAATTATTTTTTCTTTTCAATTTGCACCATATTTATTAGATGTTTTATAATAAAAATAAATGAAGCTCATTTATAATTTTGAGAATACATTAATTATTTTCAATTTGAGCCATATTTATTAGATCTTTGATAACAAAAATAAATGACGAGCTTTTAATTTTAAGGACAATTTACACATTTTACCATATATTTATGAAAAATCAATGTGTTTCAATATTTTTTTAATCCTTATAAAAGATCAAATGTTACTATTAAAGTGGAACTGAGGAAGTAATAATTTTACATTTTAATACCCACTGCTATTAAAATTTGTTGCTGTTAAAAATTTTCAAATACTAATATTCATCAATTAACTATAAATCACCAGCTATCAAAAACCACTGTCAATTATCAACTAACTATATATCATCAGTTATAATACTCGCTATCAATTATCGATTAATATGAACAGCAAAATCAAACGCGCCTCAGAAATTATATGCTTAAAAATATTATATAATAATAAAAATATTTCATATGCTTAATTAAAATGATAAAATACATGTAGAACTACAATTATAATCAATAAAAATAGTTTCAAGTATTCCCATGATGGAAAAGATAACGCAGGCGGAGAAGGCCGACATGCCCAACTTATTCTGATCCAATGGGCCCCATAAGAGCATATTACGAGTAATATTATCTTCCCTGATGTTGCTGTTGTGTCGTTTTACTTGAGTTTATTTTATTAATCATTTTTTTTTTCCTGAAACTTCAAATATATATATATATACTTGAGTTTTTATTTTATTAATCATTCCTTTTTTCTTTCTGAAACTTCAAATATAATAATAATATTATATATATATATATATATATATATATATTCAATAAAAATTTGTGATGTGATGTGTTAAAATATCACTGAATTTGATTAGGTGTGACTGTAAATTTTATGTCTGATCTATATAAATATTTATAAAAATATTTATAATACTTAAGATTTTATTATTAATAAATTATATTTCTAAAAAAAAAATTGTGATGTGACGATATTTTGTTTAATAACTACAGTATTATTGTATGATTTTCAGTCAAATTTCCTGTTGAGGAAGCAATTAATGTCGCAAGAATGGAAGCTGCTCCCCATAGCAGAATTAGGGGTGGCCAGTGGCCTCCACCTCCTTAATTTTACAATATTTCTAAAATTTTCCATATAAAATATAAAAAATTTTACATTTCACTCATAAAACATAAAACAGTGAATTTTTTTTTTTATTTACCACCGCTAAATTTAAAAAAAAAAAATTTCACCCTTAAATATTTTCCTTTTGTCCCGTAACTAGTTGCTCATATATCTAGTTACTCGTATATTAAGTTATAGTTTTAAATGCTTGTCAAATTCTGTTATTGGGTGCACAAAGTTCCATAGTTGCAGAGACTTTATCCTTTAGAGAAGCTCTCAACCGGGTGAAGTCTTCTTTGACTGTCTAAAATTTTATTTGAAACAATCAGTGGATAGCGTTAGCTCACTTGCTAGCCATCAATTCTTATTTTGTGACTAGTTTAAAGAAACGGGTCATGTCCGTCCTGATTTTATTTTCATACTTCGTATGTTAATATTGATTTTTTATAACAGTTTTATTTTTCCTAAAAAAACATTAAGCGATTGTGTTTCAAACTTTTTATATTTTAATAATTGTTTTTGAAAAAAAAAATATAAAGTGAATTTCATAACTTTATCTCTCATTCGTATTAGAAAATGACATTATTAATTATAATATATATTATGCCAACTCCAATAGCATGAACTTCTTGCCAACTGAAGCATCACTCTCCATCCTTCATAATTAAGTAAAAATCATAATTTATATAATTAAAGAAGTAAAAATCATAATTATATAATATATATAGTATATATATTTATATATATATATATATATATATATATATATTATATATAAATACAGTGGTGCCTAATATATTTTTGAATTATATAAAAAATTTATATCTATACAGTGGTGCCTAATATATTTTGAATTATATAAAAAATTTATAATCTAAACTATTTTTAATGTTATATTTGTTAATCTTTTTTAAAAATTGGGTAAGAATTTAAAGAATTTTTGTTGGCAATTCGTGATAGAATAACCCGTGGACTTTAAGAAAAATATTCCAATCATCAATCAATAAAAAAATATTACTCTTGAAATACATTTTACTATAATAGATTACCGGAGAAGCTAAGGTTTAAGTACAAGAGACACAAACTTTTAAAAAGATAAATCAAGGAAGGCAGAGTGTTAAAGTAAATGGAAAGTAAATGTAGATTCTAAAAGCAAATTTCTCTTATATTTTTTCTCCAAGAGAAGACAGGCAATTTTTATTTTCCAAAAAGAAGAAAAAACAACGATCCATTTTGTTCTTGTTTGTATAGCTTCATGTTGTAAATTATATTTATATTTAAAATGTATTTAATTATATTTAATTATATCTTATCGAGATTTATTAAGGAATGACTGATTCATGAATTTATTAATTTGATGAATTTAACAAGATTCATTCTATTAAATTCATATTAAATTTAATTTAATACGTTCCTATACAAATAACTAATTTGAGAGGAATTTTATGGGAGAAATTTCAAAATGAGGCCTTCTTCTAACATGAAAATATTCCTCAAAATTGATATAAGACCAATAATATGATTGATGGTTGCTAAGAAAGCATCTAATGCCATTATCCTCCAAATCAGTTATTCCATCATCTTCACCTTCCACCATCCTCTTATCATCTTCTCTCTTTTACAATTTTATTCCAATTCCTTTATCACATTTAACTAACTCTATACTCTTTAAATGTATATATACACCTTGTTTGCAATGGTGCATATATAGCATAAGCCAACAATTAATTAAGATACAAACCCATTTCCCTTTGTTTTCCAATGGCATCATTGAAGGCTGAGAAATCTGTTGGCACTCAACTTTTTGGGCAGGCCAAGAGCCAACCTGCAGCCAAAGCTAGCGATGGTGCCTCCAAATCTTCAGGTTCCAAGTCATCTGCCCCCAAGAAGGCTGCACCAAAAGAATCCAAGAAGAAGGTAATTCCAATAAGTATCAATGTATTAGTAGTCGATTATCTGTCTTATAATACCGAGAATCAAGAATTTTAATTTATTAATGTATATATATAGCATAACAAGATTTTTTGGGACTTGTCTCTATATATAATGTGCAAATAGTAATTTGATTGTATACAAATATATAAATTGTTTGTGATGATGATAATCATCTGGTTAATCATGTTTTTGAATGAATTTCAATTTTGTGTAGGGAAAAGGTGGCAAATCAGGGAAGAACTGATTAAGTAACAGAGACTTGCAGATGATGTGTGAAAAGAAAATTATATATGAAGTTAAATTGAAAACAAGAATTATTAATTAGTTGTTTTGTGTTTTTTTTTTTTTTTTTTTGGAGTTTTGAAGATTTGAAAACAAGAATTATTAATTAGTTGTTTTGTGTTTTTTTTTTTTTTTTTTGGTTCAGTTCAAATATGTGTTAACCAACCATGACCCTTGGGTGACTGGTGTGATGTGGAAATGCACAGTTACAGGCTTCTTTTGATCTTGCAATAAATAAATAAAAAAATATTGTTTTATTTTCAAACTTATTCAATACAGAAAGTTAATATGTCCATTGTTAGCAATCACATGGATCTCAAATCTTCTAATTTTGTTGTTTCAAAAAAAAAAAAAAAAATCTCTTCTATTTTGTGGACTCGTGGAAACTCTTTGAAAAGAAAAAAAAAAAAAAAAAATCTTCTATTTTGTGACTGTGGAAACTCTTGAAAAGGAGAATTATAAATTCAACATTTATACTCGTTTAATACTATAAATGAGTTTCAAATATAAAATTTATTTAGAAATAAACTCTAGACAGACTTCATTTGTAAATTAATTTTTCACATTTGGAATATATTTAAAGTTGAAAATTCATTTGTTTTTTTTCCTAAATTATTTTTGGCATAATAATTTTTAGACAATCAGGAGAATATATAATTTTATCATAAAATTTTATTTGTTTGAATTTATGGAATTCATTTCAAAATTCTATCTTTTATTTTTATAGAATTTAATTTAGTTATATTTAAATTTATAAAATTGAATTGTAAAATTTTTTTAGTTGGAAGGAGGGTTTAGGCCTGTAAACAATAGCACGGGCCAAATTGCCCCATCTCGATCAGGCAGATGCCCGCAATAGCAATAGGCTCCTGCAAGATCCTTAGCCCCCAAGACTCAGCTCCTGTAGTAGATGCTAAATACATACCAATTACAAATGCAAATACAAAAATTTGGATTGATAAAGTAAATTCTATATTTTTGTGAAATTCATTTATTCTAAACAAGTGCTAAATCCCTAAATTACGCATATCAATACATAACCTAGTGGTAAGTGTATATATCATGTTCCAATCCATGTCTCCTAAAACTCAAAAAAATCCATCAATTACATAATTAATAATTAAATGATTTGTTTCATAAAATACTACCAAGTGATAGGATCAACCCGTGACCAACTCCATCCCAAATAAACTTCAAATATGAAAAAATTTAGCAATTACCAAACTAGAATTGAGAATTAATTGAACTTATTTCTTTTTAATCTAAAATCAATAAGATTAGGAAAAAAATTGAAGAATATTAATACAAATAAAATCGCCAAAAGGGAGATTTAAAAAAAAATTCTAAGTACTTTTTACGCCGGAAATTTTTGAAAAAGAATAGGAAGGTGAAGGATACAAATTGTTATACCCTCCCTTTATGATTTTATTTGATTTAACTTACAGGATAGGCTTAATGTTTTAGCAATTACAAGCCCATAATGCCATTTGGTTCTCCTTCTTGCGCTCAGAAATGAAGCTATCAGTTCAATGAAGCTTGCGGAAACACCCCAGATATGGTTTTTCTTTTGATCCATTGCTCATCTATTACCCATTGGTAAACAATGAGAAACAAGCAAACCAAAACATGGAAATGCTAGCTATCCACTGACACAGCTTCTGATACAAACTCAGATTAAGATGGCACAATCTTTCAACTCCAACATGCATGATTCTGATTTTCCATTTTAACAAAAATAAATAGTACAATCCTCACCCAACCAAGAACCGACCCTGAGATGCGGATTTCCTAACAGGAACGCTATTTGATTGAATTATCCACTGAAAAACAAGCACTATATAAATTAAAGGACAAAAAAGGAGATGAAAAATATGAGAGTGAAGCCGGTGGAGGGAGCCACAAAGATACGAGCGAGAATTTAGAGGACATTATGGAGGTTTTGCAGCGAAGGCAACGGTGCAGTGATGACGGTGGCGGCGGCGGGGTTGAAAGTAACGCTAGTAAATGAGTTGTCACTGCGTCTGATCATACATAAAGAACATTTCTGGAACCGTGATCATGCACATATAAAGAACATTTCTTGCAAGATCATATTAAAAAGCAAAAGTATAAAAAAAAGTAAAATTAAAATTATTATATAAAATTTTACATGATATTTCATATCACCATAAATTTATACGAAATATTTGTATGATTTCACATTGATAACAAAGCGCAGACGATTTGTCGTCTTCATTAACGAGCCAAACTATCAAAATAACAATGCACAACCTGTCATTCTTGTCTTCCCGATTACTGAATTAAGCAATCCACAGAAAAGCCCAAGCGCAAAAAAATTCTTCTGGTTCAAGTTCTTTTTATAGAAAAAATAAAAATGGAAGGGCTCATATCAAATCAAAGTACTTACTAGAGATGATAATAGAACTAAAATCCGTCAATTACTAATAAACATTATATAAAATATATAATTAAGGTCTACTCCTGGCCTGGAGGGCTGAAATAATAATTGCCGCCTTGGTACTGGGGCTCCGGCGGGCTGTAGTATTGAGAGGGTTGGGATTGGACCGATTGGTGTGCAGTTTCAACCTTGGTTACTGCTGTTGGAGGTGGCATTTGCACTGTCCCTTCAGAAGGAGGACCATATCCATGCGCTGAACCTGCATGGTCGTCTTCGCTATCGTGAACTCCTATTCTACTCTGTTCTCTCTTTGTGTTATTATTGCCTCCATATCCTTCTCCAGCCATACTATTATTACCTCCATATCCTTCTCCAGCTATACTATTATTACCTCCATATCCTTCTCCAGCTACACTATTATTACCTGCCCAATATAACACCATTTTAATTATAAAAAAGAAACAAACACACACACACACACACACACACACACACATATGGATACAGAGAAAGATTGGTAAATTCAAGAAGGAATACTTACTGTTTGGAGGATTAATATCCTGTAATAATTCTCTTGCAGCTAGACCCTGTGGAATGGTGTGCAAGAACACTGAAAGAAAGCAGCAAATGATTATTAGGAAGGAGAAAGTCCTATTGATTCTCATTGTGTATGCTTAATTTCTAGTTCTTGCAATCTGTTTGCCAAGGCTCATACATTACATCCGTAATGAAATATATTCTCATTGTGGTATGCTTAATTTCTAGTTCTTTGCAATCTGTTTGCCAAGGCTCTATACATTACATCCGTAATGAATATTATATATTATTATATATATATATATATATATATTATATATATAGTCTTGAAGGTAAATAATGACTGTCTTCTCATTAATTATTTTGATTCATAAATAATCAGTAATTTGCAAATGGATCCCACATTATGCATGCCAAGTCAAATCTCGTGCTCGTTGAAACTAATTGTTTTGTTAATTCAACAAGTTGAGAAGCAATTGAAATATCCATTCGAGTATGGGACCATCCATACACCGAGTGTAGAAGTAAGAAATTTCCTTTTTTAGAAGTAGAAATCATTATTGGGTATCCGTGAGAAATGGCGATAGTTAAGTGATGATTTGTGCATTGCCTCAAGTCATTATTTAGCAATCAATACCGTTGCCAATTAATCACGGCAACAACTATTCTAATGGAACAAATAAATTTATTTGGCATATTCAGATGCCAGAGGCAAAGGGCAAATGACAAGGACTTGACCTAAGTCAATACTAAACTTCCAATTTTTTTATCTTGTAATATCTTAGTTGATATGAGAATTTGCTGTTTATCTTGTCTAATAAAATTTAATATCTTATTTTGAATATGAATCTTTTTTATTATTAAATCAATTAATTAATTAGATAATTTCATATGATGCAGGAATTAGATATAATATTATATGCTTTTAAATTTTAAAAAAATTCGGTTGAAGGAATTACATAATTTAATAGAGGTGGCCGAAAAAGTATGTAGAGAAAGAAAAATATTACCATGGAAAATATTTAGAAAATAGTTTTTTTTTTTTTTTTTTTTTTTTTTTTTTTTTTTTTTTTTTTTTTTTTTTTTTTTTTTTTTTTTTGAGAATAAGGAAGGAAAAATATCGAGGAAGTAATAATGACAGCCATTTTATTTCGGGGCCAAGTGGTAAAACGAATTCGCTACAGTAATATATTGATGAGTAAGATATCGTTCCCACCGAGGATTGTAAACCAAGTACCAAAATTGTGTTATCTTGTTTATTATTTAAACGATAATTAGAGATTTGTTGTATAATGGTAAAATAAACAAGAGTCAAGTAAGCAAAAATTGATTAAAAGAAATGCAGAGTAAAGCTAGCTAGGGGTTTTGATTTCACTTAACTCCTATCAATTTATTTCATAAGTTTTCCAATTAATCAATTTAAATTATTCAAGTAGGGGAAACAACCCAAAAAATCACTAACTTAAGCTCTCCCGATGTATTGTTAGCTATTTTTAACGACCAAGGTCTATTACCTATCCTTCCCAATAGCGCAATCAACATGAATTAAATCATTAAGTTTTATGGTTTGTTCCTGTGAATTCCAATAACTCTAAGGTCTTTAACTTATGAAAACCCCCCATGAGTCAACCGTATAGCTTCCCAGGCCATCAAGTTATTATTCTCATGTGTTTTATTAACCTTTTCATATCAAAGATCCTTCTTCCGATAGTTGATAATTGAAATAAATCAATGTAGGGAAATTCTGCCTAAGAGGCATTAAGTTCATTAATAAAATCATAACTTGCTTGAATAAGGAAAAATAAATCTAATTGCATAAATTGGAAAAGAGATTAAGCTACATCAAACCCCTAGTATAAGAATTTAGTTACACATAGTACTTAAAGAAAACCCAATAATACTTGATAAATATTCCATAATCAATAAAGATAATGAAAGAAAATAAACAAGATTAAGAGTTAGAAATAAGAACTAGAGAGGTATTGCTTGGATGGCTTCCTTGAACTTTGCACAACTCTTGAGTACTTAACTTCAAAAGCAAAATAAAACTATGTACAAGACTAAGAGAATGAGAGAAAAATGGAGAGTGGAGTGTAATGTGTAATGTGATGGAATGGGGATGCCCTTTGAGTGGCTTCTTTGCTTCCTTATATAGACTACTTGGGGGAACAAGCCTTGTGCTTTGATGAGTGAAGTCCAACTTTGTGAGGTGGAAAAGTTTGTATTGCTCTCAATTATGGTGTCTCAAATGAAATTGCTCTTCCAATTAATGGTGTCTCAAATGCCACATATGGTTGAACTTTGACTGGCATGTGAAGAAAGGCATCCAAGCATCTTGTGAAAATGGAGAAATAGTTGGCAAACTTTTGACTCAAAGTATAAGAATTCTTGATCTGCACGGGCGGTGTTGCCTGGCACGTGCCTGGGGGCGTGGCCAGTCCCTTTTGGGAGGATTAGAGGCTCTGGCACGTTGGCCGTTGTCCGCAGGGCACTGGCCCTGGCAAGCCTAGCGCGCACGGGCGTGCTGTCCCTGGCCGTCGCAGTCTCCTGGGAAAAGGTCCTGGTTGATAGCCGTGCCACAACCGGGCGTGCGGGGTTAGCCGGCTGGGGCGTGCAAATCTCTCTAGAAGTGCAGAGGGCATATGAGGCACGGGGCGTGTTCCGCAGCACGCCTGGGGAAGGCTATCGGCGCACGGGCGTGTTTCCTCGGCGCACGGGGCCCGTGCATCTCTCTGTCTCTTGGTTTGTCTTGCCTTGTGCCAGACAACGGCCGTGCTTCGCGGACACGGCTGGGGCGTGCCCATTGGTACTTTGCTTTATTTTGTTCTTTTTTCTTTTGCAAAATCCTACATTTTCTTTCCAATCAAGTGAGTTTGTTGATTAAGGAAGCTTTTTGAATAAAAACATATCAATATTACATAAAACTAATTTAAATAAATTAAAAGTAATAGAAATTTAGAAATTTCAATCAAAATTACAATAAAAAATACTATAAAAATAACACTTATCAAAATTCCCCAAACTTAAACTATTGCTTGTCCTCAAGCAATAAAATTCTTCTGAAAGTAGCATGGAATAATTATTTGCGAATTTAATCAATAACTGAATTAATCATAAGAATAAATTATATATATACCCTATGTAAGTTATTTTTTAGCAAAAATTGATATAACATATTCTTTTTATTAAACATGAGTAAAGAATATTTTTGTCTCCTTTTTTTTTAAATATTAGTTACTTGGGACAAGTTTAGCCTATATGTAATATTTCTCATCTCAAGGCATTTTTAGGTAACCTACTTCTATTAAAGAAATTGGTTGCATTTTATGCTCCATACCACTTCTCATCTTTTTCTTTTCCTTCTTTTGTGGTTGCTTTTATGCTCCATACCACTTATATATTTTAATAGGAATATAAGTATAAGTAGTTGCCATTTTATGCTCTACTACTTTGTTTAAAATAAAACCTTCAATCCTTTATTGGATTTAAAAACATACATGTAATATGGCTTTAGTGTCCTTTTTCTCTTTATTCAAGTTTTAGATTCAAAATGCTCTAAACAAATGGTTAAGTCCAAGAAGTATGTTAAGACCAATTTTTGGTTTAAAATAATTTACTTTGGAAATACTATTAATTTATTCAAAAGTTTAACTAAGATAGATCATAAATTCATGCTAATAATTATTCCATACTTATTTTATAAAATTTTATAATTTAGATAAAACGTCCACCCCCTACTTAATTGAGCACATTGTCCGCAATGAGCAATTCCCCAAACTTATGGTAGTGCAAACTTATGGTAGTGCAAATAATAAGAAGTTGAGAAGTGTACCATTGTTGGGGCAAGAGAATGCAATGGAGCGTGGTAGATCATCCAAGCTAGGAGGTGAGAAACATAAAAAGAATAATAACCAAAATATGGAAAGGGGCAAACAAATAATTTATATATCCAAGGAAGCAACTGAAACTAATTAAAATCCAAAATGTGCACACCAAACCAATGTCAAATGTGTGATATTTAGAAGAAAGCAGAGAAATTTAACAAAGCAATGCAAAAGAAATCAGGCCTCTGGTGGTTGGAGGAAGGAGGAGGCTGCCAGCAACTGATAACAGTTTGAAGCTGAGTGGTGAGGCCACTGGTAAGTGACTTTCTGCAAGGTGTCCCTAAGCGAGAAGTCAATGCTGCCTGTGTGATCTCAAGGGACTGGACTCAAGGGACTGGAAGCGATCAGTAATCATGGACTCCATGCCGGTAAGTCGAGTATCAAACATGTCCATGCGAGAAAACATACGTGCAAAAAGCTCATCATTAGACACAGTGGAAGTGCCCTGGTATGAAGGTCCAGCTCCAGATGTACCTGCACCAGAAGGAAAACCAGGGAAAGGAGGTGGCTGATCCTCCTCAATGTCAGCAGCTGCAGGTATGTCCTCGTCAGTGGTTTCTGTTGGGGCACCAATTACTCTATATGTATCGCCAAATTTTTCCACAATCTTCAAGTGAATCATCATGTCAATGTCTAATCTAGTCCCTCGACCACCGCCTAAGCTATCATAAATTGGTCTGGCTGGATCCCATATCCTCAAATAGGTGGCAATGCGTGTAACAAAGCTACCCATCACAATGGCTCCCTTGTCAGTGTCAGCACGTGCCACTCCGAGCCCATTTTTGGCCATGCCAATAACCCAACATTTAACGACACTTCCATTTTTATAGCCCATAAAAAATAAAGTTCACTTACTGCGCCCTACAACTCCTTTCACTCTCATTTTCGGCCAAAAATAGTGTGCAACCAAAAACTTACTGATGTATCGTAAAAAGCGGGGCTTTTTAATTTTTGGATGCTTTGGATGATCTAAGCACTATAATACCTGCAAAACTTATGGATGTATCGTAAAGCGGGGCTTTTTAATTTTGATGCTTTGGATGATCTAGCACTATAAATACTGCTATCCGCTATCTCGCCCCACCTATGACGATCCATAAAATCATTCGGGACTTGGGTGACCGCATTTTCAGTAGGAAAACCAAAAATATGACTAACCTCATCGATAGATAATTCAAAATTTCGTCCGAGGAGTCTAAATGTGATTTTATTCCTAAAAATGTCAGTTGGAAATTTAATTGATGCAGAAAAGGAGCTTAGAAATTCTAATGTGAGGGGCGGATACACAAGGTCTTTCATTTCAATAAAGGCACCCCACCCTACACGTTTCAACGGTTCAATCACAGCATCTTTAAGCCCCACAATCAACAAAGCATGCTCATCAATAAATTTATTTGGTAAGATGGGGCGTAGTAGAAGTTTATTGTACCTCTCTAACTGGTCGCTGGAACTCATATCAAATGGAGGCAGCGGTGTAGTGTCCGAAGAAGGCGTGGAAGATCTTGTGGTGGAGCCTCGTCTAGCCGCTACCGAAGAAGATGGCCTGCTGCGTTTGTACCTGGGAGGCATGATGATGATATTTGTGAAAGAAAATCAGAGAAAAGATCAAGAAAATGAGAGAAAACGCGAGAAGAATGAGAGAAAATTGTCCTTTTTCTCTTTATTCAAGTTTTAGAAAAATGCTCTAAACAAATGGTTAAGTCCAAGAAGTATGTTAAAACCAATTTTTGGTTTAAAATAATTTACTTTGGAAAATATTATTAATTTATTCAAAAGTTTAACTAAGATATATCATAAATTCATACTAATAATTATTCCATACTTATTTTATTGAAATAAAATTTTATAATTTAGATAAAACGTCCACCCCCTACTTAAATGAGCACATTGTCCGCAATGAGCAATTCCCCAAACTTATTGTAGTGCAAATAATAAGAAGTTTAGAAGTGTACCATCGTTGGGGCAAAAGAATGCAATGGAGCGTGGTAGATCATCCAAGCTAGGAGGTGAGAAACAGAAAAATAATAATAATCTAAAGGAAAAACAACACAAACCAAAAACAACACAAACCATTAAATCGAAAGGAAAAATGGGTCATCCCCCACAAGCACTTTTGTTTAACGTCGTTAAGTTCGACATTCTGAACCTGATTCGGTTTAATCAAGATGGATAATGGTTTTAACAGGGTCAAAATTTCCACCATGGTATACCTTTAGGCGATGAGCATTCACTTTGAAACATCGGTTGCCATCCATTATCTCGGCCAATCCCATTATCTCGACACTGCTCCATGTGGAAAAATTTCTGAATTGGTGAACGGACCAGACCCATCTCGAGCCGCATTTTTGCCTGGAAAAAGACGGAGTCTAGAATTATAATAGTAATAGCGCTGTTGGCCTACCTTTAGCATTCCGTTGAATGAATACGCTTATCAATGCCATCGTTTGGTGCGTTTTCTTTGTAGAAACCTTTTTTTTGGCATTTTCATAAGCGTGGAGCCTATTTCATCCATCATATCCAATTGAAGTAACCTCTTTTGGACGCAGCTTTCCTTTAGTGTCAAAAATTAAGAAATTTGATTGCCGCAATATGCCTTTATGCCCCTCTCGACAGGGAGTGACAAGCCTTACCATAATACCAGTCGATATGGTGACATGCAATTGGCGTCTTGAAATGCAGTTCTATAGGCCCAAAGAGCATCATCGAGCTTCTTGGTTACCAGTCCTTCTTGATGGCCAACAGTTGTTTCCAAAATCTTCTTGTTTCCCGATTTGTGACTTCTACTTGTCCGCTTGTTTTGAAGGGTGGATATGGAGTAACCTACACGATGTGTAACACCAATATCTGGAAAAGTAGAGAAGTCAAGGTACTTGTTACAGGAAATGCTTACTCCGTCCGGTTGATATGGTGATTACTGCTCTTGGAGTACCATGCCGTGTGAAAATATATTTCTTGATGAAGCTCATCACACTTTTGGCATCATTATTGGGAAGGGCAACAGCTTCAGCCCATTTTGATACATAATCTACCGCCACTAGGATATATTGGTTTGAGTATGACGATGGAAACGGTCCCATGAAGTCTAGACCCCAAACGTCGAAGATTTCAACTTCAAGAATGCCATGCAAAGGCATCTCATGTCGTTTTGAAATGTTACCTAACCTTTGACATCGATCACAAAGTCGAACATAGTTAAAAGAATCTCTAAATAGATTAGGCCAATACAAACCGCTTTCCAATATACGTGCTGCTGTCTTGTTTGCTCCAAAATGTCCTCCACATTCCATCGAATGACAGAATTTGATGGCAGAATTTAAAGGACACTGTCCATTTTCACTTTCCGGTATAACCACCCACCTGTATAGTTGATACTACAAGTATTTGAAAGCAAAACAGTATTTGAACAAAAATGGCTCCTCCCAATAGTAGAATTTGATATCATGGAAAAATCTTTTCTTTTGTTGATAAGAAAAATTGGGAGGAGTAATTTTACATACAAGATAGTTGACTATGTCAGCATACCAGGGGGTTTGAGCTTTTACCATTAGCAAGAGTTGCTCATGGGGGAAGTTCTCATTGATTTGTAGTTCGGTTGTATCCTCTTCTTCCAACTCTAATCTGGAGAGGTGGTCAGCCACAAGATTCTCGGTTCCCTTCTTGTCGCGAATTTCCAAATCAAATTCCTGCAATAAGAGAACCCAACGAATCAGTCTTGGCTTTGGCATCTTTCTTTCTAGCAAATACATTGATGGCTGAAATGATCTGTAGAGACTATTGTTTTGCTCAATTAAAGATAAGCTCTTAAATTTATCGAAAGCAAAAACAATGGCTAAAGAGTTTCCCCTTTTCAGTGGGTGGCAATAGTTTAATTGTGCATCATTTTAATGTGCGACTAGCATAAAATGACATGCAACTTCTTTTTCTCGTCTTTTGCCCAAGGACAAGCCTCCTACAGCATGATCACTAGCAATCACAACATAAGCTTCAAAAAGGGAGAACTCCAAATCTGGTGTAGCAATGTGGGTGCTGAAGTCCAGCTCTTTCTTCAAATTTGTTAAAGGCACTAAACACTCTTTTTGTCAAAATTGAAAGGAACCATCTTTAACTTAACAAATTACAAAGAGGTTTGCCCGTGATTTTGGAGAAATTCTTTGATAAATCTTTCCTGTAAAATCCAGCATGACCAAGAAAACTCTTACTCCTTTTGACTGAATTTGGGGGGTGGTAAGCTTTCAAATTACTTCCACTTTTGCCCTTGTTCGCACCCTCAATCCCTGCTTGTGAGATTTTAATGGCCTAAACAATTCCTTTCACTTAACCATGAAATGGACATTTTTCCCAATTTTTAAACAAGGTTAGTAAATCTTCAAACATCTTTTGCCATTACTAGAGATAAAAATTTATAAAAGAAAATGCATCGAAAGAAGATCCTAAATACAAGAAAAATCATCCATAAATATCTCAATGGATTTTCTCAACCATATCAGAAAATATGGCCATCAATGCATCGTTGGAGAGGTTGCAGGGCATTGCATAAGTCCAAATGGCCATTCGCCTATAGGCAAAAGTGCCATAAGGACAGGTGAAAGGTAGTCTTCTCTTGATCTTCCAGGAGCAATGAGGTATTTGGAAGTTCCTGAATAGCCATCAAGACAATAGAAGGTGGATAACCTGCAAGTCTTTCAAGCATTTGATCAATAAAAGGCAGAGGAAAGTGGTCCTTACGTGTTGGCTTTGTCAACCCCTCTTTCCTGTAATCAATGGCACACACGCCAAACCTGTGACTGTTCTGGATAAGGAATCAATTCATTGTTTCATTAAAAATAACAGTCAATACTCCCTTCCTTTGGCAGCACTTGGACAGGATTTACCCAATTACTATCAGAAATTGGATAAGAATAATACCCTGCATCCAGAAGTTTATGATTTCAGCTTTGACTACTCCTTCATATTTGGATTCAATCGTCGTTGATGCTCGATTGAAGGTTTGTAGTTATCCTCCATCAGAATTTTGTGCATGCAAATGCTCGGGCTAATTCCCTTGTAATCGAAATCGTCCATCCTATTGCCTTCTTTGTGTTTTCCGAAAGAACCTGCAACAACGCTTTCTTTGATTCAAGAGCGTTAAGAGGAAATAATAACAGGAAAAGATTTATTTTCACCTAGAAATGCATGCTTCAGATGAGGAGGAAGTTGCTTCAGCTCTTGTTTCGGTTGTGCATTTTCTTTTTCTTTTTCTTCTATATTATTATTGTTTATGCTATATAGAGTTTTATCTACACATGTATCTACTACATCTATTCTAAAACAATCATCGCAATCCATAGGTAATTTACAAGATTTTAATACATCGAAAATAACCTCTTCTTGACCTACCCTCAATGTCAGTTTCCCATCGTGCACATCAATTAAAGCTCTTGTAGTTGCAAGAAAAGGTCTTCCAAGGATCAATGATCCTGCAAGAAAAGGCCTTCCAAGGATCAATGATCCTCTCTTCCTTCCATCAATATCCAAATGGGATGACAAAATCAACTGGAAAAATGAATTTTCCTACCTTGACTAGTACGTCTCTACAATCGCCCTTGGGATACTTGATTGATCGATCGGAGCTAATTGTAAAGACATCCTTGTTTGGCATTGAGTCCCCCATACCTAAGATTTTATTAAAAACTTCATAAGACATCAAATTTATGTTGGCTCCTAAGTCAGCTAAAGCCTTTTCAAAATTTAAATTGCCAATATTACAAGGGATAGAAAAACTCCCTGGATCTTTGAGCTTTGGTGACAATTTGTTTTGAATGATTGCACTGCATTCCTCAGTCAGTTTTACCATTCCTTAGTCATCAATCTTTCTTTTCTTGCTCAAGATTTCTTTTAAGAATCTTGCATAACTGGGCATTTGAGCAAGAGCTTCAGCAAAAGGAATGTTTATTTGAAGCTTTTGAAAGACGTCAAGGAATTTCATGAAGCTTTGGTCATCTTGTGTCTTTTTCAACCTCTGTGGAAATGGAATGGGTGGAACATAGGGTTTTACCTCTTCCTTCTCTACTAGATCGATGATAGGTGCCCTTTTCTCTTCTTCCTTTTCCTTTTCTTTCCTGGGTTTGTCCTCCAACTCTCTACCACTCCTCAAGGTGATGGCTTGTACCTGCTCTTTAGGATTTTTTCCGTGTTGCTAGGTAACGTACCTTGGGGTCTAGCTGCCATTATGTTTGCAAATTGTCCCATTTGGATCTCTAGATTTCTTATCACAGCTTGTTGGATTTTATTGTGTTCTCTTGTTTCGTTCATGAAATCCATGTGCGATTTTGAAGGGCAGTAAGGAGATCATCATGAGACTTCTTCTCAGGGGGCAAGAAACCTGGTGGTGCATTTCTTTCAGGGGGTAAGAAAACCGGTGGTTGCATTTTAAAGCATTGTTAGATTACCATATGAAAAGATTCGGATGATTTCCTTTCTTAACGCTGTTGTCAATAAGGATTCGAATATGGTAATTCCTTTCTTTGTTGGTTCCATCAACATAGTTCACTTTGCTCCAAGGTTGTGGGTTTGCATTTGCAGAATCTAACATGCATTCTCCAACTCCATGCGGTTCGTTGCATCTGTCACAAGTTTGCATGATAGAATTTACAGACTTAGTGGTTAGCAAATCAAGCTTTCTTACCATATTATCAACCTTTGCATTGAGTGCAGTGATGGCATCAATTTCATAAATCCCAGCAGTCTTTCTTCTTTCAGAGCTGCTTTGATAATGGCTATTGCTGGTCATTTCTTCTATTAAATTATATGCCTCATCAATCTCTTTTCTTTCAAAGGATCCTCCTGCAGCTGCATCCAAAGTAATTTTAATGTTAGGTGACAATGAATTATAGAAAGTTTGGAGAAAGTTTATAGAAAGTTTGGACTTGTAACCATTTGGGCAAACTATGGTGAGGACATTTTCTCAACAAATCTTTGAATCTTTCCCAAGCCTCATACAAGCTTTCTTGATCATGATGAGCAAAGGCCATAATCTCATTTCTTAATTTAGTTGTTTTAGAAGAAGGAAAGAATTTAGCCAAAAATTTCTGGGCTAACTCTTCCCAAGTTGTAAAACTTCCAGCAGGACAAGATTGTAACCATGATCGTGCTTAATCCCTTAGAGTACCATGATCGTGCTTTGTCCCTTAGAGTGAAAGGAAAGAGTCTCAATTTAATGGCGTCTTCAGAAACACCATTTTGTTTGAAAGTGTCACAAATTTCCAGGAAATTAGTGATATAAGCATTAGGGTCTTCACTCGGAAGTCCTCCATATTGAATAGAAGTGGAAAGCATTTGTATTATTGCTGGTTTAATTTCAAAATTATTTGCTTCCACTTTTGGTCTAGTGATGCTGGAGGTAGCTCCGTTAAGAGAAGGTGTGGTGTAATCTCGCAAGGTGCGGACATTTTGTCCGTTGGCAGCAAGAGGCATATCAGGAGGAGGATTATTATTTTCGTTCATGTTTGATTGTTGTTCGGGTGTGTTTTCTTGTGCTCTTCTTGCTGCGTTGTTCCTTCTGCAAGTTTTCTCAATTTCTGGATCAAAGATCAGAGGTTCTATCCTTCTAGATCTTCTTTGCATAAAACCTGAGATCGTCTACAAAAAAAAATTAAATAACTGAAAACAGATGAATAAGTAAATGTCTAAATTAATAACAAGATAATTCGTATTGATATTGGTATTGCCAATCCCCGGCAACGACGCCAAAAACTTGACAGCTCATTTCGCAAATGTACAAATCGCTACAAGTAATATATAACTACAAGTAATATATGATGAGTAAGAGTATCGTATCCACAGGGATTGTATACCAAGTACCAAAATTATGTTATCTTGTTATTATTTAAACGATAAATGATGGAAATTGTTTATAGAAATTAAATTCAACAAGCAAAAATAAGAAGTTAAGCAAGCAATTATTGATTAAAGAAATCAAGGAAGTAAAACTACTAGGGGTTTTGATTTCACCTAACTCTATCTAATTTATTTAATTAGTTCATTGATCAATTTAATTATTCAAGTAGGGGAGACAACCCAAAAATCACTAACAAGCTCTCTCGATGTATTGTTAGTTATTTTAACTCGGTCTAATTACCTATCTTCCAATAGCGCAATCAAACTTGAATTAAATCATTAAGTTTTATGGTTTGTCCTGTGAATTCATAACCTAAGGTCTTTAACTTATGAAAACCCCCATGAGTGCAAACCGTATTAAGCTTTCCACACTCAAGTTATTATTCTCATGTGTTTATTAAGCCTTTTCAATATCAAAGATCCTTCTTCCGAATAGTGATAAATTGAAATAAATCAATCTAGGGGAAAATTCTGCCTAGAAGCATTAAGTTCATTTAATAAATCAATAACTTGAATAAAGGAAATAAATCTAATTGCAAATAAATTAGAAAAGAGATTAAAGCTACATCAAACCCCCTATATAAGAGGTTAGTTAATTTAGTTACACATAGTACTTAAATAAAACTCAACAATACTTGATAAATATTCCATAATCAATAAGATAATGAAAGAAGTAAACAAGATTAAGAGTTAGAAATAAGAACTAGAGATAAATTGCTTGGATGGCTTCTTTGAATCTTTGCACAACTCTTGGATACTTAACTTTAAAAGAAAATAAAATTATCTAAAAACTATCAAAATGGAAGAAAGAAGAATAGATGTAGAGTGTAGGATATGGGATCCCCTTTGAGTGGCTTCTTTGCTTCCTTATATAGACTACTTGGGGGAAACAAGCCTTGTGCTTTGATGAGTGAAGTCCAACTTTGTGAGGTGGAAAAGTTTGTAAATTAAGCCATGAATTGCTCTCAATTATGGTGTCTCAAATGGCACATGGTTGAAACTTTGACTGGCATGTGAAGAAAGCAATCCAAAGGGCCCCCCCCCCCCCATTCTTGTTTTGAAAATGGAGAAATTAGTTGGGCAAACTTTTGACTCAAAGTATAGAATTCTTGAATCTGCACGGCGTGTGCCTGGCACGGCCTGGGGTGCCAGTCTTTGGAGGATTAGAGGCTCTGGCACGGGCCGTGTTCCGTAGCATGGCCTGGCAAGCTAGCGCGCACGGGCGTGCTATCTGGCCGTGCAGTTTCTTGGAAGTCTGGTTGATAGCGCGCACGGGCGTGCGGGGTAGCACGGGCTGGGGCGTGCATCTCTCTGGAAGTCAGAGGTATATGAGGCAAGGGCGTGTTCCGCAGCACGGCCTGGGAAGGCTAGTGCGCACGGGCGTGTTCCTCGGCACGGCTTGGGGCGTGCATCTCTCTGTCTCTTGGTTTGTCTCTCCTTGTGCCAGACATGGCCGTGCTTCGTGACACGGGCTGGGGCGTGCCAATTGTACCTTGCTTTATTTTTGTTCTTTTCTTTGCAAAATCCTAAAATTTTCTTTCCAATCGAGTGATTTGTGATTAAAGGAAGCTTTTGAATAAAAACATATCAATTACATAAAAACTAATTTAAATAAATTAAAAAGTAATTAGAAATTCTTTTTTTTTTTTTTTTTTTTTTGGGAATGAGGAAGGAAAAATATTGAAGGAAGTAATACTTTATTTATTTTCCATAAGGACATTATATGAATCTCTCTGATTTGGAAAAGAAAATATTGGAAAAAAAAAAAATAGAAAATTTTATTTATTTATATTAAATTATCTAAATATCCCAATGCAACTGAAATCATATTTTATTATTTAAAAATAAATAAAAGGACAATGGTTAATATTCAATAATAGCATTTCCTTTTCTTCATTATATCTAAAGTTCTAAACAGTGACTACCATGGGTCAAGTCATTATTTAACAATCGGTGTTGCCCATTAATCACGGCAAGGAGTACCATTAATCACGGCAAGGAGTATTCTAATGGAACAAGGAAATTTGTTTGGCAGATTCAGATGCCTACAGGCAAAGGGAAAATAACAATGACTTGACCTAAGTCAACACTAAAATTCAAATTGTTTATCATATAATTTTGTTATATCTTAATTGATATGAAAATTTGCTATTTATCTTTTTTTATTAATTTTTTTATATCTTAATTTGAATGTGAATATCTTGTATTATTAAATCAATTTAATTAAATAAATATCATTGATATAGAAATTAATTATAATATTAAATGCCTATAAATTAAAAAAAACATATTCTTTTAGATTCTGTTGATTTTTAGCAAATAATTTATTTAGAAACTATTAACTTAGAACATATAGGCGATGGTCAAAGTTTGAATTTGTGATGAAGTTCAACTATTATCAAAATGATTAGACATTAATCAATTAACGAGGAAAATCATTCATATCTTGAAATTTTAATTTACGATTGTAAGCGTCATATGCAATAATTTACTTCATAATATACGTTTTGACTACTTTAAAAGCTGTTGACGAATAAAGTCTTAATAATATACGAATTAAGAACTCGATATAATTGGTCATATTTTTACTTTTTTTACTAATTGAATAAACCATTATATTGCCAAAAATTTGAGTTCAAACCCTTAAATTATTGGTCTCATAAATATAACAGTGCAAATGGCATAGAATAAAACAAGACCAATTCAATTGCCAAATGAAATAAGAAAACACTACTTATTGATAATCAAGACAGAGTACATGACTAAAATGATTATTCAAAATCCATTAAACAAGCTGCCAAGCATAATTAATTCCCATTACCGTAAATAAAAATATGAAAGTAAAATGTACATAATATTATTAATGTTAAAACTTTTCATTATTTCCGTTTGTTAGCTAGTTGGACTGTACCCAGGAGGAGAGGGGCGGAATTTCCTCCAAAACATCTGAGGAGTGAAAAGAGTAACCGCCGGGAGCTGTTTAATGGCCTGGACCCTTCAAGTCTAAAAATGATGAACAGCAAATGTGATTAACATAAAAACACCATGCCTCAACAATCCTATCACATAAGTAACCCATTTAAATTTATAAAAGAATACCGAATATATGAAAGAAAAAAGATTCTTGACATGAAGAACTGACCTGGCGTCTGCTGGAATAGAGTAATCTGCAGTACCATGAAAAAGAACAATAGGAGGTAGCAGAGAAACCACATTTTTCACACTGGGGTCCTTTACAATTACTTCAGGTGAAAATCTTCGTAAGGATTCTTCTCCTTCCATTATGCTGTATGAAAATGGAGTCATCAGCATATCAGAATGAGACGCAGAGAATGAAGGCATCATTAACTGAATGAAACTGAAGCATAGCTACAGTTCAACAAGAAACGAAGAAATGCTTTACCTTAAGAAGACAGAACGATATAAACCACGACTGTGGAAATAATCTACGAGTTTTAACAAATTGTACCTGCTTTTAGATGTGACAGGAAAAATTGTAAAAAAAAGCTCCAAATAAGAAAAATCTAAGTAATGTTTATGGTCATTTAAGCAAGCAGATACTGCATTGTCTTAACAAAAACTAACCCTCCAGAAAGTCCAAAATAAGCCTTAATCTGGGACAGACTCCAAGTAATGCTTGCTCCTTCACCAGCCTCCTTGATTGCCTGCTCTAGAAGAGTACAAGCAGCAATATGTGCACCAGCTGATTATCCCATTAAATAAATTCTATCAAGGAAAACACAGGGATAACAACATCATTAGCATTCACCAGTAAATTGAATCTAAACACTGATATTAAAAAAAAATTTGAAAAAGGAAAAAAAATCCATTACCGGTTAGGATCACCTCCATATTGAGCAATGTTATTTCATACAAATGAGATGTAACTGTTAGTGCCCTCATGAACATGTAACTGTTATTGATTTTGTGGAAAAAGAATACAAATATTGCTTGACTCAAAGTTAAGGTCAATGATTAACCATCAACGTTTTATTCAAAGATGAAAACTTTTCTTTTACCAATTTTATCAACATTGTTGGATAATATTTCAGAAATATTACTTCTAAAACTGCACCAATTTTCTGTTTTTTTTTTTTTTTTTCCAATTTTTTTTTTTTTTTTTTTTTTTTGAACAGAATGAATATAATTTCATTGATAAAGCCTATTAGCATCTAAATACAAAATTGCAGATAAAGAAATAGGAGGATTACAAATCCAACGGGCGGAGAAAATATTCCTGAAACATGCTTAAAAGGTCAGCTGCTATATTTGCAGCTCTATAAATAAGAATAAGCTGGTAATGACCAAAAAATGCTAATCTTTCTCGGATGTCAGCAATCAAAGCCTCAGGATCCCAACTAACCATTCTTGTACATATGATTAACCATCTCCCAAAGCGTAGCTGAATCAATTTCAAAAGAAAAATGCACCAAGTTACTATGAAAAGATTGCTCTCTTCATATTGCTAAGGAAAGAAACTTGAGGATATGATTACATGTTTCATATATTATAATAGTTTCATATATTATAATATTAGAAATTTAATTTTTTATAATTTATTAATAAAGTGTGAAGTAAATTATTTTTGTCAACTATTTTCTCCGTCTCATTTCAAGTGTTACTTTAGAAATCTGTTTCATTTCTTTATCATTTTAGAAAATTAAGTCTTAATTATCTTTTTCAGTTTCACCATTTTTTTCTTGACATTTACAGTTGAACATATTTCAATTAAGCCGATTGAATTGATAACACTGAGCCATATCACGCTATTGGTATCTCCGTAGTATTCATTTATTTAGAGAATTGACAAAAAAAAAAAAAAGAAGATATTTTATTTAATTACAACTTGTATTTTTGGTATATATTGTGGCTAATGATTTTTTTTATATATAAATAATCATGATGTGTAATCCGCTTGAGCCGTAGAGCGTAAATATTTTTTGTCGTCCCAGCAAAATGAGCTTTTTGAGGATCGAACTCGAACTTGTATTTTCATCCTTATAAGGATTGAGGTCGTTTACCTAGCTTAACTCATATCTTGTTGGTGGGTAATGCTGATTTCTTTAATCTTTGTGTAATTATATTAAATAATTCTTGAAATTACATGGAGAGTATTTAATTGTGCAATTATTATCTTAAACAACACTCAAATGACATAGAAGGAGTATCTAGTAACTGCAGTTAGCATTCCGCAGTAAGTTTATGCGAAAACAAAATATTTAAAATTTATTGGCAATAATATCGAAAGTCAAAACACACTTGCACACCAAGGCAAGTGACTGATGTAATTGACTTATTTCTAATACAATTGTCGAATTTAACAGACAAACCCGATGAAAAAGACCAAGGAAAATAAAATAAAACATACTAGTTAAGTTGTTTATATATCATTCCCAGTATATCATTTGCACATTATATTGAGCTTCTCACGTAAGCCTCGGAAGGGATATCGATTCATTATCCGTATCTTCTTGGTCCTCCTGGTCGTGATGACTTGAACATCAAAATTGCAAAAAAAAAAAAAAAAAATTTATATTTTGTGAAAAAATGGGTCTATTATAACAGAACATCAAAGATTCACTTTATTTTTATCTTTTTGATCAATAATTAATTTCATTAAAAAAAAAAAGAGAAATCAGAATTCTTTTTCTTTTTTCTCTGTTAATAGAGAATAAATAACACGATAATTTAACGTGGAAAACTCCCCAAGTAGAGAAAAACCACGGCCGTTGCCAAACGACAACCAAGAAAAATATTCACTACGTGGCAAATTGTTACAACCACAATTACAAAATATTTTTCTACCCGATACCCTCAAAACACCTCAAATATTTTATACTCCAAGGGATTCCAAAAGACTTGCTCTAAATCCCTAATATAAAATACATTCAAGTGTTTTTTGTGTGTTTAGAAACCTAAACCTTAGCTTCTTTTTTATAGCCAATCCACCACTCTCACATGCTCTTCTCCCCGACGTGGAATTGAGCAAAACTAAATTTTATACTTTTTTTTTTTTTCAACAAAGGTGGCTAGCAGCTCTTCTATAGTACTAAAGTCATCTCCAAACTTTGAGTCATAATATATCAAAGCAAGGAAAAAAAAAATGAACAAAAAAAAAACTCAGTACTCGTACATACCTAGAAGCTGACGAGCGGAGGTTGACGGCTGTATCAGAGCAAAAATGATGAAGATAAATATAAAGAGAGCAATGAAAACCTTGTGATGAGCATTATTAGCCATATCTTAAACAAAGCCGAATGGCTTGGAACTTCTCCTGCAGCAATATATTATGGTCCTTTTTATAAACAATATGTGGTAGATAATTATCCTTATCAAGGCCATAATTTTCCACAGAATTTTCATTTTAAACTCTTATTCCAGACTTTCTGTGGAGCTGTCGTTTTACTTGCAGCCCAAGTTGAACCTTTCCAGGTTTTTTCATTAATATTATTCATTAATATGAAATAGTGGTCATCCTTATAATGTAATATAATATAAATATAATATTATTCATTAAAAGCTAAAATAAAAAAAGTGGTCATCCTTATAATATAATATAGTAATTAAGAATACTTAAGGATTGATTATTATTTAGTATCTCATGTTTAACCTCATTTACAAGTCAAAATCTTTATTTTAAAAGTTGAACTTTTAGGTCCCTATAATTTTATTATGTTAACTACTTTGCCATTTTGTTGAATTTTATGTGAAGGATAAATAGTAAATTAGTGTTTTTAAGATTTTAGGAAATTTGATAAAATTCATTAACCATGACATGCATTTTAACAAACCTTAATACCAAATAATAGTTGATAATTTTGTCATTCTATTTAAAAATTAATTAAGTGGTTATTTTTGCTTGGACTATTAATCTTTTCTTCCAAATAAAAAATTTTAAATATCTATATTTATATATTTTTTTTAATCCTATAATATTATTATGGCATATCCATATTATATTCTTTATTGATGAATTTCTAATAACTTTCTTTTAAAAAATACTAATAATTTACAAAAAAAATACTAATAATTTACAAAATAATATATTAAAAATATGTTAAATTTATTGTTATTTGTATAACACACGTAGTTAATATGTTAAAATCAAATTCAATTAATAATTTCATTTAATAATTTAGACTTATAAGGAGTTGACTTTTCTTCAACATAAAATAAAATGGAACAAGTAATTTTAATTGATTCATCTTATTTGTATGTGTTATTTACTCATTTTATATATTTTCAATAAAAAATTAATCTACATATTTCTACATGATAACTGTTGATCCAAATCAGTCTTTCTCATGTAATTTGGGATTTCCAAAATACTCTTACATCATTTCTGAACCCAGCCTTATATACTAGCTCAGGATGTACTCCGCGGGCGATGTGGGACGCATCATCTCGTATGTGTTATTTACTAATTTTATATATTTTTTCAATAAAAAATTAATCTACATATTTCTACATGACAACTGTTGATCCAAATCAGTTTTTATCATGTAATTTGGGATTTCCAAAATACTCTTACATCATTTGGGATTTCAAGAGCCTTAAATACAAGCTTAGAGTTGGTAGTTCAAACATTAGAAAAAAAAAAAAAAGGGAAGAAGAAAAAGCAGAAGAAGAAGAGGAATTAGGTGTAATTGCTCACATAATTTAAATTTTGAGCTTCTTATGTGCGCATCCCTGGTCCTCCGGGCGGTAACAACTTATATTAATTAATTACTCATATTATATGAAAAATAATGGTTGGATTGATAAATAAGATGCAATATATACTTACTAGGATGTTGCCGAGCAGTTATGGATGATAGGTGCAGAGCCAAAATCAGAATTATGATTTGGAGGATCACCGCAACCTTCTTGTTGCTCTTAGCCATTGTTGTTGTTATGCAAGCAAAGGGCTTATAGAAACTGTAACATCCTCTTTATGCAAGCAAAGAGCTTATAGAAACTGTCAATTTTAAACAAGAGACTGGAGAATGGTGTTGATGCTAATATCCATGTAAGTTCATTATTCATCTTGGGTTTCAACGACTTATACCTACTCTTCCACAACTAACTTAGTCCTCCAAGAAAATAAATTGTGGTGTATTTACTTATAGAAATTAGTTTTCTGTTTTATCACGGAACATTTTTCTTAGAAAATGAAAATTAGAAAATAGAAAATGGAAAATGCGATTACTTGATAACAATAAAAAATTAAAATTTTTTATTATAAATTTTATTTTAAAAACTTCACAAAACATTATTGATGACATTCATAATTAAAATAAAATATTATAAAATAAATTTAGAAAATAATTTTTATTTAAAAATTTTTGAATTTTTTTTTACTGATTATTTATAATAATAAGAAATCAATTTTTTAATCAATTTTTGTAAAATTCTTAAAAAAAAATAAAGGATATAAATATTATAAATAATAATAATAATATTAAAGTATGTATAATTTTTTATTTATTTAGAATATTTTATTTATTCAATTGATTTTTATTTATTCAATGAAAATATTTTATAGAAAAAATTATTTATAGATATTAAGACTTTCATAATGAAAATGTCATTTTATAAAAATGAAAAACATATCTTTTGTTATAAAGGAAATTACGGAAACAACTTAGTTATTTTCCAAATCTTAGTTAAACACTCCCTTATCTTTTCAATTTTATCAATTCAATTATAAAGTTCAACCTCCATGTAAATAGACTGAATGTATAAATTCACTAATGAATTTTGTAACTTTTTTTAGTGTAAACTAGTATTCGGATGTCATTGACAGGGACCGTCTAATCTGGCTAGGAGTTTAATTACAGTTAAGACTTCTCACCCTTCCCTGCAGGTGCGTTTAGTGGGGATCGAACTGAAAATTCTTCCCACATGTCCAACCTGCGTTGCCAACTGAGTTGTAACCTGTAGGTCTTAATTTTGTAATTTTAATCCAATAATATCCTAATCTTTGTGATAACCTATTGTCTTTTTTTAACTTGCAATTTTGATGATATTGTACATATTTCCATACTAACATTTTTAGGATTTTGGTTTTTATATGCAAAATATAATTTAATATATAGTTAGCATAATTTTTAGAACAATAATTTTCACATTTTTTAACTATTTAAAATGTGTTAATTAATCTATTTCTACGAGTTGAATTGTTTAATAAAATGGTTTTGCAAGTTGAATGTTTCATGTATATCATATTATTATTTCTCTTATTTATAGAATTTTTATTAGAAGCTGTCAACAAATAATTTCAAAGACAGTAATTTCTAAAGTTAAAAAGCAACAAATAATTTCAAAGACAGTAATTTCTAAAGTTAAAAAGCAATAATAATACAGTAAAATTATTATTAAAGACCAAAGAAAAAAGATTAGCTAATCAAGAAAATAATACCAACATATAGTCCTTAATATAATTTGTTATCACAAATTTACAACTGTTATTAATAAAGAGTTGGGCACTGGTACAAGCCGGAAAATAAAATAAACTATAATTAATGGCATTCGTATATGGATTGCATTATCTGCGCCTCCCTGGTCCTCCTGGCGGTGATCCACCGCCGCACGCACTTATCATGCAGTCTACAAATACCAGTAATTAATTTCATTAAAAAAAAAATTCAAACAGGTGCTTTAGACAAAGAAAATGTAAAATCCATGAATTTATGAAATTTTCTTAGATTTTTATCCTATGTATTTTAGAATTTTATATTTCATCCTTTAATTCGAAAACAAAATTGATAAATTAAATAATATATTTAAAAAAAAAATTTAAATGGCTTAAATCTCGTTGCTAATAAAAAACAATGAAACATATATAGATTGTTATTTCAAAATAGTAAAATTAACTTTCCGATATAATTTATCAATTTCAATCAAGTAAAAAAATTTTATAAAGTCAGTGAAAATTTTTAAATTCCATCAATTAATTGTAAATTAATGATGATATATCTAGATTATCACAAGTGAGAGTTGATGTTTCTCATATATCAAAAATTAGAATTTAGAATTCTTTTTCTTTACTATTAATAATAATGATAAAAGGAGTAATGAATTAAATGCATACCTTCGAGAAGCCGAACAGCGGAGGTTGGCGACACCATCAGAAGAAAGATGATGGTGAAGATCATAAAGATGGAAATGAAAACCTTGTGATCAGTATTATTAGGCATGTTTTATATTCGCAGGATTGGAATTAAGTAGCTTCTTGCAATTTGTATGACCCTTTGAGATTTTGGATTCCCAATTATAAACAGCTTGTGGTAGATAATTGTCCTTATCAATGACGATCCCAAGTTAGATAATCTTCAACAAAATTTTCATTTTTTAAAAACTTAAATTATTATTAATTCCACAACTTATTCACAACCAGAGTTACATACATAACATATTCAAATAAAAAACCCAGAGTTACAATACATAACATATTCAAATAAAAAGAAAAAAAAGACCTATAATTGAGTTGGGTTAATGAATTGAGTTGGTTATGTATATAATACTACTAGTCGTTTGCATAATATCTTGGGCTTCTGTCTTAACTTTTAATCGTCCGATGGGATATGCACTGGATAATCAACGCCTCCCTGGTCCTCCAGGACTTGGATCACTCTCACACGCGTCCGCCTGGCAAGAAGGCCCTGCAACTATTATCACAATTAATTTCATTTTTGAAGTGACAATAACATAAAGGGATTTTCTAAGATGACTTGAAGTAAATTTAAGCCATCAAAATTGCAAAAAAAAAAAAAAAAATTTATATTTTGTGAAAAAATGGGTCTATTATAACAGAACATCAAAGATTCACTTTATTTTTATCTTTTTGTATTTCCTTTTATATAATAAAAATCGTCTAACTGAAAATTAAGGATTGAGATTTACAAACAAAAAAAAAATATTTTCCAACATTTTTAAATGCATGCATTTGGACTCTAAAAAAAAATTTAGAAAAAAAATAAAATTGAAAAAAATTTCAGCAGTCTAAGTAAATAATGTTGCACAAATAAAATTTTATTTTTTGAAAATAATGTGGTAATTAACAAATTTTATAATGTAATTTTTGTTACAATACTAAAAAGTCGCAAGCAATGGCATAGGAATTTAATATATATATTATACGTATTTTTTTTAAATATTTATCTAGATTTAAGGATTAAAATCGTAATTGTAGTAAATTTTTGATCGATGATATAGTGCAAATTATTCATTTCAGTAATAATTATAATGCCTTTTAAATTTTAAAAAATAATACGGTTGAAGGAATACATATTAATACCGAGGTCGCCCGAAAAAAGATGAGAAGAAAGGAAAAATGTTTACCATGTAAAATATTTAGAAAATAGTATTTTTTTTTTTTTTTTGGAATAAGGAAGGAAAAATATTGAAGGGAATTAAATATTTTATTTATTTTCCATAAGGACATAATTATATGAAAATCGTCTCTGATTTGGAAAAAGAAATAATGGAAAAAAATAGAAAGATTTTATTTATTTATATTAAAATTATCTAAATATCCCATGCAACTGAAATCATATTTTATTAATTTAAAAATAATAAAAGTACACATGGGTTGATATTCAATAATAGCATTTCCTTTTCTCATTATATCTAAAGTCTACAGTGACTACCATAGGTCAAGTCATGTATTTGTAAGCCAATCGGTGTTTGTTGCCATTAATCACGGGCCAAGGGAAGTACCATTAATCACGGCAAGGAGTATTCTAATGGAACAAGGAAATTTGTTTGGCAGATTCAGATGCCTACAGGCAAAGGGAAAATAACAATGACTTGACCTAAGTCAACACTAAAATTCAAATTGTTTATCATATAATTTTGTTATATCTTAATTGATATGAAAATTTGCTATTTATCTTTTTTTATTAATTTTTTTATATCTTAATTTGAATGTGAATATCTTGTATTATTAAATCAATTTAATTAAATAAATATCATTGATATAGAAATTAATTATAATATTAAATGCCTATAAATTAAAAAAAACATATTCTTTTAGATTCTGTTGATTTTTAGCAAATAATTTATTTAGAAACTATTAACTTAGAACATATAGGCGATGGTCAAAGTTTGAATTTGTGATGAAGTTCAACTATTATCAAAATGATTAGACATTAATCAATTAACGAGGAAAATCATTCATATCTTGAAATTTTAATTTACGATTGTAAGCGTCATATGCAATAATTTACTTCATAATATACGTTTTGACTACTTTAAAAGCTGTTGACGAATAAAGTCTTAATAATATACGAATTAAGAACTCGATATAATTGGTCATATTTTTACTCGACTATAATTGGGTCATTATTTTACCTAATGAATAACATATATTGCAAAATTTTGAGTTCAAACCCTTAAATTAATTGTCGTCATTAAATTTACAGTGAAATGCATAAATAAACAAAAACCAAATCAATTGCAAAATGAAAATAAGAACATACTTTGATAAATCCAAGACCAGATAACCATGACTTAAAATGATTACAAAAACCATAAACCAAAGCTGCAAGCATAATTGTTAATTCCCATGTACCCCTTTTAAATATAAATATGAAAGGTAAGTACATAATAATTAATTAATGTTAAAATTTTTCATGTATTCCGGCTTGTAGTTATTGGGGACTAACCAGGAGGAGAGGGCAGGGATCCTCCCAAACATCTGAGGAGTGAAAGATAACCGGCCGGGAGGTCTAAAAATGATGAACAGCAAATGTGATTAACATAAAAACACCATGCCTCAACAATCCTATCACATAAGTAACCCATTTAAATTTATAAAAGAATACCGAATATATGAAAGAAAAAAGATTCTTGACATGAAGAACTGACCTGGCGTCTGCTGGAATAGAGTAATCTGCAGTACCATGAAAAAGAACAATAGGAGGTAGCAGAGAAACCACATTTTTCACACTGGGGTCCTTTACAATTACTTCAGGTGAAAATCTTCGTAAGGATTCTTCTCCTTCCATTATGCTGTATGAAAATGGAGTCATCAGCATATCAGAATGAGACGCAGAGAATGAAGGCATCATTAACTGAATGAAACTGAAGCATAGCTACAGTTCAACAAGAAACGAAGAAATGCTTTACCTTAAGAAGACAGAACGATATAAACCACGACTGTGGAAATAATCTACGAGTTTTAACAAATTGTACCTGCTTTTAGATGTGACAGGAAAAATTGTAAAAAAAAGCTCCAAATAAGAAAAATCTAAGTAATGTTTATGGTCATTTAAGCAAGCAGATACTGCATTGTCTTAACAAAAACTAACCCTCCAGAAAGTCCAAAATAAGCCTTAATCTGGGACAGACTCCAAGTAATGCTTGCTCCTTCACCAGCCTCCTTGATTGCCTGCTCTAGAAGAGTACAAGCAGCAATATGTGCACCAGCTGATTATCCCATTAAATAAATTCTATCAAGGAAAACACAGGGATAACAACATCATTAGCATTCACCAGTAAATTGAATCTAAACACTGATATTAAAAAAAAATTTGAAAAAGGAAAAAAAATCCATTACCGGTTAGGATCACCTCCATATTGAGCAATGTTATTTCATACAAATGAGATGTAACTGTTAGTGCCCTCATGAACATGTAACTGTTATTGATTTTGTGGAAAAAGAATACAAATATTGCTTGACTCAAAGTTAAGGTCAATGATTAACCATCAACGTTTTATTCAAAGATGAAAACTTTTCTTTTACCAATTTTATCAACATTGTTGGATAATATTTCAGAAATATTACTTCTAAAACTGCACCAATTTTCTGTTTTTTTTTTTTTTTTTTTTTCCAATTTTTTTTTTTTTTTTTTTTTTTTGAACAGAATGAATATAATTTCATTGATAAAGCCTATTAGCATCTAAATACAAAATTGCAGATAAAGAAATAGGAGGATTACAAATCCAACGGGCGGAGAAAATATTCCTGAAACATGCTTAAAAGGTCAGCTGCTATATTTGCAGCTCTATAAATAAGAATAAGCTGGTAATGACCAAAAAATGCTAATCTTTCTCGGATGTCAGCAATCAAAGCCTCAGGATCCCAACTAACCATTCTTGTACATATGATTAACCATCTCCCAAAGCGTAGCTGAATCAATTTCAAAAGAAAAATGCACCAAGTTACTATGAAAAGATTGCTCTCTTCATATTGCTAAGGAAAGAAACTTGAGGATATGATTACATGTTTCATATATTATAATAGTTTCATATATTATAATATTAGAAATTTAATTTTTTATAATTTATTAATAAAGTGTGAAGTAAATTATTTTTGTCAACTATTTTCTCCGTCTCATTTCAAGTGTTACTTTAGAAATCTGTTTCATTTCTTTATCATTTTAGAAAATTAAGTCTTAATTATCTTTTTCAGTTTCACCATTTTTTTCTTGACATTTACAGTTGAACATATTTCAATTAAGCCGATTGAATTGATAACACTGAGCCATATCACGCTATTGGTATCTCCGTAGTATTCATTTATTTAGAGAATTGACAAAAAAAAAAAAAAGAAGATATTTTATTTAATTACAACTTGTATTTTTGGTATATATTGTGGCTAATGATTTTTTTTATATATAAATAATCATGATGTGTAATCCGCTTGAGCCGTAGAGCGTAAATATTTTTTGTCGTCCCAGCAAAATGAGCTTTTTGAGGATCGAACTCGAACTTGTATTTTCATCCTTATAAGGATTGAGGTCGTTTACCTAGCTTAACTCATATCTTGTTGGTGGGTAATGCTGATTTCTTTAATCTTTGTGTAATTATATTAAATAATTCTTGAAATTACATGGAGAGTATTTAATTGTGCAATTATTATCTTAAACAACACTCAAATGACATAGAAGGAGTATCTAGTAACTGCAGTTAGCATTCCGCAGTAAGTTTATGCGAAAACAAAATATTTAAAATTTATTGGCAATAATATCGAAAGTCAAAACACACTTGCACACCAAGGCAAGTGACTGATGTAATTGACTTATTTCTAATACAATTGTCGAATTTAACAGACAAACCCGATGAAAAAGACCAAGGAAAATAAAATAAAACATACTAGTTAAGTTGTTTATATATCATTCCCAGTATATCATTTGCACATTATATTGAGCTTCTCACGTAAGCCTCGGAAGGGATATCGATTCATTATCCGTATCTTCTTGGTCCTCCTGGTCGTGATGACTTGAACATCAAAATTGCAAAAAAAAAAAAAAAAAATTTATATTTTGTGAAAAAATGGGTCTATTATAACAGAACATCAAAGATTCACTTTATTTTTATCTTTTTGTTAATTCACATAATTTCGACCTTTTATAATAATAATGGTCTAACTGAAAATTAAGGATGAGATTACTAATAATGGTCCTAAAACCTGAAAATTAAAGGATGAGATTACAACAAAAAAAAAAAGTATTTTCATTATTTTAAAATCAAAATCATGTGACCTCTAAAAAAAATTAAGAAAAAATAAAAAATATTTGAAAAAATTTCAAGACAGTCTAAATAAAAATGTTGCAACAAAATATAATTTTTATTTTTTGAAATAAAATGTGTTTAATTAACAATTTTTTATAAATGTAATTTTTGTTAAACATACTAAAAAAAAATCGCAGCAATGGCATAGAATTAATATATATATATATAAATATATATTATATATATATAAAGTAAGTATTATGTATTGTTTTATATTTATCTAATGATTTAAAGGATTAAAAATTCATATTGTAGTAATTTTTGGATCCGATAATATATAGTGAATTTATTCGTTTCCAATAAATTATTGCCCTTTTAAATTTTAAAAAAATACGGTTGAGAGGAATACATAATTTTAATAGAGGCCGACGAAAATAGTATGTTAAGAGAAAGAAAATATTCCAAGAAAATATTTAAGGAAATAGTTTTTTTTTTTTTTTTTTTTTTTGGGAATGAGGAAGGAAAAATATTGAAGGAAGTAATACTTTATTTATTTTCCATAAGGACATTATATGAATCTCTCTGATTTGGAAAAGAAAATATTGGAAAAATATTGAAGGAAGTAATACTTTATTTATTTTCCTGGTCCTTCTGCTACTGATCCACTGGGTTGCGCCGCTCCTATAAGTATCATAATTAATTTCGTTAAAAGAAATCATATAATTATTTGTTATCTTTAATTACTTATGAATAAAATGATTATCTTTAATTACTTATGAATAAAATGATGATATAAAAATATTAATTTGAAAAAAAGTTTATTAGTTATTATTTTATGAGATTAATATAATATAAATATCAATCAGTTACCACCTGTTAATACGAAAAGCTCCAAAATATAGTAATAAAATAAAAAGTTAGTTGAAACTTTATAAGGTATCAACTAATGATTAAAGGCTATGTCGATAAATTAATTATTTCAGTAATTGTTAGTTGCCTGAATAATTGTCTGCGTTTATAAAATATTTAAAAAAAAGCAACATTTCATCAAACTTTAAATGTTACCGAAGGGATATCGATTCGATTATCTGCGTTTTCCTGGTCCTCCTGGTGGTGATCCACCGCCGCACGGACTTATCGCGCAGTCTACAAATATCAATAATTAATTTCATTAAAAAAAAAAAAAAGAGAATTCAAAATTCTTTTTCTTTTTTCTCTGTTAATTGATTACCAGTTACAATGAGATTAAAAAGAAAAGGAATCAGGATATAATTGAGTTCAAGTGGAATGTTAAGCTCAATTTTTAAGTTTTTACATGGATTCATTTGATTCATTTAATTCTTATTTGTACCAGACGATGAAAAATTATTTTAAATATCTAAATTAAATGAAATTAGAAGAATTGCAGATGAAAGTACACGAGATAAAAAATTCAATCTTTCCCTAAGATTTCGAATAACTATCTTGAATTCAAGTTGATTATATTCTAACACTCAGTACAACAGATAACAAATAAAAAATAAAAAAAAATAAAAAAAAAAAACAACTTGAGCAGAAGATCCAAACTTAATTAAAGAGTTGCCCCTTTATAATACTAAATTCATCTCCAAATTTTGAGTCATAATATATCAAAGCAAGGGAAAAAAAATGAACAAAAAGAAAAACTCAGTACTCGTACATACATAGAAGCTGACGAGCGGAGGTTAGAGAATAAATAACACGATAATTTAACGTGGAAAACTCCCCAAGTAGAGAAAAACCACGGCCGTTGCCAAACGACAACCAAGAAAAATATTCACTACGTGGCAAATTGTTACAACCACAATTACAAAATATTTTTCTACCCGATACCCTCAAAACACCTCAAATATTTTATACTCCAAGGGATTCCAAAAGACTTGCTCTAAATCCCTAATATAAAATACATTCAAGTGTTTTTTGTGTGTTTAGAAACCTAAACCTTAGCTTCTTTTTTATAGCCAATCCACCACTCTCACATGCTCTTCTCCCCGACGTGGAATTGAGCAAAACTAAATTTTATACTTTTTTTTTTTTTCAACAAAGGTGGCTAGCAGCTCTTCTATAGTACTAAAGTCATCTCCAAACTTTGAGTCATAATATATCAAAGCAAGGAAAAAAAAAATGAACAAAAAAAAAACTCAGTACTCGTACATACCTAGAAGCTGACGAGCGGAGGTTGACGGCTGTATCAGAGCAAAAATGATGAAGATAAATATAAAGAGAGCAATGAAAACCTTGTGATGAGCATTATTAGCCATATCTTAAACAAAGCCGAATGGCTTGGAACTTCTCCTGCAGCAATATATTATGGTCCTTTTTATAAACAATATGTGGTAGATAATTATCCTTATCAAGGCCATAATTTTCCACAGAATTTTCATTTTAAACTCTTATTCCAGACTTTCTGTGGAGCTGTCGTTTTACTTGCAGCCCAAGTTGAACCTTTCCAGGTTTTTTCATTAATATGAAATAGGATGTCACAACTTATAGCTACTGCTTTAAATTTATATATAGACAGAGACAGGTGTGATAATCTCAAACTTGGAGGAACCAAAATTTATATAAAATAATATTATAATGTTTTTAATAAGTCAAAAGACAAAATTAATAGAAGAACTGAGGAGAACAAAATTTGTAAGGAAAAGCTAAAATAAAAAAAGTGGTCATCCTTATAATATAATAATTAAGAATATTTAAGCATTGATTATTATTTATTACCTCATGTTTAACCTCATTTACAAGTCAAAATCTTTATTTTAAAAGTTGAACTTTTAGGTCCCTATAATTTTATTATGTTGAACTTTTAGGTCCCTATAATTTTATTTATGTTAACTAACTTTTGCCATTTTTGTTGAATTTTATGTTAGTGAAGGATAAATATGTAAATTAGTGTTTTTAAGAATTATAGGAAATTTGATAAAATTCCATTAACCATGACATGCATTTTACAAACCCTTAATACCAAATCATAGTTGATAATTTTTGGTTCATTCTATTAAAAAAAAATTAATTAATGGGTTATTTTTTGCTTGGAAATATTAAACATTTTCTTCCAAATAAAAGATTTTAAATATCTATATTTATATTTTTTAATCCTATAAATATTATTATGGCATATCCATAATTATATTCTTTATTGAATGAATTTCCTAATAACTTTCTTTAACAAAAATACCTAATAATTTACAAATAATATATTAAAAATATGTTAAATTTATTGTTATTTATATAACACACGTAGTTAATATGTTAAAATCAAATTCAATTAATAATTTCATTTAATAATTTAGACTTATAAGAAGTTGAGTTTTCTTCAACATAAAATAAAATGGACCAAGTGATTTTAATTGATTCATCTTATTCATATGTGTTATTTACTCATTTTATATATTTTCAATAAAAAATTAATCCACATATTTCTACATGACAACTGTTGATCCAAATCAGTCTTTCTCATGTAATCTGGGATTTCCAAAATACTCTTACATCATTTGGGATTTCAAGATACTCTTACAAGCTTAGAGTTGGTAGTTCAAACATTTAAAAAAAAAAAAAAAAAAAAAAAAAAAAAAAAAAAAAAAAAAAAAAAGAAGGGAAGAAGAAAAAAGAGAAGAAGAAGAGGAATTAGGTGTAATTGCTCACATAGATTAAATTTTGAGCTTCTTATGAGCGCATCCCTGGTCCTCCGGGCGGTGACTTGCCTGGACATGCTTCTATGCAACTTCCTACAAACACCATCAATCATATATATGTCATTCAAATAGCTGTCAAATTGGATCATTTTATTTCATATGCCAAATTAATTCATTTTTGAAAGTTAATTCTGAAATTGAAATAATTTGATTAACTTATATTAATTAATTCTTTAATTAATTAATTACCTTATATTATAGTGAAAATAAATGGTTGGATTGATAAATAAGATGCAATATATACTTACTAGGATGTTTCCGAGCAGTTTATGGATGATAGGAGCAGAAGCCAAAATCAAATTATGATTTGGAGGATCAACCTCGCCAAACCTTCCTTGTTGCTCCCTTAGCCATTGTTTTTGTTATGCAAGCAAAGAGCTTATAGACTGTCAATTTTAAACAAGAGACTGGAGAATGGTGTTGATGCTAATATCCATGTAAGTTCATTATTCATCTTGGGTGTTCAACTACTTATACCTACTCTTCCACAACTAACTCAGATCACAACTTAGTCCTCCAAGAAAATAAATTGTGATCTATTTACTTATAGAAAATAGTTTTCTACTTTATTGCAAAACAGTTTTCTTAAAAAATGAAAAATAGAAAATAGGAAAATGGAAAATGCAATTACTTGGTAACAATAAAAAATTTTATTATAAAGTTTAATTTAAAAACTTCACAAACATTATTCATGACATTCATAATTAAAATAAAATATTATAAAATAAATTTAGAAAATTTTTATTTAAAAATTTTTGAAGTTTTGTTAATTACTAATTATTTATAATAATAATATCAATTTTTATCATTTTATCATTTTGTTAAATTTTCTTAAAATAAAGGATATAATATATTTTTAAATAATAAAATTAATTATATATTAAAGCATAATATAATAAAGCATAATATAATTTTTTATGTTATTTAAATATTTTCATTTATTCAATAAAAATATTTTATAGAAAAAATTATTTATAGATATTATAACTTTCATAATGAAAATGTCATTTTATAAAAATGAAAAACATGTCTTTTGTTATAAAGGAAATTACGGAAACAACTTAGTTGTTTTCCAAACCGGTATTCGGACCCATTACCAGGGACCGCTTAATCCGGTTCGGGGCTTAGTCACAATTAAGGCTCATCACCCCTATCTATAGGTGCATTCAGTGGGGATCGAACCAAGAGCTCTTCCCATATGCACAGTCTGCATTGCCAACTGAGCCACAACCGGTATGTCTAAATTTTGTAACTTTAATCTTATAATATCCTAATCTTTGTGATTTGTCTTTTTTTAACTTGCAAATTTTGATGATATTGTACATATTTCCATACTAATAACAATAATTTTTAGGGTTTTGGTTTTTATATGCAAAATATAATTTAATATATAGTTAGTATAATTTTTAGAACAATAATTTTCACATTTTTCAACTATTTAAAATGTGTTAATTAATCGATTTTTACAAGTTGAATTGTTTAATAAAATGGTTTTGCAAGTTGAATATTTCATGTATATCATATTATTATTTCTCTTATTTATAGAATTTTTATTTGAAGCCATCCACAAATAATTTCAAAGACAGTAATTTCTAAAGTTAAAAAGCAATAATAATACAGTAAAATTATTATTAAAGACCAAAGAAAAAAGATTAGCTAATCAAGAAAATAATACCAGCATATAGTCCTTAATATAATTTGTTATCAGTTATCACAAATTTACCATACTTTATTAATAAAGAGTTGGGCACTGGTACAAAGCGGAAAATAAAATAAACTATAAATTAATGGCATTGCGTATATGGATTGCATTATCTGCGCCCCTGGTCCTCCTGGCGGTGATCCACCGCCGCAGCCACTTATCATGCAGTATACAAAATATCAGGTAATTAAATTTCATTAAAAAAAAAATTCAAACAGGTGCTTTAGACTGAGAAAATGTAAAATCCAATGAATTTTATGAAAATTTTCTTGAGATTTTTATCCTAATGTACCTATGTATTTTAGAATTTTATATTTCATCTTTTAATTCGAAAACAAAATTCATAAATTAAATAATATTTTTTAAGAAAATTTAAATGGCTTAAATCTCATATTAATAAAAACCAATGAAACATATATGAGATCGTTATCTCAAAATCGTAAAATTAAAGTTCCGATAAAATTTATATATTTAAATCAAGTAAAAAAATTTTATGAAGTCGGTGAAAATTTTTAAATTCCATCAATTAATTGTAAATTAATGATGATATATCTAAATTATCACAAGTGAGAGTTCATCATTCTCGTATATCAAAAATTAGAATTCAATTCTTTTTCTTTCCTATTAATAATAATGAAAAAAGGAGTAATGAATTAAATGCATACCTTCGAGAAGCCGACCAGCGGACGTTGGCGACACCATCAGAAGAAAGATGATGGTGAAGATCATAAAGATGGAAATGAAAACCTTGTGATCAGTATTATTAGGCATGTTTTGTATACGTAAGATTGAAATTAAGCAGCTTCCTGCAATTTGCATGACCCTTTGAGATTTTGGTTCCTAATTATAAACAGCTTGTGGTAGATAATTGTCCTTATCAATGACGATCCCAAGTTCTTAGTCTTCAACAAAATTTTCATTTTTTAAAAACTTAAATTATTATTAATTCCACAACTTATTCACAACCAGAGTTACATACATAACATATTCAAATAAAAATTCAAATAAAAAAAAAAAAACTATAATTGGAGTTGGTTATGTATATAATTACAACTGGTCGTTTGCATAATATCTTGGGCTTCTGTCTTAACTTTTAATCGTCCGATGGGATATGCACTGGATAATCAACGCCTCCCTGGTCCTCCAGGACTTGGATCACTCTCACACGCGTCCGTCTGGCAAGAAGGCCCTGCAACTATTATCATAATTAATTTCATTTTTGAAGTGAAAATAACATAAAGGGATTTTCTAAGATGACATGAAGTAAATTTAAGTCATCAAAATTGCAAAAAAAAAAAAAAATGTTTATATTTTGTGAAAAAATGGGTCTAATATAACAGAACATCAAAGATTCACTTTATTTTGATCTTTTTGTTGATTCACATAATTTCGACCTTTTATAATAATAATCGTCTAACTGAAAATTAAGGATGAGATTACAACAAAAAAAATATTTTCATCATTTTTAAATCATCATTTGACTCTAAAAAAAAAATTTAGAAAAAATAAAAATTTGAAAAAATTTCAGCAGTCTAAGTAAATAATGTTGCACAAATAAAATTTTATTTTTTGAAATAAATGTGGTAATTAACAATTTTATAATGTAATTTTTGTTACATACTAAAAAGTCGCAAGCATGGCATAGGAATTTAATATATATATATATTACGTATTTTTTTTATATTTATCTATGATTTAAGGATTAAAAATCGTAATTGTAGTAATTTTTTGATCGATGATATAGTGAAATTATTCATTTCATAATATTATATGCTTTTAAATTTTAAAAAAATACGGTTGAAGGAATTACATAATTTAATAGAGGTCGCCCGAAAAAGTATGTAGAGAAAGAAAAATGTTACCCCGAAAAAGTATGTAGAGAAAGAAATGTACCACGGGAAATTATTTAGAAAATTATTTTTTTTTTTTTTGGGGGGGGGAATAAGGGAAGGGAAAATATTGAAGGAAGTAATAACCCTTTATTTATTTTCCAATAAGGACATATTATATGATCTCCTTCTGATTTGGAAAAGAAATAAAATGGGTAAAAAAAATGAAGGAAAATTTTTTATTTTATTATATTAAATTATCTTTTATTTATTTATATTAAATTATCTAAATATCCCAATGCAACTGAAATCATATTTTATTATTTAAAAATAAATAAAAGTACAATGGTTAATATTCAATAATAGCATTTCCTTTTCTACATTATATCTAAAGTTCTAAACAGTGACTACCATAGGTCAAGTCATTATTTAGCAATCGGTGTTGTTGCCATTAATCACGGCAAAGGAGTATTCTAATGGAAAAAGGAAATTTGTTTGGCAGATTCAGTTGCCCACAGGCAAAGGGAAAATAACAATGACTTGACCTAAGTCAACACTAAAATTCAAATTTTTTATCATATAATTATGTTATATCTTAATTGATATGAAAATTTGCTATTTTTCTTTTTTTTTTATTAATTTTTTTATATCTTAGTTTGAATATGAATATCTTTTATTATTAAATCAAATTAATTAAATAAATATCATTGATATAGAAATTAATTATAATATTAAACGCCTATAAATTTAAAAAAATAAACATATTTATTGGCAATAATATCGAAAGTCAAAACACACTTGCACATTTATTGGCAATAATATCGAAAGTCAAAACACACTTGCACACCAAGGCAAGTGACTGATGTAATTGACTTATTTCTAATACAATTGTAGAATTTAAAAGACAAACCCGAAGAAAAAGACCAAGGAAAATAAAATAAAACATACTAGTTAAGTTGTTTATATAACATTCCCAGTATATCATTTGCACATTATATTGAGCATCTCACGTAAGCCTCCGAAGGGATATCGATTCGATTATCCGTGTTTTCCTGGTCCTCCTCCTTGTGGTCTACTGGGGTCCGCATTTATGTACCGAGCATCTATTCCTATAAGTATCATAATTAATTTCGTTAAAAGAAATCATAGTTAATCTTCTTCCTCATGTACAAATTAAAAAAAAAAAAAAAAAAAAAAAAAAAAAAAAAAAAAAAAGAGAATTCAGAATTCTTTTCCTTTTTTCTCTGTTAATTGATTATCAGTTACAATGAGATTAAAAAGAAAAGGAATTGGGATATAATATAATTGAGTCCAAGTGGAATATTATGCTCAAATTGAGTCCAAGTGGAATATTATAATATTAATATAATATTATTCATTAAAAGCTAAAATAAAAAAATGGTCATCCTTATAATATAATATAGTAATTAAGAATATTTAAGGATTGATTATTATTTATTACCTCATGTTTAACGTCATTTACAAGTCAAAATCTTTATTTTAAAAGTTGAACTTTTAGGTCCCTATAATTTTATTATGTTAACTAGTTTGCCATTTTGTTGAATTTTATGTTAGTGAAGGATAAATAGTAAATTAGTGTTTTGATAAATAGTAAATTAGTGTTTTTAAGATTATAGGAAATTTGATAAAATTCATTAACCATGACATGCATTTTAACAAACCTTAATACCAAATAATAGTTGATAATTTTGTCATTCTATTTGAAAATTAATTAAGTGGTTATTTTGCGTGGAATATTAATCTTTTCTTCCAAATAAAAGATTTTAAATATCTATATTTATATTTTTTTAATCCTATAATAATATTATGGCATATCCATATAATGTTCTTTATTGATGAATTTCTAATAACTTTCTTTAAAAAAATACTAATAATTTACAAAATAAAATATTAAATATATTTTAAATTTATTGTTATATAATATAACACACGGCTATAATTGGTAGTTAATATTTTAAAATCAAATTTAATTAATAATTTCATTTAATAATTTAGACTTATAAGGAATTGACTTATCTTCAACACAAAATGGACCAAGTAATTTTAATTAGTTCATTTTATTCGTATGTGTTATTTACTCATTTTATATATTTTCAATAAAAAATTAATCCACGTACTTCTACATGACAACTATTACATCATTTGGGATTTCAAGAGCCTTAAATACAAGCTTAGAGTCGGTAGTTCAAACATTATAAAAAAAGAAGAATTAGGTGTAATTGCTGGCATAATTTAAATTTTGAGCTTCTTATGTGCGCATCCCTGGTCCTCCGGGCGGTGACTTGCCTGGACATGCATCTATGCAACTTTCTACAAACACCATAAATCATATATATGTCATTCAAATAGCTGTCAAATTGGATCATTTTATTTCATATGCCAAATGAATTCATTTTTGAAAATTAATTCTGAAATTGAAATAATTTGATAAACTTATATTAAAACTTATATTAATTAATTACTCATATTATATGAAAAATAATGGTTGGATTGATAAATAAGATGCAATATATACTTACTAGGATGTTGCCGAGCAGTTATGGATGATAGGTGCAGAGCCAAAATCAGAATTATGATTTGGAGGATCACCGCAACCTTCTTGTTGCTCTTAGCCATTGTTGTTGTTATGCAAGCAAAGGGCTTATAGAAACTGTAACATCCTCTTGAGTTGAGTCGGGTTGAACCCCACTCCAAGTAAGTAGAATTCCTTGAAGTGTGATGTTATTTCCTATTTCATTTAGTTCTATTGGAGATGAGTTATGAGAATTCTTGTGTATAGGAGAGGAAAGTTCAAAAGTTGCAGAAAAGAGAAGCTGAAACAGAGTTCAAGCAAGCTTTTGACGTCAAGGTTTGATATCTCATGTTGTTTATTAGTTTCTTTGCATGTAAATTGTGTGGTGTTGCTAGTGAGATGATATGTTGCTTATTGTTGAGTGAGAAGATATTGCTTCACGTTGAGTGGGAGGACTGGTAATGGTGAGAAAATAGGGGATGGAATGAGTTTATGCTGAACCAGAGTTTGCTGGAAATTTTACCAGCAACTTTATCTTGATTTTCACCCCATTTAATGATGGAACTAGGAATTGGCATAGAAGAGTTATTTGTTCCTCTATGTGTTATCTTTACGTGGCCTTTTGAATCATTCAATTTGGAGTTGTATATTGAGAGTTATGGCCAAAAGAACACAGACTGCACAATCTGGAAACACGTCGCGCGCTTGTGCGGTCTGGAAAGCAAGTCGCGCTCGCGGACACTCTTTTGCCTTTCATTTGCCATGTAATTACATTCCTTTGCTCAACATGCATGCATCCAATCATTTTTCAACAAAAATACAACCTAAGAACATGGATTAAAACAACATACAAGCATTTATATGCTTTCACATACGCGGTCGCGACTTGAGCCGAAACTCTCTATGACTCTCAATGCAATGTGGTTCAATTTTTGTCTTTGTTGTTGTTTATCGGCGTAAGATGGTGTGGCGCCTTCGCGCGCTTTTTTTGTGTGGCGGGCGCATGTGAGCGCGTGCGATCGTGGCTGTGGTGGGTGTGTGGCTTCGGACGTCGAAGCGGAGCGTACAAGCGAGCGTGCCGGATTGGTTGTTGGAGGCATCGCGTCGCGCCGAGTGGTTTGTTGATTCGAGGGGAATGACTGTGCGACGTGTGTGGTGCGCTATGGTGCGTTGGGAGCGCGCGGTGTGGTAGCAGGACTGTACGGTTTTTTTTACCGTTGGGTAGTTTAGTTGTGTGTTGTGTGGTTTGATCTATACGCTTTTTCCTCCTAAGTTATTCTTCACACTATGTGAGTTTTACCGATCTTTGGTTATCGGGCGCGCTATCGGCAAGGGGTGGAAGATACGCGCGGCTTATGCGACTGGGCTCCTGGGGAAGCAATTCGCGCTCTCGCACTTCCCTGTGCGCGTTTGGCGAACCCCTTGTGGGTTTCAATGGCAATTTTGACCCATTCATGTTTCACCCATTACAATGACATTCCTTTGCCTATCAACATACATGGCAATCCAATCATGTGGTAAACAAAATATACATAATAAGAACAGTGGATTCAAGACAAAACATGATAAGCAAATTTTGGTATAGAGCAAAATCAATAATGATGAAACTATGCGTTGTGAAACCAATGTTATGTGCCCACTCATTATGTGTGGGGTACGTGTTTACATTGTTGACAATGCAATTCTTTAAGCTCCATTAGGAGGTTTTAGGTAAGAACCATTGTGTAGGAGCTAAGTGCGGCTGTATTGGGCTTCCGGCGGAACACTTAGAATACGCAATCTGCGCCCATACATGTATGGGGAACTTAGTCCCGGACTACAGGGACCGTTTTGAGGGATTTGGATTTAAAGCCGTACGGTGCCAAAATCCGGTTTTGGGCACCAAAAAAACCGGACGAATAACAGGGCATAGGCGGAATCCCGGTTACGGGCTATAAGCATACCAGTTTTCTACCAGTGTTAAATCTTATCACTTCGGTTTCGGCCCCTATAACCTTAATGAGCCATCCAGATATTTGACTTAATCATACAAGTATAATAAGGAGAAAGAGAACCATCAAGAGTAAACGGAAATCATGGTTCATGATTGTGTGTCTTATCCTGTGTTATAATGTGTATGTGTTACATGGTTCTTTGACATATGTATTGTTATTTGTTTATTTTATAATTGAGATAATCCCACTGACAGTTTCTTATGAAAAGTCTGTAATACTCACGAGTACCTGTTTAAGCTCGCAGTTTTGAACCTAGGTTCATAGAGAGTCGGAATTACAACCGCTAAAGTTCAATCTACAGAAGACGACGGTCTTCAGGGTAGCTCCCTATTTTGGAGTATTGTATTATTTAATTTATTTATTCACCTTATCATGGGGCATGTACAAGAGGGCACACAGTTGGGCCCCCAAATCTCCAATTTTGAACATTTGTAAATGGTATATAAATATTCCAGTATATGATTATCAGCATGTCTAATCATATTCCCAAGTCCAACCCCCGCTGTTGTAAGGCAATCTCGGGTCTCGTTTAAATTCGGGTTAACGGTGGACCGAGGCAGGGTGTTACACATCGAACACCTGTCAATTTTAAACAAAGAGACTGGAGAAAGGTGTTGATGCTAATATCCAGATGTAAGTTCATATTCCAGTCAAATTTCAAGAATATTTCATTCTATAGTCAACTTTCTGGTTACAGGAATGACCCTCTCTAATATATAAATACATCAGTTTCCTAAACTTAAAGGAAGATAAACAACGTAAAAGAGGAGGAATTACACAAAAATCAATATATCAGATATTTCTAAAGATACTACATTCTCTAAAAATACAAAACAAAAACTCTACTCGTCCCATTTTAATAGACAAATCCTCCAACACTTCCCCCTCCAAAAGTTGGTGAATGGAATATCCCAACTGAATGAATATCCCACATTCCCAACTTGTCACGACATTTTAAGAAAATCTGACTTGTCACTGCTTTAGTAAGAATGTTTGCTAATTGGTTTTCAGACTGAATCTTATGAACCTTTAAGGCATTATTATCCAGCTTTTCCTTGATAAAAAATCTATCTACCTCTACATGTTTCATCCTGTCATGTTGTATGGGATTATGGGCAATATCACATGCTGCTTTGTTATCACAGTACAAGCTAATTGGACGAGCAGATGCAAATCCTAAATCTCCAAGAAGAAGATTTATCCATAATCCTTCACAAAGTCCAAGTACAACTCCTCTAAGTTCAGCTTCAGCAGACGATCTAGCTACCACATTCTGTTTCTTACTTCTCCATGTGACAAGATTCCCTTCTACGAATGTAAAATATCCAAAGATTCCCTTCTACGAATGTAAAATAATCCAGATGTAGATTTTCCCTAATCCCAATGTCACCTGCCCACAATTAGCATCTGTGTAAAACTTGAATTTCTTGGTTCAGTTGGTTTTTCTTCCCGGAAACCCAAAATTCCCCTTTTCCTTGAGTGCAGCTTTTATGTACCCGTCAAGATGATGTGTTACTTGCATCCATAACTGTGTTTACCCGATTATGCATAAAATTGACCTTGGATCTGTTACTCAAAGCATAGCACCTAAATCCATAGGCCCTTGTATGTATAGAGATACGATCAATTCCTAACCAATCTCAATGGAAAATTGTCCTTTGGTGCAGTTGGAGATTTGAGAAATCTTCATTCCACACAACTTCAATCCTCCTTCTATTGGAAGTATTTGGCTGGTTTAACAAGTCCTGTCATTCCCTGTCTTCCTTCAACAAGATCCAAATGACATATTTTCGGTTGGTTTAAGGAAGAATCCTGCTCATTACTTGAACTCAATTCCTAGGAAAGTATCATTAAACAACCAAGATCGTTCATGTTCGGAAAATCCTCTGTGAAAATGTTCTTTGCCAAACCCTTCTTCCTTTCTTCAAGAGTCATCTCCCGTAACTATATATCATCGACATAAAATAATGAGCGCTAGTAATTTTTCCATTGTTCCTTTTAAAAGAAAATAAAGTGTGCTCCTTGGTTACTCTGTTCGATATACCGAAAGCCTGGTCATTCGGATTTGGTGTGAAACCCTCTGAACCAGGCTCGGGCTCGTGGTGATTGCTTCAAACCATACAGCGCCCTTTTTAATTTACAAACCTTTGTGCCTTTTGAATTTTCAATCAAGCATCCTTCTGGCAAATCCATATAAACCTCCTCAGATAGTTCTCCGTGTAAGAAAGCATTCTTCACGTCAAATTGTTTTAATGGCCAGTCTCGATTTGCCGCTAATGACAGCAAAACTCGAATAGTATTCATCTTGTCAACTGGAGCAAATGTCTCCGTATAATCAATGCCATATGATTGAGTATATCCCTTTGCAACTAATCTCGCCTTGAGCCTTTCAATAGAACCGCCTGCATTATACTTTATTGTATATACCCAACGACAGCCTACAGGTTTCTTTCCGGCTGGACATTCAACCACATCCCATGTTTTATTCTTTTGTAAGGACTTCATTTCTTCATTCATCGCTTCCTTCCATCTTGGATCAGCTAGAGCCTCCTGTACACTATTAGGAATTGATACACTAGACAATTGATTCATAAATGCAATGTTTGATGCAGACAAATTAGAGGTAAAATTAATCATAGGGTACTTGGCTTTATTAGAAAGTTCAGGTTCATAGGTAGCCTTTGGAATACCTCTAGTACTGCGATTTGGCAGCTCCTTTCTTGATATGACTATCTCTTGGGAGGACGATTGGTTTGGTGTGTCTTCATGTTCCACTTCGTCCGTATGATTCGGTTCAAGCACTTCTTCTGAATGATCTGGCTCATGCTCCACTTCGTCCGTGGGACGTGGGATTCGATTCAAGCATTTCTTCCGTATGATCTGGTTCAAGCACTTCTTCTTCCGTGTGATTAGGTACAAGAAAAATTGATTTGCTTTTACTGTTACTTTCACTTTCATCATATACAAGAGTTTGAACTTCATCATGGCACTTCCCCTGAATTTCAGGCTCTTGTCTGAAAAACATAACATTTTCATGGAATACAACATCCATAGTAACAAACATCCTACTTGTTTGAGGATTATAGCATCGATATCCCTTTTGATGAGGAGGATAGCCAAGAAACACACATTTCTCAGCTCGCGGTGCTAGTTTACTCCGTTCCCTTTTAGACAAATGAACATAGGCTACACATCCAAACACCCGAGGAGTTAAATCTGCAATTTTAGGACTTACTACAGTATCCATCAGACATTTAATTGGTGTGCTATATTCAAGGGTCTTGGAGGGACTCCGATTGATACAGTAGACCGCATATGAAAGCGCTTCACCCCAATAACATGCCGGCATTTGAGCTTCAATTAGAGCAGCCCTGACTACTTCTAACAAATGACGATTTTTTCGTTCTGCTACTCCATTCTGCTATGGAGTATTAGGGCAGGTGCGTTGGTGAATAATTCCTCGATCCGCTAAAAAAGATTGAAGTTCTGACTACATGTATTCTCCTCCATTATCACTTCTCAATTCTCAAATGAACCTTTCTTTAATACTGGTTTCAATCATTTGGCAAATGTTTTAAATAACATTGCAGAACTGTCACTCTGATTTATCATGCAAAGCCAGGTCATCTCGTACAATCATCAATAAATGTAACAAACCACTGTGATCCTCCTAAAGTTGAAATTTTAGACGGACCCCATACATCTGAATGAATAATCATAAAAGGCAATGGACTTTTATTTGAATTTGAAGGAAACGATGTTCTATGACTCTTTGCAAGTTCACAAACATCACAATACAAAGATGAAATGTTTATGTCTAAAAAACGATCTGAAAACAACCTTTTAAGATAACTAATGATAAATGTCCTAGACGTCGATGCCACAACTGAATATCTCCTTCATTATTTGAATCAACTGCTAAAGATCTCCCCAATCTGTCTGAGTCCTTTTTGTTCAGATCCAAATAATATAGTCTTCCTTGTCTAATACCACACCCAATCGTCCTCCTTGTTCGAATATCCTTAAACACACAAGAGTCAGGCCAAAAAATCACAACACATAATAAAGCTATAATAAGAGCTTTTGGTATTTGGAGACAGATAAAGATTGTAATTTTCAGGATGGAACAACAAGAAACAGTATCAAAGATTTTAATCATGTGGAAGAGTAACAGTTCCTTGCCAAATGATAGAGGATTCTCTGCCATCCTGCAGTGGATTATTTGGAAAAGATGAGTGTTTAAGATTTCTTAATTTGTCTAGCATCATGTACATGATCAAGTGCAAGCAGAACAATTATCCATGTACTATTTCAAAGTTTTTAAGTGCAAGCCTTACCACCTTTGGATCATCACTCCTGTGGTTGTGCCATGCTTTCGCTTTTCATCAGCAGTAGTAAGCAGCCAGCGCAGGGGGTGCTTAGACTTCTCCTAGGTGCTTTGTTGTGATCCCCAACAATTCAGGATCCCTAATAATCTCAAAGCAACGTTCTTTTGTGTGGCCGGGATTATTACACTGAGTACATGTGTAATTATCTGTTTTGGAGCCCCTGAATTGTTTGTGCGGTTCTTTTTTGCTATCTAAGGACAGTAGATCAATCGTTATGTCTCTGTTTTTGAGAGTTTTACACGTAAAAGTTCCTCTGATCAAAGCATCTTCCAAGTCAGGTACAATATCCTTTCTTAGAATTTCTCCTCGGACTTGTTCTAGATCATCATCTAATCCAGCTAAGAAGATATGTACTCTCAGCCTTTCAGTAGACTTGTCATACAACTCCACATCTCCAGGGTCCTTCATAACAATCTTGTCACGATGGTCCAATTCCCTAAAGATCTCAATCAGTTCACCATAGTATTCTGTTAGGGGTCGACTTCTCTGTCTTGCTGCAAAGGCCCTTTGATTCAAAGCAAATACTTGCAGTTCATCACTTCCATCATAGAAGGCTTTAGACAACGCTTCCCATATTCCTCGAGCTGTAGGTAACCTGAGATATCTCTTCATGATTTCTGGTTTCATAGACATCAAGAGCCATCTCTTGACCTTTTGATTTGATTTGCACCATACCATGCTTCATATTCTGGATCTTCCTCTAACGGTGGATCCTTCTTCCCTCTAATAAACGAGAGTTTCTCTCGTTCAGCGATGTGCATTTCCATTAGTTGTGACCATACATCATAATTAGATTCATCTAATGTTATACCTACATTAAAAACACCTTCAGATTGAACAACCACCAGAGCAGGAGTTGATTTAGAGGCATCCGTCATTGTTACAGATTTGACAATTTCATAGACAATTCCTCCGCTCTGATACCAAGTCAAATTTCAGAATTTCATTCTATATCAACTTTCTGTTACAAGGAATGACCTCTCTAATATATAATACATCAGTTCCTAAACTATAGGAGATAAACAACGTAAAAGAAGGAGGATTACACAAATCAAGTATATCAGATATTCTAAAGATATACATTCTCTAAATACAAAAAACAAATCTATCTCTTTAATAGACAAAGACAAATCTCACAATATTCATCTTGGTGTTCAACTACTTATACTACTCTTCACAACTAACCTCAGAATCACAACTAACTTAGTCCTTCAGAAAATAAATTGTGGTGTATTTTACTTTATAGAAAGTTTAAGTTTTCTTTTTTTATTACAAACAGTTTCTTAGAAATGAAAATTAAAAATAGAAAATGGAAAATCGGCGATTACTTGGTAAAACAATAAAAATTAAAATTTTTTACTATAACATTTTAATTTTAAAACTTCACAGAAAACATTATTCATGACTTCATAATTAAAAATAAAATATTAAAAGATAAATTTAAGAAAATTTTTATTAAAAATTTTGAATTTTTACTGATTATTTAATAATAAAATATAAAATTTTATCACTTTTGTAAAAAATTTCTTAAATCAAGGATATAATATATTTATTATAATAAAATAATGATATATTAAAACATAATATAATTTTTTAATATAATTTTTTATGTTATTTAAATATTTTTATTTATTCAATGAAAATATTTTATAGAAAAAATTATTTATAGATATTAAGACTTTCATAATGAAAATGCCTTATCTTTTCAATTTTATCAATTCAATTATAAAGTTCAACCTCCATGTAAATAGACTGAATGCATAAATTCACCCATGAATTTAATAATTTTTTTTAGTGTAAACTAGTATTCAAACTAGTATTCGGATCTCATTACCAGGGACCGCCTAATCCGGTTAGGAGCTTAATTATAGTTAACACTCCTCGCCTCTCCCTGCAGGTGCGTTTAGTGGGGATTGAACCAAGAGCTCTTTCCACATGTCCAACCTGCATTGCCAACTGAGTTATAACCTATAGGTCTGAATTTTGTAATTTTAATCTAATAATATCCTAATCTTTGTGATAACCTATTGTCTTTTTTTAACTTGCAATTTTTGATGATATTGTACATATTTCCATACTAACAACAATAATTTTTAGGGTTTTAGTTTTTATATGCAAAATATAAATTAATATATAGTTAGCATAATTTTTAGAACAATAATTTTCACATTTTTCAGCTATTTAAAATGTGTTAATTAATATAATTTTACAAGTTGAATTCTTTAATTAAATGGTTTTGCAAGTTGAATGTTTCATGTATATCATATTATTATTTCTCTTATTTATAGAGTTTTTATTAGAAGCTGTCAACAAATAATTTCAAAGACTAATTTCTGAAGTTAAAAAGACATAATAATACAGTAAAATTATTATTAAAGACCAAAGAAAAAAGATTAGCTAATCAAGAAAAGAGTACCAACATACAGTCCTTGATATAATTTGTTACCACAAATTTACAGCTGTTATTAATAAAGAGTTGGGCACTGGTAAAAGCCGGAAAATAAAATAAACTATAGTTAAATTTATGCCACAAAAGACAAACTATAGTTAATGGCATTCGTATATGGATTGCATTATCTGCGCCTCCCTGGTCCTCCTGGCGGTGATCCACCGCCGCACGCACTTATCATGCAGTCTACAAATATCAGTAATTAATTTCATTAAAAAAAAAATTCAAACAGGTGCTTTAGAAAAAAAAAAATTCAAACAGGTGCTTTAGACTGAGAAAATGTAAAATCCATGAATTTTATGAAATTTTCTTAGATTTTTATCCTATTTATTTTAGAATTTTATACTTCATGTTTTAATTCGAAAACAAAATTCATAAATTAAATAATATTTTTTTAAGAAAATTTAAATAGCTTAAATCTGATTATTAATAAAAAAAGATCTTTATTTCAAAATAATAAAATTAAAGTTTCGATATAATTTATCAATTTCAATCAAGTAAAAAAATTTTATAAAGTCGTTGAAAATTTTTCAAATTGCATCAATTAAAATAATCTCAATCGTGAATTAATGATGATAAATTTAGATTATCACACGTGAAAGTTGATCTTTATCGTATATCAAAAATTAGAATTCAGAATTTTTTTTCTTTACTATTAATAATAATTATAAAAGGAGTATTGAATTAAATACATACTTCGAGAAGCCGATCAGCGGAGATTGGCGACACCATCAGAAGAAAGATGATGGTGAAGATCATAAAGATGGAAATGAAAACCTTGTGATCAGTATTATTAGGCATGTTTTATATACGTAGGATTGAAATTAAGTAGCTTCCTGCAATTTGCATGACCCTTTGAGATTTTGAATTCCCAATTATAAATAGCTTGTGGTAGATAATTGTCCTTATCGATGACAACCCCAAGTTCTTAATTTTCAACAAAATTTTCATTTTTTAAAAACTTAAATTATTATTAATTCCACAACTTATTCACAACCAGAGTTACATACATAACATATTCAAATAAAAAAAAAAGAAAAGAACTATAATTGAGTTGGATATGTATATAATACTACTAGTCGTTTGCATAATATATTGGGCTTCTGTCTTAACTTTTAATCCTCCGATGGGATGCACTGGATTATCAGTGCCTCCCTGGTCCTCCAGGACTTGGATCACTCCCACGCGCTCCCGACCCGCGAGGAGACCCTGCAACTATTATCATAATTAATTTCATTTTTGAAGTGACAATAACATAAAGGGATTTTCTAAGATGACTTGAAGTAAATTTAAGTCACCAAAATTGCAAAAAAAAAAAAAAAAAGGTTTATTTTTTAAAAAAAAAAAAAAAAAGGTTTATTTTTTGTAAAAAATGGGTCTATTCTAACAGAACAATCAAAGATTGACATAATTTCAACCTTTTATAATAATAATGGTCTAACTGAAAATTAAGGATGAGATTACAACAAAAAAAGTATTTTCATCATTTTTAAATCATCATGTAACTCTAAAAAAAATTTAGAAAAAATAAAAATTTCAAAAAATTTCACCGGTCTAAGTAAATAATGTTGCACAAATAAAATTTTATTTTATGAAATAAATGTGGTAATTAACAATTTTATAATATAATTTTTGTTACATAATAAAAAATCGCAAGCATGGCATAGAAAAGTTTTATATTTATCTATGTTTTAAGGATTAAAAATCCTAATTGTAGTAATTTTTGAATTGATAATATAGTGAAATTATTCATTTAATAAAAATAAATAAGTAATTTCTTAATTATTTTAATTGCACATGTCTTAGATATCATATTTCTAAATCTATAAATGTGCTACTAATTAAATATAAATATAATTTGCTATTCAAATGATATTTAAATTTTATTTTATCTTTTTTCTTTAGAAAATTTATTTTATCTTTATTAAATAAAGAATGCAAATACTTTTTTATTTACAATTTCATCATTAATTACAATTGAAAGCGTTATGCTACAAAGTTTAAAATTTAGCAAATGGCCCAAATTATCACGAAATACCTATTACAATTTATTTTATACAAAGTTTTATAATATTTTAATGAATTTATAATTTTAATTTGGCTCCTAAAAAAGCTATCTTCAATTTCCTTAATTTGAAAAAGATTTTCCATTAAATTGCCAACAATATTTTAAAAAAATATTTGAAGGATTAAAAATTGTAATTGTAGTAATTTTTGAATCGATAATATAGTGAAATTATTCTTTTTTTTTAAATAAATAAGTGATTTCTTAATTATTTTAATTGCACATGCGTCAAATATTATGTTTCTGAATCTATAAATGTGCTACCAACTAAATTATAAATATAATTTGATATTTAAATTTTATTTTATCTTTTATTTTGAGAAAATTTATTTTATCGTTATTAAATAAAGAATGAAAATACTTTTTTATTTGCAATTTCATCATTAATTACAATTGAAAGCGAGCAAATGGCTCAAATTGTCACAAACAAACGTATTACAATTTATTTTATACAAAGTTTTATAATATTTTAATGAATATATAATTTTAATTTGGCTCCTAAAAAAGCTATCTTCAATTTCCTTAATTTGTAAAAGATTTTCCATTAAATTGCCAACAATATCTTAAAAAAATATTTTGTGAAATAAAAAGAGATTTAATTTTTGTAATTTGTGATTGATTAAATTAAATTAAAAATATTACCGTATGTATCTATTTACAAAAAATATCATTACCTCGTAGAAGTTGACGAGCAGATAACAGCGGTGTCATCCCGAGAAGCAAAACGACGAGGAGGATAAAGAAGACAGAGAAAACATTTCGAAGACTCTTGGCCATCTTATTATATAACTTGTAAGTAATTGGAAAGGCCTATCCCTTTATATGAATATATGAATGGAGCTATCTTCTCTGTAGTAAGTACAGTGACGTGTCTAATTGTATATCTCGACTTTAATTCAATTTATTTATTAATTATAACAAGATTTTTTAAATTTTTATTCTAGACATATTTATTAAATTATTACGTGATGTGATACCTCTAACATTGTTTAAATATATTGATTGATATAAATTTTAATTTGGCAAGTAAATTTTTTTTTTTTTAATCATTCAGTGTTTGGAGCCTATTGTGATTAATTCGAATTTACGCCGGACATGTTCATACAGAGTATAAAATATCCTCTCTAAAATATTTAAAGAAATTATATATATATAATTTAAATTTAAAATCTCTAATTAAACGAGAAAAAATACACGTGATCCCATTTCATTTTTAATTACACGTTTTCGAACAAAAACGCGTTGAAAGGTCACAAATCATATATTTTCTAACACGTTAGAAATTATTTCCAAGGAAAATTGGAAGTCTTGCTGTTGACAAGTCAGTTCTGACCGCTGCTATTGATGTAGACAATACATGTAACGAGGAATTTACTTCTTTCACTATCTCATAAATAGTAAAGAAAAAACCTTTGTATTTTCTATAGGCACGAATCGGTTTTAAACCGATGAATTGAAATTGAATCAATTAAAATTAGAATTAAATTATAATAAACTGTTCAAAAGTCATAAAATGTAGCCAATATTGAATATTTAAAATTTAGTTGTAGTTTTTTATACTTTAAAATTAAAAGCCGCGATTTCGATTTGAAATAGTTAAAAAAAATAAAAAAAACACACTAGATTTTTTATTTTTAAAATTTAATATTATTTTCACCGTTAAATGCATTAATTGCACCGTCAACTTAAAACTTGTTAACATAAATAAATATAAGCTACAAATTATAAGTGAAAAAAGAGAAAAAATAAAAAATATTGCTCCTCCTTTAAATGTTTTTTATTTACTTAAACTTTTTAATACTTTATAATATATTTTTTTACATGAAAATTATACGATATTTATTTAAGATTAATTTTTTTAAAACTCTCAAATAGAATAAAAATTTAGAAATTAAATCCATGTTCATTTTTTTTCTCCCTCTCAAATTTAAACTTACAGAGATTAAACACTAGTAAAGAATTTCAAATTTATTTTTTATTTTGAGATAATTTTTTAATAAATTTGAAAACTATTTATTTACTCCAAATTAACCCATATATTAGTTAAACAATAAATTAATTAGGGATGGTTAAATTTAATTGCATATCCAAATGCCATTTTTCAAAAACATCACTAGAAAAGCAACTTTCTAAAAAACACTACGGCTTTATTTTCAACTTCATCCATCTCAAACTTTATTTTATTGGAAGAGAGACATTTTTTTTATTTCTTTTTCAGCCAGGTCCTTCCATTGGCGATATACTTGGACATAAAATTTGAATCTCTCCCCATGATGTTATATTCAGACATGGTAATCCTCTTTTTGGGACAATGAAATCATCACTTCCTACAACCACCACAATCAATCCATTAGTTGCATTTTTAATTATTTTTTAAGAAACAAAACAGCTATATATTACCTGCTTGAAGTTGACGAGCAGAAAATACCGGTGCCACCCTGAGAATCAAAACGACGAGGAGGACAAAGAAAACCCATTTGCTATTCTTGGCCATCTTAATTATAATATAACTTGTAAGGAATTCCTTTATATAGACTAGGATGTATCGTCTCAATGGTAAGTTTTAACGTGTTTTGGAGTATTTGTAAAGATCTGAAAGCGTTCAAAGAGCAATTAAGGACTTCTAATTCAACCCTTCTGTTCTGTTTTATAAATTTATGCCGAAACCAGCGGTTCCAATTCTGGTCTCCTCTAACGTGAAGAAAGGTCATAAATCACGTATGGTGTAAAACGGCAGAACTGGAACTTTGGCTCTTGCCGTTGACAAGCTACTCATCTTCATTCTTCACAATCTCATAAATACTAACAGAAAAATATACTAATAAAAGAACTTTGGCGTAGTTTTCTTATTTGAATCATTCATTTTTCTAATTTTTCTTTATTGAAGCAACCGAGCAAGTAATTCTCCCTGTAAATAGCTCTTCCCACTTGAATTTTATTTTTATTTTTATTTTTTATAAATTTTGTTATTGGTTTCTTTGATTATTAATTTTGATGAGTTATTTTGATGAGTTATCATTCATGAAAAAATCATATTTGTCACGAAAACGTTAGGACTAGTGATTCGATACTCTTCTCTCTTAAGTGATGAGATAGAGAGAGTTTGATCCTCATGGATAAAGCAAATACTCTTTACAAGTATTCGATACTCTTCTTTCTTAGATGGTGAGGTTTAGAGAGTTAGATCCTCGTAAATGGAGCAAATACTCCTTATGAGTATTTTATCTCTCAGTGAACCAATTTGTGCGAAAAAAATTTAATTCAACTATGGATGCCTGATTAATTCGAATATATAATTCGAATATATAATATTATATAATTATATATATAGTATATATATATATGTTAATTATATTCTCTATGTTAATTATATTCTCTTGAGCTTTTTAAAGTCTAAAAGTTTAAATTCTTGGCTTTAAATTTGTTGCAAATATTCAAACAATTGAATTTATTCAAAGACATGAAAGTCGCTTTGTGACTTAATATACCCACTCAGCAATGAATACTTGCCAACGAATTTTAATTTCTGAATTATCTATTAACACAATTGGACAGTTTTCTCCTTTTAATATTTTTTTTCTCACATCAAAATATGTAAAAAAAATTATGTTTTCTTTTTTTGTTTTTTTAAAAAAGGAAAATTTACTTTTGTTTGGACAAAAATTACAACCAAAGACTATTTCGTCGACAGGATCACAACTATACAATTTAGATAATGGCAAAATATCCTAATTATTTTTTTTTCTAATATACACAAACTAAAATACCAAAAAAAAAAAAATCTTTATAAAAAAGATTTTGTTGGGGAACAGCTTTTCAGATAGCTTTTAATGTATTGACTTAGTCAAAACACTTCTATTATCAACTGAGAGCTACTATGAGCTTAAACGAGGGGGGAATTGAACAGAAAGAAGAAATAATCAAGTTGCGTTAATGATATGTACAATGAGTAGAAAGAATAAACAAGAAGCTTATTGGTGGTGTTAGAAAGGGCTGACTCTACGAGCCACCTGTAACATGAACTCTGGTACAAGGCGTCTTCTTGGAGGAGCCACTGCATCTTTGGCCTCAGCTTCTGCATCACCAGCATGAATAATGGCAACTAAATCTTCAAACATCTGATCTTTTCCCCCTCTCATTGGATCCTTAATCACATGCACCCATTAACATAAATAATTAAACCCACAATTAAACATTTATACATATCTTGAAACTGCACCAAAACAGAAATTAATCTGCAGAAAGAAGCAATGAATATTACTATTGGACAACAAAACTTGGAGAATTCTCTTACCTGAAGGAACACATCTGTATGAGTCTTGCCTTCATATAAAATTGATTCAGCTTTAACTCCAAGTCCTTGAAGAGTTTCAGCAAAACTTGTACTGTGGAACAAGGGATGTCAATAAAAGAAGAAGTCTTAGCATCAACAGGCAAAGAATAACGACGAAGTTCCAATAGAAACAAATTTACTTCATACGAAAAATTCCATTATCGCCAATATATATACAGAAATTTAGGAAGGCAGCACACATATATGGATGCAATTGTAACAGTAGTTAATGTAGCTTAAAGGGATTATTCCGTGAGGATATTTTTCGTTCGAAGTAAAAGAGTTTATTTCTGCATAAATGGAAACACATTTAATCATCTTTGATCACAAAGAGAACAGCATAGAGAATTTAAAATTATGTCTTTCATCAAAAGATGATATTGCCCTGTGCCTACAATAGAGAATATATATTTATATGCTCCATGAGATGATATTACCTTTTGTCTAAAAATGATGAACAGCAAATGTGATTAACATAAAAACACCATGCCTCAACAATCCTATCACATAAGTAACCCATTTAAATTTATAAAAGAATACCGAATATATGAAAGAAAAAAGATTCTTGACATGAAGAACTGACCTGGCGTCTGCTGGAATAGAGTAATCTGCAGTACCATGAAAAAGAACAATAGGAGGTAGCAGAGAAACCACATTTTTCACACTGGGGTCCTTTACAATTACTTCAGGTGAAAATCTTCGTAAGGATTCTTCTCCTTCCATTATGCTGTATGAAAATGGAGTGAAAATCTTCGTAAGGATTCTTCTCCTTCCATTATGCTGTATGAAAATGGAGTCATCAGCATATCAGAATGAGACGCAGAGAATGAAGGCATCATTAACTGAATGAAACTGAAGCATAGCTACAGTTCAACAAGAAACGAAGAAATGCTTTACCTTAAGAAGACAGAACGATATAAACCACGACTGTGGAAATAATCTACGAGTTTTAACAAATTGTACCTGCTTTTAGATGTGACAGGAAAAATTGTAAAAAAAAGCTCCAAATAAGAAAAATCTAAGTAATGTTTATGGTCATTTAAGCAAGCAGATACTGCATTGTCTTAACAAAAACTAACCCTCCAGAAAGTCCAAAATAAGCCTTAATCTGGGACAGACTCCAAGTAATGCTTGCTCCTTCACCAGCCTCCTTGATTGCCTGCTCTAGAAGAGTACAAGCAGCAATATGTGCACCAGCTGATTATCCCATTAAATAAATTCTATCAAGGAAAACACAGGGATAACAACATCATTAGCATTCACCAGTAAATTGAATCTAAACACTGATATTAAAAAAAAATTTGAAAAAGGAAAAAAAATCCATTACCGGTTAGGATCACCTCCATATTGAGCAATGTTATTTCATACAAATGAGATGTAACTGTTAGTGCCCTCATGAACATGTAACTGTTATTGATTTTGTGGAAAAAGAATACAAATATTGCTTGACTCAAAGTTAAGGTCAATGATTAACCATCAACGTTTTATTCAAAGATGAAAACTTTTCTTTTACCAATTTTATCAACATTGTTGGATAATATTTCAGAAATATTACTTCTAAAACTGCACCAATTTTCTGTTTTTTTTTTTTTTTTTTTTTTGTTCTTTTTTTTTTTTTTTTTTTTTTTTTTTTTTTTTTGAACAGAATGAATATAATTTCATTGATAAAGCCTATTGGCATCTAAATACAAAATTTCAGATAAAGAAATAGGAGGATTACAAATCCAATGCGCGGACAAAATATTGCTAAAACATGCTTAAAAGGTCAGCTGCTATATTTGCAGCTCTATCAATAAGAATAAGCTGGTAATGACCAAAAAAATATTAATCTTTCTCGGATGTCAGCAATCAAGGCCTCAAGATCCCAACTAACCATTCTTGTACATATGATTAACCATCTCCCAAAGAGTAGCTGAATCAATTTCAAAAGAAAAATGCACCAAGGTACCATGAAAAGAGTGCTCTCTTCATATTGCTAAGGAAAGAAACTTGAGGATATGATTACATGAGTTTCATATATTATAATATTAGAAATTTAATTTGTTTCATATATTATAATATTAGAAATTTAATTTTTTATAATTTATTAATGAAGTGTGAAGTAAATTATTTTTGTCAACTATTTTCTCTGTCTCATTTCAAGTGTTACTTTAGAAATCTGTTTCATTTCTTTATCATTTTAGAAAATTAAGTCTTAATTATCTTTTTCAGTTTTACCATTTTTTTCTTGACATTTACAGTTGAAAGTATTTCAATTAAGCCAATTGAATTGATAACAGTGAACCATATCACGCTATTGGTATCTCCCTAGTATTAATTTATTTAGAGAATTGAAAAAAAAAAAGAAGATATTTTATTTAATTACAACTTGTATTTTTTGCTATATATTGTGGCTAATGATTTTTTTTATATATAAATAATCATGATGTGTAATCCCCTTGAGCCGTAGAGTGTAAATATTTTTGGCCATCCCAGCAAAATGAGCTTCTTGAGGATCGAACTCGAACTTGTATTTTCATCCTTATAAAGATTAAGGTCGTTTACCTAGCTAAACTCACACCTTGTTGGTGGGTAATACTGATTTCTTTAATCTTTGTACAATTATATTAAACAATCCTTGAAATTACATGGAGAGTATTTAATTGTGCAATTATTATCTAATTATGCAATTATCTTAAACAACACTCAAATGACATAGAAGGAGTATCTAAGTAACTGCAGTTAGCATTCCGCAGTAAGTTTATGCGAAAACAAAATATTTAAAATTTATTGGCAATAATATCGAAAGTCAAAACACACTTGCACACCAAGGCAAGTGACTGATGTAATCGACTTATTTCTAATACAGTTGTCGAATTTAAAAGACAAACCCGAAGAAAAAGACCAAGGAAAATAAAATAAAACATAGAAAAAGACCAAGGAAAATAAAATAAAACATACTAGTTAAGTTGTTTATATAACATTCCCAGTATATCATTTGCACATTATATCGACCTTCTCACGTAAGCCTCCGAATATCGATTCGATTATCTGCGTACTCCTGGTCCTCCTTGTCGTGATCCACTGGGCTCCGGATTTATCGCTTCTATTATTAGTTACAACGAGATTAAAAAGAAAAGGAATCGGGATATAATATAATTGAGTACAAGTGGAATGTTATGCTCAAATTTTAAGTTTTTATATGAATTTATTTGATTCATTTAATTCTTGTTTGAACTAGATGATGAAAAATTATCTTAAATATCTAAATTTTAAATGAAATTAGAAGAATTGCAGATGAAAGTACATAAGATAAAAAAAATTCAATATTTCCCTAAGATTTCGAATAATTATCCTGAATTCAAGTTCATTATATTCTAACGGTCACTACAACAGATTAAAAAAAAAAAAAAAAAAAAAAAAAAAAAAAACAAAAAACTTTAGCAGAAGATCAAACTAATTAAAGAGTTGCTCCTTTATAAATACTTTAAATTCATCTTCCAAATTTTGAGTCATATATATTCAAACGCAAGGAAAAAAAAAAAAAAAGAAACAAAAAGAAAAACTCAGTACTCGTACATTACGGTAGAAGCTGACGAAGCGGCAGGTTGCACGGCTTGTTAGGAACAAAAATGATGAAGATAAATAATAAAGAGAGCAATGAAGACATTGTGATGAGCATTATTAGCCATATTATTAGCCATATCTTAAACAAAGCCGAAGGGCTTGGAACTTCTCCTGCAGCAATATATTATGGTCCTTTTTATAAACAATATGGGGTAGATAATTATCCTTATCAAGGCCATAATTTTCCACAGGATTTTCATTTTAAAATCTTATTGCAGAGCTTTCTGTGGAGTTTTCGTTTTACTTGCAGCCCAAGTTGAACCTTTCCAGGTTTATTCATTAATATGAAATAGTGGTCATCCCTATAATATTAATATAATATTATTCATTAAAAGCTAAAATAAAAAAAAATGGTCATCCTTATAATATAATATAGTAATTAAGAATATTTAAGGATTGATTATTATTTAGTATCTCATGTTTAACCTCATTTACAAGTTAAGGATTGATTATTATTTAGTATCTCATGTTTAACCTCATTTACAAGTCAAAATCTTTATTTTAAAAGTTAAACTTTTAGGTCCCTATAATTTTATTATGTCAATTACTTTGCCATTTTGTTTAATTTTATGTTAGTGAAGGATAAATAGTAAATTAGTGTTTTTTAAGATATATAGGAAATTTGATAAAATTCATTAACCATGCCCTGCATTTTAACAAACCTTAATACCAAGTAATAGTTGATAATTTTGTCATTCTATTTGAAAATTAATTCAGTGGTTATTTTTGCTTGGAATATTAATCTTTTCTTCCAAATAAAAGATTTTAAATATCTATATTTATATTTTTTACTCCTATAATCATATTATGGCATATCCATGTAATATTCTTTATTGATGAATTTCTAATAACTTTCTTTAAAAAAATACTAATAATTTACAAAATAAAATATTAAAAATATGTTAAATTTATTGTTATATAATATAACACACGGCTATAATTGGTAGTTAATATGTTAAAATCAAATTTAATTAATAATTTCATTTAATAATTTAGACTCATAAGGAGTTTACTTATCTTGGACACAAAATGGACCAAGTTATTTTAATGGGTTCACCTTATTTGTATGTGTTATTTACTCATTTTATATATTTTCAATAAAAAAAAGTAATCCACATACTCCTACATGACAACTATTGATCCAAATCTGTCTTTCTCATGTAATTTGGGATTTCCAAAATACTCTTGCATCATTTGGATTTCAAGAGCCTCAAATACAAGCTTAGACTTGGTAGTTCAAAAATTTAAAAAAATAAAATAAAAAAAGAGAAGAAAAAGGAGAAGAAGAAGAGGAATTAGGTGTAATTGCTCACATAATTTAAATTTTGAGCTTCTTATGTGCGCATCCCTGGTCCTCCGGGCGGTGACTTGCCTGGACATGCATCTTGCCTGGACATGCATCTATGCAACTTTCTACAAAACACCATAATCATATATATGTTCATTCAAATAGCTGTCCAAATTGGATCATTTGATTTCATATGCCAAATTATATTTCATTTTGAAGTTAATTCTGAAATTGAAAATAATTTGATTAACTTAACTTATATTAATTAATTACTCATATTATATGAAAAATAATGGTTGGATTGATAAATAAGATGCAATATATACTTACTAGGATGTTGCCGAGCAGTTATGGATGATAGGTGCAGAGCCAAAATCAGAATTATGATTTGGAGGATCACCGCAACCTTCTTGTTGCTCTTAGCCATTGTTGTTGTTATGCAAGCATATGCAAGCAAAGAGCTTATAGAAACTGTCAATTTTAAACAAGAGACTGGAGAATGGTGTTGATGCTAATATCCATGTAAGTTCATTATTCATCTTGGGTTTCAACGACTTATACCTACTCTTCCACAACTAACTTAGTCCTCCAAGAAAATAAATTGTGGTGTATTTACTTATAGAAATTAGTTTTCTGTTTTATCACGGAACATTTTTCTTAGAAAATGAAAATTAGAAAATAGAAAATGGAAAATGCGATTACTTGATAACAATAAAAAATTAAAATTTTTTATTATAAATTTTATTTTAAAAACTTCACAAAACATTATTGATGACATTCATAATTAAAATAAAATATTATAAAATAAATTTAGAAAAAAAAAATTTTATTTAAAAATTTTGAATTTTTTTACTGATTATTTATAATAATATAGTCATTTTTATCAAATTTTTGTAAAATTTATTAAAAAATAAGATATTTAACTTATATTTTTAATAATAAAAATTAACTTAATATATTAAGCATAATATAATTTTTTATGTTAATATAATTTTTTATGTTATTTAAATATTTTCATTTATTCAATAAAAATATTTTATAGAAAAAATTATTTATAGATATTATAACTTTTATAATAAAAATGTCATTTTATAAAAATGAAAAACATGTCTTTTGTTATAAAGAAAATTACGGAAACAACTTAGTTGTTTTCCAAATCTTAGTTAAACACTCCCTTATCTTTTCAATTTTATCAATTCAATATTAAAGTTCAACCTCCATGTAAATGGACTGAATGCGTAAATTCACCCATGAATTTTGTAACTTCTTTTGGTGTAAACCACCGGTATTCAGATCCCATTAACAGGGACTGCCTAATCCGGCTTGGGGCTTAGTCACAGTTAAGGCTCATCGCCCCTCCTTACAGGTGCGTTTAGTAGGGATCGAACAAGGAGCTCTTTCAATATGCACAGTCTGTGTTGCCGATTGAGCCACAACCCGTAGGTCTGAATTTTATAACTTTAATCTTATAATATCCTAATCTTTGTGATTTGTCTTTTTTTAACTTGCAAATTTTGATGATATTGTACATATTTCCATACTAACAACAATAATTTTTAGGGTTTTGGTTTTTATATGCAAAATATAATTTAATATATAATTAACATAACTTTTGGAACAATAATTTTTTGGTTTTTATATGCAAAATATAATTTAATATATAATTAACATAACTTTTGGAACAATAATTTTCACATTTTTCAACTATTTAAAATATGTTAATTAATCTAATTTTACAAGTTGAATTGTTTAATAAAATGATTTTGCAAGTTGAATGTTTCATGTATATCATATTATTATTTCTCCTATTTATAGAATTTTTATTTGAAGCTATCCACAAAAAATTTCAAAGACATTAATTTCTAAAGTTAAAAAGCAATAATAATACAGTAAAATTATTATTAAAGACCAAAGAAAAAAGATTAGCTAATCAAGAAAAGAATACCAACATATAGCCCTTAATATAATTTGTTATCACAAATTTACAACTGTTATTAATAAAGAGTTGGGCACCGGTAAAAGCCGGAAAATAAAATAAACTATAGTTAAATTTATGCCAAAAAAGACAAACTATAGTTAATGGCATTCGTATATGGATTGCATTATCTGCGCCTCCCTGGTCCTCCTGGCGGTGATCTACTGCCGCACGCACTTATCATGCAGTATACAAATATCAATAATTAATTTCATTAAAAAAAAATTCAGGTGCTTTAGACTGAGAAAATGTAAAATCCATGAATTTTATGAAATTTTCTTAGATTTTTATCCTATGTATTTTAGAATTTTATATTTCAGCTTTTAATCCGAAAGCAAAGTTCATAAATTAAATAATATTTTTTAAAAAAAATTTAAATGGCTTAAATCTCATTACTAATAAAAAACAATGAAACATATATGAGATCGTTATCTCAAAATAGTAAAATTAAAGTTCCGATATAATTTATCAATTTTAATCAAGTAAAAAAATTTTTATAAAGTAGTTAAAGATTTTTTAAATTCCATCAATTAAAATAATCTGAATCGTAAATTAATGATGATATATCTAGATTATCACAAGTGAGAGTTGATCTTTTTCGTATATCAAAAATTAGAATTCAGAATTCTTTTTCATTACTATTAATAATAATGATAAAAGGAGTAATGAATTAAATACATACTTCCGAGAAGCCGATCAGCGGAGGTTGGCTACACCATCTGACCAAGATGATGGTGAAGATCATAAAGATGGAAATGAAAACCTTCCGATCAGTATTATTAGGCATGTTTTATATACATAGGATTGGAATTAAGTAGCTTCCTGCAATTTGCATGACCCTTTGAGATTTTGGATTCCCAATTATAAACAACTTGTGGTAGATAATTGTCCTTATCGATGAAGATTTCAAGTTCTTAATTTTCAACAAAATTTTCATTTCTTAATTTTCAACAAAATTTTCATTTTTTTAAAAACTTAAATTATTATTAATTCCACAACTTATTCACAACCAGAGTTACATACATAACATATTCAAATAAAAAGAAAAAAAAAAAAAAAGAACTATGATTGAGTTGGTTATGTCTATAATACTACTAGTCGTTTGCATAATATCTTGGGCTTCTGTCTTAACTTTTAATCCTCCGATGGGATATGCACTGGATTATCAGCGCCTCCCTGGTCCTCCAGGAATTGGATCACTCTCACACGCGTCCGTCTGGCAAGAAGGCCCTGCAACTATTATCATAATTAATTTCATTTTTGAAGTGACAATAAATTAATTTCATTTTTGAAGTGACAATAACATAAAGGGATTTTCTAAGATGACTTGAAGTAAATTTAAGTCATCAAAATTGAAAAAAAAAAGTTTATATTTTGTGAAAAAATGGGTCTATTATAACAGAACATCAAAGATTCACTTTATTTTGATCTTTTTGTTAATTCACATAATTTTGACCTTTTATAATAATGATTGTCTAACTGAAAATTAAGGATGAGATTACAACAAAAAAAGTATTTTCATCATTTTTAAATCATCATGTGACTCTAAAAAAAATTTAGAAAGAATAAAAATTTGAAAAAATTTCAGCAGTCTAAGTAAATAATGTTGCACAAATAAAATTTTATTTTTTGAAATAAATGTGATAATTAACAATTTCATAATATAATTTTTGTTACATACTAAAAAATCGCAAGCATGGCATAGAAATTTAAAATATATATATATATATATATATATATATCATATATTACGTCATTTTGTTTTATATTACTCCTACTGATTTAAAGGATTAACATCGTAACTTCGTAGTATTTTTTTTTGGCATCTGACTAATATCAGTGAAAATTATTAATTTCCATGAGTATAAGTACACGTACATTTCTTAATTATATCTTTTAATTGCACCATGCCCTCATATCATCATGTTTCTAAATTTTATAAATGTGCTACCAGCAAATTATAGAATCATAATCTTGATACTTTGAAATTTTTATATTTCTATCCTAAATTATAAATATAATTTGATATTTAAATTTTATTTTATCTTTTATTTTGAGAAAATTTATTTTATCTTTATTAAATAAAGAATGAGAATATTTTTTATTTAAAATAATTTATTTAATTACAACTTGTATTTTTGGTATATATTGTGGCTAATGATTTTTTATATATATAAATAATCATGATGTATAATCCCCTCGGACCGTAGAGCATAAATATTTTTGGCGGTCCCAGCAAAATGAGTTTCTTAAGGATCGAACACGTATTTTCATTCTTATAAGAATTGAGATCGTTTACCTAACTCAATTCACTCCTTGTTGGTGGGTAATATTGATTTCTTTAATCTTTGTGCAATTATCTTAAACAATTCTTGAAATTACATGAATAGTATTTAATAGTGCAATTATTATCTAATTATGCAATTATCTTAAACAAAGTCAAATGACATGGAAGGAGTATCTAAGTAACTATAGTTAGCATTCCAAAGTAAGTTTATGCGAAAACAAAATATTTAATATTTTTTGACAATAATATTGAAAGTCAAAACACTCTTGCAGACCAAGGCAAGTGACTTATTTCTAATACAATTGTAGAATTTAACAGACAAACCCGAGGAAAAAGACCAAGGAAAATAAAATAAAACATACTAGTGAAGTTGTTTATCATTTGCACATTATATTGACCTCCTCAGGTTAGCCTCCGAAGGGATATCGATTCGATTATCTGCGTTTTCCTGGTCCTCCCCGAAGGGATATCGATTCGATTATCTGCGTTTTCCTGGTCCTCCTGGTGGTGATCCACCGCCGCACGGACTTATCGCGCAGTCTACAAATATCAATAATTAATTTCATTAAAAAAAAAAAAAAGAGAATTCAAAATTCTTTTTCTTTTTTCTCTGTTAATTGATTACCAGTTACAATGAGATTAAAAAGAAAAGGAATCAGGATATAATTGAGTTCAAGTGGAATGTTAAGCTCAATTTTTAAGTTTTTACATGGATTCATTTGATTCATTTAATTCTTATTTGTACCAGACGATGAAAAATTATTTTAAATATCTAAATTAAATGAAATTAGAAGAATTGCAGATGAAAGTACACGAGATAAAAAATTCAATCTTTCCCTAAGATTTCGAATAACTATCTTGAATTCAAGTTGATTATATTCTAACACTCAGTACAACAGATAACAAATAAAAAATAAAAAAAAATAAAAAAAAAAAACAACTTGAGCAGAAGATCCAAACTTAATTAAAGAGTTGCCCCTTTATAATACTAAATTCATCTCCAAATTTTGAGTCATAATATATCAAAGCAAGGGAAAAAAAATGAACAAAAAGAAAAACTCAGTACTCGTACATACATACAAAAAGAAAAACTCAGTACTCGTACATACATAGAAGCTGACGAGCGGAGGTTGACGGCTGTATCAGAACAAAAATGATGAAGATAAATATAAAGAGAGCAATGAAAACATTGTGATGTGCATTATTAGCCATATCTTAAACAAAGCCGAAGGGCTTGGAACTTCTCCCGCAGCAATATGTTATGGTCCTTTTTATAAACAATATGGGGTAGATAATTATCCTTATCAAGGCCATAATTTTCCACAGAATTTTCATTTTAAAATCTTATTCCACAGCTTTCTGTGGACTAGTCGTTTTACTTGCAGCCCAAGTTGAACCTTTCCAGGTTTATTCATTAATATGAAATAGGATGTCACAACTTATAGCTATTGCTTCAAATTTATATATAGATAGAGACAGGTGTGAGAATCTCAAACTTGGAGGAACCAAAAAATTTATATAAAATAATAAAGTTAATATTATAATGTTTTAATAAGTCAAAAGATAAAATTAATAGAAGAATTGAGAATATTTAAGGATTGATTATTATTTATTACCTCATGTTTAACCTCATTTACAAGTTGACAGCTTATTTCGCAAGTGTACAAATCGCTACAAGTAATATATGATGAGTAAGATATCGTTCCCACGAGGATTGTAATCCAAGTACCAAAATTATGTCGTCCCCACGAGGATCCTGTAAACGCACAGTACCAAATTGTGTTATCTTGTTATTTCTATTTACCACGATAATTAGGGATTTTGTTGTACAAAATGTAAACATAAACAGAGGGTCAAGTAAACAAACAATTTCGATTAAAAGAAATCAAAGGAATTGAAACTACTAGGGGTTTTTGAATTTCACTTAATTCTTTCCAATTTATTTCATTAGTTCATTAATCAAATTTTAAATTATTCAAGTAGGAGAAACAACTCTTGAATTCACTAACAAGCTCTTCCCCGCACTAACAAGCTCTTCCGATGTATTGCTAGCTATTTTAATTCCGTTTAATTACCTATCTTCCAATAGCGTAACTAAATATGAATTAAATCATTAAGCCATGTAGTTATTTATGAATTTACAATTTAAAGTTGATAAATCATAAAAACTCCCCATGAGTCAAACCATATAGCTTCCGCATCAAATTATTATTCTCATGTGTTTTATTAACACTTTTCATATCAAAGATCCTTCTTCCGATAGAGATAATTGAAATAAATCAATCTAGGGGAAAATTCTGCCTAGAAGGAAAATTCTGCCTACAAGCATTAAGTTCATCAATAAATCATAACTTGAATAAGGAAAAATAAATCTAATTGGAAGAGAGATTAAGCTACATCAAACCCCTAGTATAAGAATTTAGTTATACATAGTACTTAAATAAAACCCAATAATACTTCAAAAATATTTCATAATCAATAAGGATAATGAAAGAAATAAACAAGATTAAGAGTTTAGAAATAAGAACTAGTGACGAATTGCTTGGATGGCTTCCTTGAAACTTTGCACAACTCCTGAATACTTAACTTCTAAAAATAAAACTATATGCAAGCTATAAAATGAGAGAAAGATGGAGAGTGGAGTGGAGTGTAGTGTAATGTGTGGGATACCTTGGAATGGCTTCTTCCCCTCTTTATATAGACTTCTTGGGGGAACAAGCCTTATGCTTTAATGAGTAAAGTCCAATTTTGTGAGGTGGAAAAGTTCTTTTGTTAGGTTGTAAATCTCTCTTTTAGGTGTATATTTTCGGTGTATATTTTCTTTAATCATGATTCACCCATGTGCATAGAGTTGATCTTGGTTTGCATGTGAGGAGAGTTGTCCAAAATATGCTTCATAATTTGGTAGAAGCAGGTTGCAACTTTTGACTCAAAACATTGATTTCTTGCTTGGCACGGACGTGCTGACAGGCACGGCCTGGGGCGTGCCAAGCCTTGGAGGTCAGAGGCTTCGGCACGGGGCGTGTTGCACGGCACGTCCTGCGCATGCTAGCGCGCACGGGCGTGTGGTTCTGCACGGCCCAGGCGTGCAGTCTCCTGGAAGCCTGGTTGATAGCGCGCACGGGCGTGCGGGGTAGCACGGGCACGGGCTGAGGCGTGCATCTCTCTGGAAGTCTGGGACACTTGTGGCACGGGCGTGTTGTCTGGCCGTGCAGTCTCCTGGAAGTCTGGGTGATAGCGCGCACGGCCGTGCGGCTCGGCATGGTCTGGGGCGTGCGCGCCTCTGGCTTTTTGGCTTGTTTTTGCCTTGTGCTAGGCACGGCCGTGCTCCTTAGCACGGGCTGGGGCGTGCCAATTGTATTTTGCCTTGTTTTCTTTGTTCTTTTCTTTGCAGAATCCTACAATTTTCTTCCCAATCAAGTGAGTTGTAATTCAAGGAAGCTTTTGATTAAAAAACATACAAATGTTACATGAAATTTAATTAAAAGTACTAGAAATCTTAATGAGAATTACAATAAAAACACTATAAAAATCAATACTATCACAAGTCAAAATCTTTATTTTAAAAGTTGAACTTTTAGGTCCCTATAATTTTATTATGTTAACTTCTTTGCCATTTTGTTGAATTTTATGTTAGTGAAGGATAAATAGTAAGTGAAGGATAAATAGTAAATTAGTGTTTTTAAGATTTTAGGAAATTTGATAAAATTCATTAACCATGACATGCATTTTAACAAACCTTAATACCAAATAATAGTTGATAATTTTGTCATTCTATTTAAAAATTAATTAAGTGGTTATTTTTGCTTGGACTATTAATCTTTTCTTCCAAATAAAAAATTTTAAATATCTATATTTATATATTTTTTTTAATCCTATAATATTATTATGGCATATCCATATTATATTCTTTATTGATGAATTTCTAATAACTTTCTTTTAAAAAATACTAATAATTTACAAAATAAAATATTAAAAATTTGTTAAATTTATTGTTATATACACACGACTATGGTAGTTAATATGTTAAAATCAAATTCAATTAATAATTCCACTTAATAATTTAGACTTATAAGGAGTTGACTTTTCTTCAGCATAAACAAAATGGACCAAGTAATTTTAATCGATTATGATAAGGGACTCTTGCAAGTAGTACGAAGCCAGAGATGTACATCATCCCCACCCCCATAAGACCCTACGAAGCCAGAGCTCTGATTCCAAATGATAAAGGACTCTTGCAAGAGACTGGACCCTTAACTTCGCTCCAAAAGCTAGCCTGTAGAGGAAGGACTGAACCCAGCCTTATATACTAGCTCAGGATGTACTCCGCGGGCGATGTGGGACGCATCATCTCGTATGTGTTATTTACTAATTTTATATATTTTTTCAATAAAAAATTAATCTACATATTTCTACATGACAACTGTTGATCCAAATCAGTTTTTATCATGTAATTTGGGATTTCCAAAATACTCTTACATCATTTGGGATTTCAAGAGCCTTAAATACAAGCTTAGAGTTGGTAGTTCAAACATTAGAAAAAAAAAAAAAAGGGAAGAAGAAAAAGCAGAAGAAGAAGAGGAATTAGGTGTAATTGCTCACATAATTTAAATTTTGAGCTTCTTATGTGCGCATCCCTGGTCCTCCGGGCGGTAACTTGCTTGGGTATGCATCTATGCAACTTTCTACAAACACCATCAATCATATATATGTCATTCAAATAGCTGTCAAATTGGATCATTTTATTTCATATGCCAAATTAATTGGATCATTTTATTTCATATGCCAAATTAATTCATTTTTGAAAGTTAATTCTGAAATTGAAATAATTTGATAAACTTATATTAATTAATTACTCATATTATATGAAAAATAATGGTTGGATTGATAAATAAGAAGCAATATATACTTACTAGGATGTTGCTGAGCAGTTATGGATGATAGGAGCAGAGCCAAAATCAGAATTATGATTTGGAGGATCACCGCAACCTTCTTGTTGCCCGTAGCCATTGTTGTTGTTATGCAAGCAAAGAGCTTATAGAAACTGTCCATTTTAAACAAGAGACTGGATAATGGTGTTGATGCTAATATCCATGTAAGTTCATTATTCCTCTTGGGTGTTCAAGTACTTATACCTTCTCTTCCACAACTAACTCAGATCACAACTAACTTAGTCCTCCAAGAAAATAAATTGTGGTGCATTTACTTATAGAAAATAGTTTTCTGTTTTATTACAAAACAGTTTTCTTAGAAAATGAAAACTAGAAAATAGGAAAATGGAAAATGCGATTACCTGGTAACAATAAAAAATTAAAATTTTTCATTATAAAGTTTAATTTAAAAATTTCACAAACATTATTCATGACATTTTAAATAAAATATTATAAAATAAATTTAGAAAATTTTTATTTAAAAATTTTTGAATTTTTATTACTGATTATTTATAATAATAATATCAATCAATTTTTCATTTTTGTAAAATTTCTTAAAAATTAAAAGGATATAATATATTTAATAATAAAAATTAATTATACATTTAAAGCATAATATAATTTTTATGTATTTAAATATTTTTTATTATTCAATAAAAATCAATAAAAATATTTTATAGAAAAAATTATTTATAGATTATAACTTTCATAATGAAAATGTCATTTTATAAAAATGAAAAATATGTCTTTTGTTATAAAGAAAATTTCGGAAACAACTTAGTTGTTTTCCAAATCTTAGTTAAACACTCCCTTGTCTTTTCAATTTTATCAAGTCAATTTTAAAGTTCAACCTCCATGTAAATAGACTCCAAATCTTAGTTAAACACTTCCTTATCTTTTAAATTTTATCAATTCAATTTTAAAGTTCAACCTCCATCCATGTAAATAGACTGAATGCATAAATTCACCCATGAATTTTGTAACTTCTTTTAGTGTAAACCACTGGTATTCGGTACCAGAGACCGCCTAATACGGCTTGGGGCTTATCACAGTTAAAGTTTCTCGCCCTACCTACAGGTGCATTTAATGGGGATCGAACCAAGAGCTCTTCCCACATGTCCAGTTTGCGTTGCCAATTGAGCCATAACCCGTAGGTTTGAATTTTGTAACTTTAATCTTATAATATCCATCTTATAAGTATCCTGATCTTTGTGATGAACCTATTGTTCTTTTGTAACTTGCAAAAATTTTGATGATATTGTACATATTTCATACTAACAACTATAATTTCTTAGGCGTTTTGGTTTTTATATGATAATTTTTAGGGTTTTGGTTTTTATATGCAAAATATAATTTAATATATAGTTAACATAACTTTTGGAACAATAATTTTCATATTTTTCAACTATTTAAAATGGGTTAGTTAATCTAATTTTACAAGTTGAATTGTTTAATAAAATGATTTTACAAGTTGAATGTTTGATGTATATCATATTATTATTTCTCTTATTTATAGAATTTTTATTTGAAGCTATCCACAAATAATTTCAAAGACAGTAATTTCTAAAGTTAAAAAGCAATAATAATACAGTAAAATTATTGTAAATGACCAAAGAAAAAAGATTAGTTAAAAAGCAATAATAATACCAACACATAGTCCTTGATATAATTTGTTATCACAAATTTACAAGTGTTGTTAATAAAGAGTTGGGCACTGGTAAAAGCTGGAAAATAAAATAAACTATCGTTAAATTTATGCCAAAAAAGACAAACTACAGTTAATGGCATTCGTATATGGATTGCATTATCTGCGCCTCCCTGGTCCTCCTGGTGGTGATCCACTGCCGCACGCATTTATCATGCAGTCTACAAATATCAGTAATTAATTTCATTAAAAAAAAAAAATCAAACAGGCGCTTTAGACTGAGAAAATGTAAAATCCATGAATTTTATGAAATTTTCTTAGATTTTTATCCTATGTATTTTAAAATTTTAATTTTATATTTCATCTTTTAATTCGAAAACAAAATTCATAAATTAAATAATATTTTTTAAGAAAATTTAAATGGCTTAAATCTCATTACTAATAAAAAACAATGAAACGTATGTGAGATCGTTATCTCAAAATAGTAAAATTAAAGTTCCAATATAATTTATCAATTTCAATCAAGTAAAAAAATTTTTATAAAGTCGTTGAAAATTTTTTAAATTCCATCAATTAAAATAATCTCAATCGTGAATTAATGATGATATATCTAGATTATCACAAGTGAGAGTTGATGTTTCTCATATATCAAAAATTAGAATTTAGAATTCTTTTTCTTTACTATTAATAATAATGGTAAAAGGAGATTGAATTAAATACATACCTTCGAGAAGCCGACCAGCGGAGGTTGGCAACACCATCAGAACAAAGATGATGGTGAAGATCGTAAAGATGGAAATGAAAACCTTCTAATCAGTATTATTAGGTATGTTTTATAAACGTAGGATTCGAATTAAGTAGCTTCCTATTAAAATATCACCGATTAATTTAGAAAAATCACCATCAAAATGGGCTGCCATAATAAGCCAAGACTTGGGAAGCTTGTAGCCCAAAGTTGGAGGTCTAAGCCCACATTCTAGAATACTCCACAATCATGAGATGTAATGAAAATATCTTACCTAATTCTAGAATGTTCCTTGTAATCTAGACCGTCCATTTTTGTAAACAAATCTTAGCCGTACATTGAGGAGGTGGAAATGCCTATAAATACCACCCTCCTCTCATTTGTAACCACCAAGTAAGTAATCCTTTCTTTAAACTTTTTGAATGTTTTATTTTTATTAATACAATTATATTTTGTGTTTTGTGTTAGTATCATTTTGGTTGCTTTCCCATTATTATTTTTGGTGTTATAAATTATTAATCAATTTTGAAGTTTATCACTGCGCTGATATCCAACACTTCCTGCAATTTGCATGCATGACCCTTTGAGATTTTGGATTCCCAATTATAAACAGCTTGTGGTAGATAATTGTCCTTATCAATGACGATCCCAAGTTCTTAATCTCCAACAAAAATTTCATTTTTTAAAAACTTAAATTATTATTAATTCCACAACTTATTGACAACCAGAGTTACATACATAACATATTCATCAAAAAAAAAAAAAAAAATATATATATAATAAATATATATATTAATATATAACAGAACTATAATTTGTTATGTATATAATACTACTAGGTCGTTTGCAAAAATATCTTGGGCTTCTTCTTTACTTTTTAATTCTCCGGTTGGATACGCACTGGATTATCAGCGCCTCCTTGGTCCTCCAGGTCTTTGACGACTCGCACCACGCAGACGTCGGCTCAGACGTACCAATATTAGGCCCTGCAAACAGTGCAAAACTATTATCATAATTAATTTCATTTTGAAGTACAATAACAAAAGGGATTTTCTAACGATGACTTGAAAGTAAATTTAAGCACCAAAAATTGCAAAAAAAAAAAAAAAAAAAAAAAAAAAAAAGTTCATATTTTGTAAAAAAAATGGGTCTAATATAACTGAACATCAAAGATTCACTTTATTTTGATCTTTTTGTTGATTCACATAATTTCGACCTTTTATAATAATAATTGTCTAACTGAAAATTAAGGATGAGATTACAACAAAAAAAATATTTTCATCATTTTTAAATCATCATTTGACTCTAAAAAAAACTTAGAAAAAATAAAAATTTGAAAAAATTTCAGCAGTCTAAGTAAATAATGTTGCACAAATAAAATTTTATTTTTTGAAATAAATGTGGTAATTAACAATTTTATGTTACATGACTAAAAATCGCAAGCATGGCCATAAGGGAAATTAAAATATATTAGTAAGTATATATTACGAGTTTGTTTTATATTATCTAATTGATAAGGATAAAATTCGTAAATTGTAGTAATTTGTGGATTGATAATTATTTAGTTGAATTATTCATTTCATAAAAAATAAATTAAGTAAATTTAATTGACATGCCTCAGATATCATATTTTCTTAAATCTATATGTGCTACCAAACTAAATATAAAATCTAAATTATAAATATAATTTGATATTTAAATTTTATTTTATCTTTTATTTTGAGAAAATTTATTTTATCTTTATTAAATAAAGAATGAAAATATTTTTTTTATTTGCAATTTCATCATTAATTACAATTGAAAGCGAGCAAATGGCCCAAATTGTCACAAAAAACCTATTACAATTTATTTTATACAAAGTTTTATAATATTTTAATGAATTTATAATTTTAATTTGGCTCCTAAAAAAGCTATCTTCATTTTCCTTAATTTGAAAAAGATTTTCCATTAAAGAGATTTAATTTGCCAACATTATTTTAAAAAAAATATTTTGTGAAACAAAAAGAGATTTAATTTTTGTAATATGTGATTGATTAAAATAAATTAAAATATTACTGTATGTATCTATTTACAAAAAATATCATTACCTTGTCGAACTGGACGAGCAGATAACAGCGGTGTCATCCCGAGAAGCAAAATGACGAGGAGGATAAAGAAGACAGAGAAAACATTTCGAATACTCTTGGCCATCTTATCATATAACTTGTAAGTAATTGGAAAGGCCTATCCCTTTATATAGGAACAGTGACGTGTCTAATTGTATATCTCGACTTTAATTCAATTTATTTATTAATTATAACAAGATTTTTAAATTTTTAGTCTAGACATATTTATTAAATTATTATGTGATGTGATACCTCTAACATTGTTTAAATATATTGATTGATATAAATTTTTTTTTTTAACCGTTTAGTGTTTGGAGCCTATTGTGATTTGTTATTAAAGAAGAAATTTATGTTTTTGTTGTATCTAATTGTACAATGAAATCACATAAATTAAGCCTAGAATTAAGGCTAGAATCAAGGTTAGAATTAAGTAGTTTTTTTATTTGAGTCATTCATTTTTCTAATTTTTCTTTATTGAAGCAACGGAGCAAGTAATTCTCCCTGTCAATAGTTCTTCCCACTTGAATTTTATTTTTATTTTTTATAAATTTTGTTATTGGTTTCTTTAATTATTAATTTTGATGAGTTATCATTCATGAAAAAATTATATTTGTCACGGAGACATTAGGACTAGTGATTCGATACTCTTAGTAATGAAATAGAGAGAGTTTGATCCTCATGGATAGAGCAAATACTCTTTACAAGTATTCGATACTTTTTTTTCTTAGATGGTGAGGTTCAAAGAGTTGGATCCTCGTAAATGGAGTAAATACTCCTTATGAGTATTTTATCTCTCAGTGAACCAACTGGTGCGAGGAAAATTTAATTAAGTGAACTATGAATGCCTGATTAATTCGAATATATATATATATATATATATATAATATATATATATAATATATATATATATATATATATGTTAATTATATTCTCTTAAGCTTTTTTAAGTCTAAAAGTTTAAATTCTTGGCTTTAAATTTCTTGCAAATATTCAAACAATTGAATTTATTCAGAGACATGAAAGTCGCTTTGTGACTTAATATACCCACTCAACAATGAATACTTGCCAAAGAATTTTAATTTCTGAATTATCTATTAACACAATTGGACAGCTTTCTCCTTTTAATATTTTTTTTCTCACATCAAAATATGTAAAAAAAATTATGTATTCTTTTTTTGTTTTTTTAAAAAATGAAAATTTACTTTTGTTTGGACAAAAATTAAAACCAACGACTATTTCGTCGACAGGATCACAACTATACAATTTAGATAATGGCAAAATATCCTAATTATTTTTTTTTTCCAATATACACAAACTAAAATACCAAAAAAAAAAAAAATTATTTATAAAAAAGATTTTGTTGGGTAACAGCTTTTCATATAGCTTTTAATGTATTGACTTAGTCAAAACACTTCTATTATCAACTGAGAGCTACTATGAGCTTAAACGAGGGGGGAATTGAACAGAAAGAAGAAATAATCAAGTTGCGTTAATGATATGTACAATGAGTAGAAAGAATAAACAAGAAGCTTGATATGTACAATGAGTAGAAAGAATAAACAAGAAGCTTATTGGTGGTGTTAGAAAGGGCTGACTCTACGAGCCACCTGTAACATGAACTCTGGTACAAGGCGTCTTCTTGGAGGAGCCACTGCATCTTTGGCCTCAGCTTCTGCATCACCAGCATGAATAATGGCAACTAAATCTTCAAACATCTGATCTTTTCCCCCTCTCATTGGATCCTTAATCACATGCACCCATTAACATAAATAATTAAACCCACAATTAAACATTTATACATATCTTGAAACTGCACCAAAACAGAAATTAATCTGCAGAAAGAAGCAATGAATATTACTATTGGACAACAAAACTTGGAGAATTCTCTTACCTGAAGGAACACATCTGTATGAGTCTTGCCTTCATATAAAATTGATTCAGCTTTAACTCCAAGTCCTTGAAGAGTTTCAGCAAAACTTGTACTGTGGAACAAGGGATGTCAATAAAAGCTTGCATACAAGAAGTCTTAGCATCAACAGGCAAAGAATGACGACGAAGTTCCAATAGAAACAAATTTACTTCATACGAAAAATTCCATTATCGCCAATATATATACAGAAATTTAGGAAGGCAGCACACATATATGGATGCAATTGTAACAGTAGTTAATGTAGCTTAAAGGGATTATTCCGTGAGGATATTTTTCGTTCGAAGTAAAAGAGTTTATTTCTGCATAAATGGAAACACATTTAATCATCTTTGATCACAAAGAGAACAGCATAGAGAATTTAAAATTATGTCTTTCATCAAAAGATGATATTGCCCTGTGCCTAAAATAGAGAATGAATATATATTTATATGTTCCATGAGATGATATTACCTTGAGTCTAAAAATGATGAACAGCAAATGTGATTAAGTCTAAAAATGATGAACAGCAAATGTGATTAACATAAAAACACCATGCCTCAACAATCCTATCACATAAGTAACCCATTTAAATTTATAAAAGAATACCGAATATATGAAAGAAAAAAGATTCTTGACATGAAGAACTGACCTGGCGTCTGCTGGAATAGAGTAATCTGCAGTACCATGAAAAAGAACAATAGGAGGTAGCAGAGAAACCACATTTTTCACACTGGGGTCCTTTACAATTACTTCAGGTGAAAATCTTCGTAAGGATTCTTCTCCTTCCATTATGCTGTATGAAAATGGAGTCATCAGCATATCAGAATGAGACGCAGAGAATGAAGGCATCATTAACTGAATGAAACTGAAGCATAGCTACAGTTCAACAAGAAACGAAGAAATGCTTTACCTTAAGAAGACAGAACGATATAAACCACGACTGTGGAAATAATCTACGAGTTTTAACAAATTGTACCTGCTTTTAGATGTGACAGGAAAAATTGTAAAAAAAAGCTCCAAATAAGAAAAATCTAAGTAATGTTTATGGTCATTTAAGCAAGCAGATACTGCATTGTCTTAACAAAAACTATTTTAGATGTGACAGGAAAAATTGTAAAAAAAAGCTCCAAATAAGAAAAATCTAAGTAATGTTTATGGTCATTTAAGCAAGCAGATACTGCATTGTCTTAACAAAAACTAACCCTCCAGAAAGTCCAAAATAAGCCTTAATCTGGGACAGACTCCAAGTAATGCTTTCTCCTTCACCAGCCTCCTTGATTGCCTGCTCTAGAAGAGTACAAGCAGCAATATGTGCACCAGCTGATTGTCCCATTAAATAAATTCTATCAAGGAAAACACAGGGATAACAGCATCATTAGCATTCACCAGTAAATGGAATCGAAACACTGATATTAAAAAAGAAATTGAAAAAGGAAAAAAATGCATTACCGGTTAGGATCACCTCCATATTGAGCAATGTTATTGCATACAAATGAGATGCCTTGAGAAGCATCCTCCACCATATCGCTCATGGTTCCCTGAGGGAAATTTCTGCATGCACAAGACAATTATGAAATCAAGAGTTAGGGTGATCATTTGATATTCACAGCCATTCCCAAATCAAAGGAATTATACTGAAGTAACATAAGCATTGCAGAATGCATGATTATAATAGCATTACAACAGGAAGTAGAACAAAAGAACCAATGGAAATTCTAACACAAAAATATGACATTCATCAGTAAGAGAAAATAGTTAGGAGTTAAGAAAAAGATCATCAGTCTGCATTGTCCATTGCAGGCAACCAAAGTACATCGAGGATAATGAAGATTCTAAACAGAAAACTTGATGAAAATAAACTAAAAGCATCTTTCAACCAATAGAGAAGAATAATATAATAACCACAGGTTCATAAACTTGATTTCTTGTAAACTGAAATTATACAAGCAGTTGCTCGACATCAAAGCACCTTGAATGCCCCATCAAAATGGATAATCACTTCATCGAATGGAACTACTGAACATCCAAAGGATTGCAGAGAGATCTCAATAATGAAAATATATATATCCTTCTTTGTTGGTTGTGTCTTCAAGTATTAAACAAATAAGCATAATTGCAAAGGAAAAAGAAAAAGACCATTATGGTGACTATACAGTTTAACAAAAGTTAAGGACAAAATCATCACTGAACTTATCCAGAACAGAGCTTTTATTTTTATTTATTTATTTTTTTTTTTTAAAGATAGCATCTACTATTAGAAGAGTGTATTTTGGCCTCAAAAAAAGAGAATCACCTGTAATCTATGCAAGCCACTATGATATCCCTTTCCGATAACTGTTTCCCTAAAAGAGAACCCCATGCTTTATAACTGCATCAACATGAAAAAGTTCCTAAAATACATCAAGGATAATTAAGCAGGTATATATAATATTTTGCATGAAAATATCACTTGACAATGTAATTTATGGAATCTCACTAGACAAATCAAAAAGAGTGATATCCAATCAACTGCTTATTGTTTAATGGGACTTTCTAAAACACTTTTAGTTTTATATTGATTCAGAACTGAAACAGAGATCATACATTTACCAATCAGGTAACGAAATAGAAACCACTAGCTGTTGAATGATTAGCTCCCAAATTCGAATATTGATGGCAAGGAATGAAAATATAACTCACCCGATAATCCAGGCCCCACCAGTTACAAATGCAACAACTGGCTTTGGCCCATCACTGCTTTTTGGTAAATACAGATCAAGCCTGCAAGAAAAGTCTACCTGGTCATGCCAAAAACCCATAGATTTAAAATTTTACAAGGGGTGGGAACTTATTGCAAGAATGTGAAAGAAAATAAGCAAAATTCATGACATCCCACCTATTTCTTGGTTGATCACCATAAACTATACTTCTCAGGACTTGACTGGAGAAGAAATAGTAATATCCAACTGCAAATGACCAGCGTACTAGTTATGTTTTTCCATACTAAATAATTGTAGAACATTATATATTCATATGTAAATCTAAATATTCGAGGATTATAATGGAACAAAAAATTTAGTGTTAGATATTCAAACATATGCAAATTACATGTTCGACTTTTTGTGCATGAAATGTCTTGCAAAGTATTAATGAATGCCACAAACCTTGAATAAAACCTGGCGTAAGCATCATAGAGTAACAACCAAGAGCAAGGAATCTCATGATCCATTTGTAACCTATCCTGAATGAAAAATAAATGATCAGTAAGCTACATTATAGTTGGGATAACATTAAGCAAGCATCTGAAACAAGTTGGGAAATACACATGAAATTCCCAAAGCCAAAAAGCAAACAGAACGCAAAAAGAAAATAAATTTACAGTACTATATCCATTTACTCTCTTTATTCATAGAGATTAAATTCTATTACCCTGCAACAATCAACCCTTATATCATGTATTAATTCACTCAACCAAACCTCATATAGGCATAAGAAAACCAATAAAGAAAAAAAAATTGGGGAGGGGAAAAAAAGTCAGTCAGCATCAAAAAATCATATCAAAAACAGAAAAATCACAAAACTCAACATATTTTTTAGAAAAAAAAAAAAATACCCGAGATATCTCAAGAGCTTGAGAGTCAATCTCGTAAGCAGAAACGTTTCAGAAGCGGCATGACCCACATCACGACTAAAGGATTGGTGCTGACTACCGGCATCAGAAAGGTCCGGGAGGTTACTATCACTAGCGACCCGCCGCCGTCTTTGCTGTTGATAAGAATTTGCAGAGGTAGAGGCTGTGGTGGCAGTAGTATCGGCAAAACTAGAAGTTCTCGGTAATAAAGGCTTAATTTCTTCGTGAAATGAAGATGAAATCAAAAGCCTACTAGTTGAGTCGTCAAGAATCCCTTGTTTTAGCAATATTGAAGAGGTGGGCATTGGTGCCGGAGGTATTGGGTGAAGAAAGGAAGAGGATTTTGAAGATTGGTTGATTGTTAGAGGAAGAATTGGAGAAGGCATTGTTGTAAAGAAGAAGAAATAGGAATGATAAGCTGTTAAAGAATCGAGATTGACAAAAAACAGTTAAAATTAATTTGTGCTGTTTTAAGAAATAATCTGTAATCTGGTTTTTCTGGTTATGGGAATTAGAAATGATGATGAAGAAGAGATCTTGAGGAAGTCCGAAGGCAATTGTAATTGTAATTGTAATTGTAAGAGAGCCAATTGGCGTTTGGTAAATCGATGTTAGAGAATTTTGTTACACAAATTGGGATTGGTCGTTTGCTTTTGTCGTCTTTGAGCTCTGTCGTATTCTATTTTGAATTGTTTTTAATTTTATTTTATTTTCTTTCAATTCACCGATCAACATCCTTGTCTTGCTTTGGTAAGGGAGGGAACTTCTCTATGGGATAGACTCTGGCCATCCATTAACTAACCCAATCAAAATTTTTATTAATTAATTAAAAAATTTTCTGTTAAAAATAATAAAAATATATATTTGATAATACTTCCCTTAGCTCAAGGCTAAATCATAAATTCATTCTCGAACTTTATTGCTTTAATTTTATAATATCTTCAACTTTTATTTAGACTTATCAAACATTTCAATTTATAAAATTACCCCTATTAAGTAATTTAATTTTTAAATTTATTTTATTCAAACTTCAACTTGCAAAATTAGATCAATATGTCAAAGTAACGATGCAGGTTACACAACAACAGATAATACTTCCCTTAGCTCAAGGCTAAATCATAAATTCATTCTCGAACTTTATTGCTTTAATTTTATAATATCTTCAACTTTTATTTAGACTTATCAAACATTTCAATTTATAAAATTACCCCTATTAAGTAATTTAATTTTTAAATTTATTTTATTCAAACTTCAACTTGCAAAATTAGATCAATATGTCAAAGTAACGATGCAGGTTACACAACAACAGATAATACTTCCCTTAGCTCAAGGCTAAATCATAAATTCATTCTCGAACTTTATTGCTTTAATTTTATAGTACCTTCAACTTTTATTTATACTTATCAAATACTTCAATTTATAAAATTACCCATATTAAGTAATTTAATTTTCAAATTTATTTTATTGAACACTTCAACTTGTAAAATTAGATAAATTAAAGACTCGTTAAAAAGTTAAAATTTATGAAATTATTCTTCTAAAAGTCACGCTAACTACAGTCAACATTTTGCAGATAAAAGTCAAAAACCTTAAATATTATTGATATTAATGTCAAAAGGTATGTAATATTACTAAAATTTACAAATTTAAGTGCACGATAGGTCAAAGTTGTAAAATTTATAAGTGAATTTATGTATTCAGCCCTCGACGCATCAAATTATTGAAAACAATTATATTGTCTTTATACATTTTAAAAAATTATATTAAGATCTAATAAATTCCTAATATTTAGGAAAACACTTAATTATTAAACTATTATTTTAATAATTTGAAAAAATTATTATAAAATATTTACCATATAAACTATATTAAAAATGGCAATAACTATACACATAGAACAGCTAAAATCTCCACAATGAAAGCAAAGGTGAAGGACGATGAAATTGGGTGGATTTGCAATTCATTAAAATTTTCTCTCTATCACTCCCTAGAAGTAGAACAGCTAAAATCTCCACTTCTCTCTACACCTGATGTTTTATTCTCACTTACATTCTTCAAGACCAAAACGTGAAGTTCTTATGTTGGTCCATCTAACCAACAAAGTAAATATGTGGTGTTACGGTTCTAGCTTCAAATGGCCCAAAACCATACATGTGGAAATTGCTGAAAAGAAAAATGGGTAATGCATTCATGGGCTAGTAGAATAAACCACTTTATTTTATAATGGGTCTAAGTTCTTGGGTCACTTAGCAGGGGAGTTTATGTTCTTTTTATTGTTGCCATTACATATACGTAACCTCTTAAAATTTTTAAAAATTTCATCTCAAACTTAAATATGCAAGCTTTTATTGTAGCTACCGGTGGGCATTCCGTCGGAACTGGATCAAATCAACTCAAACCGACTGAATCGAAGTTAAAAGCATAGCAAACTAACTTGAATGAAATAGAAATTGAAACCGAATTGACCGATTCAGTTCGATTCGGATTATTCGTTTGTACAAAGTAATCTGAATCATTATTTTTTGTCTAATAAAGAATACTACTTGTTGATTTTATTTTTATCAAAGAAAGCATAAACAATATTAGGGAATTGAAAATCATGAAGAAAACTCAAATAAATAACAAAATAAAAGCAAAAAATAAAAAATAAAAAAATTAGAAAAATAATACTTGCAACTGCAATGTTGTTGGAGACTTGAAATTTGGAACAAGATGACTGAGATAGACATGAGGTATTAGTTACGTAGAAGAAGTGCAAAGCTATAGACCATGTCTTTAAGTGGGCCTTAGACTGTGTCTTTAAATGGGATTGTGGAAGATAATTTGAATAGAAGAACAGTTTACGTGAAGACATGAAAACCTACAAAAAAAGGGAGATAAAATATATAAGATACGTTTAGCTTAAAACGTTGTGTTTTATTTTTGATCAGTTTAAGTGAGTATTGATGTTTTGATCAGGTTTTTTTACTTAAGTTATCTGAGTTAGGTTGGGTGTCTGTGGGGTGCCTATCGGCTCAGGTTAGTACTTGGATAAAATAAGTTTTTCCTGGACATTATAAATTAATAAAATTTAATCTTTTTGCTAATAAAAAAATATTTTATTTTGTTTTTGTTTACCATACACAAAAGATGAGCAGAATTTGGTGTTAAATCAACTTACTTCAGTTCTTATTTGGTTTGATTTCTGATAGTGGTTTTCGCAAGTATACGAAATCGCAACAAGTAATATAGAATATAAAATGAATAGAGTATCGTTCCCACGAGGATTGTATACCAACTGCCAAAATTATACTAACCTATTATTATTTAAACGGCAATAAGAGGATTTATTTTAAGGAATCAAATTCAACAAATAAAAGAGAATAAAAGAAATCAAGCAAAACAATTGTGCTTAAAAGAAATCAAGGTTTAAAAACTACTAAGGATTTTGACTTCACTTAATTCTATTCAATTTATTTTATTAATTTGTTGATCAATTTTAATTGTTCAAGTAGGAGAAACAACCCTAAAATCACTAACAAACTCTCCCGATGTATTGTTAACTATTTTAACCCGGTCTAATTACCTATCTTCCAATAGCGTAATCAAACATGTATTAAATCATTAAGTTAATGGTTTGTTTTGTGAATTCATAACTTAAGATCATTAACTTATGAAAAAGATCATTTAAACTTATGAAAACCCCTATAAGGTCAAACCATATAGCTTTTCGCATCCAAGTCATTATTCTCATGTAATTTATTACCTTTCTTCATATCAAAAATCCTTCTCCCGATAGTGATTAATTGAAATAAATCAATCAAGGGGAGAGACTCTGGCCGGAAGCCATTAAATCAATTTAATAAATTTACTTTGAAACCAAAGAAAAATAAATCTAATATTATAATTTGGAGAAGAAATTAAGTTACAAATCAAATTCCCTTAGTATGAGGTTTAGCTTCGGAACATAGTAATAAATAAAAACTCAACTAAACTTGAAAATATTTCCATAATCAATGTTGAAGTAATGAAAAGTTAAAAACAAGATTAGAGTTTAGAGATTAAAAAACTAGTCAACAAATAACGTGGACGACTCAACAAATAACGTGGACGACTTCCTTGAATCCTGACACAAATCTTGACTGCTTGAAGTCTTGGAGATTGGTAGAACCAGATATATCTCTACAATGAATCTGTTCTCTCTTTATATAGACTTCCTAAGAGAAAATCCGACTTCGTTTAGGAAATAGAGTCTTCAATTAAGTAAGAAATCTTTTGAAAATAGGAAACTGTTTAGGCTTTGAATTTCTTCTCAATTAGGACTCTCACATGCGCCTAAATAGGATTAGAAATTGATTTGCACATCATGAAATCATCTTATGTGGGCCCTTGCAAGTGGTAGGGACTGGCTAGCGTCCTCAGCTCAAAATAAAACGTAATATTCAGCACGGGCATACTGTGTGGCACTGTCTAGGCGTGCCGGAGCCTGAGTTCTAAGGATGGTTCAGCACAGGCCATGCTCAGGGGCACATCCAGATAGGAATCTGTGGCACGCCCACGGCTAGGGCGTGCTAGGCTCTGAGTCTCCATGATGGAATGCAGCACAAGCCGTGCTTAGGTAAGCACGCCTTTGGATTGATATTCTCTTGCGGCACGAGCGTGCTAGGGCCTGAGTCTCCACGCTGATTTTCCTTGATTCCAGCACGGGCGTGCTGAGTTGCATGGCTAGAGCATGCTAGAGCCTGAGAGTTTTGCCTTATTTTGCTTTTTCATGTGCCAAAATCCTACAAATTTCCTTAAGATCAAGCAAATTACGTTTCAAGGAAGCTTTGAACAAAAACATAAATAAAACTAAATAAAAACTAATAAAAGTAATTAAAACTACTAAAAATTCTAATAAAAACTATATTAATACTAAAGAGAGTTCTAAGGGTATAATGAGACTTACTATGGATTAAAAATACTATTAGGGTTAAAATACATACTCATCATATTTTTCCGATTTAGTTAATAATGTGGGCTTTTTTTTATATTTTGCTTTTAGTGTTTTATTAAAATTGGAAAATAGATCTCATTAATTAATATGTTAAATTAAATTAAAATAAAAAATTGAAATTGGAATCTGAATAGGAATAGTTGTGTATAGGGTGAAATGGGAATTGGAGTGTTCTACGTTTTAATTATTTAAGTGTTTGATTCGCGGTTTTGGTGGTGTGATTTATTTTCAGATTTTGACTAAAACTAAATGGTTTGCACATCTGTATTTTTTGGGTAGTACTTAATTCTTTACCAAGTGCATACATCTCAAAAAGTTTCGAAGAGCAATAAAAAAAGAATTTGTGAATTGGAAAAAGAGGAACATTGACTTTTTGAACCCGACATTGGAAATGTGAGATGGTGCTTTGAGAAAACATAAATAAAACTAAATAAAAACTAATAAAAGTAATTAAAACTACTAAAAATTCTAATAAAAACTATATTAAAAATACTATAAAAATACACTCATCAATTTCGATTTAGTTAAAATAATTGCTTTTTTATATTGCTTTAGTGTTTATTAAAATTGAAAAATAGATCTCATTAATTATGTTTAAAATTAAATTAAAAATAAAAAAATTGAAATGAACTAAATAGAATATGTTATATGAAATAATAGGTTCTACGTAAATTAAGTGTTATTGGTTTTTTATTTATTCAATTTTGACTAAACTAATGGTTTGCACATCTGTATTTTTGAGTACTAAATTTACAAGTGCAAATCCTCAAATATTCAAAGCAATAAAAAGATTTGTGAATTGGAAAAAAGAAAACAAGATTTGAAACCCGACATTGGAATGTAATGGTGTTGAGACTTTTGGGTACCAAACTATACGCTTTCATTTCTAAATCAAAAGGCACTTTAGGGCAGCGACCGTCCGCTTCATCTCTAAACTAAAAGATGAATTAAAAGGAATGTGGGGTTTATTGATTTTTAGGGTTTCTGATAGTAGTTCTTAATTTTTTTTTTTAAATTGCTAATTAAAGATTCTTAACATCCTATCGAAATACTTTTAGAGTTTGGACAATCAAAAATAAAATATATGAAAGAAATAAAAGCCTTTCCAAAATATTAGACATGTTCACTGTTAGCATTTGCTCATGTGAGTTTATGTGAATTGAAAAATCAAATCTCTAATTTAACGATTTTGATACAATTTTCATTATTGAAACTGATGATTAATCAAACCGAATAAAAATGTACAGAAATTACAAGCAGTTATGGATTTCTAGATATAATTACTTTTAACAAATAAGAATTTTTTTTTTTTTAAAAAAAAATCAACCACAATTTTTGTTTGTATTAATAATAGTAATGAATATCAAATATAAAAATTTACTAAAAATTAATCATTTTTTTAAAAATTTTTTGATGGAGTTTAAGTTAATTAACCGGTGAAGTGAATTGACATAACTGACAACCATTTAGAGCATGTTCGATAAAATTAGTTGTTTTAGTAGTATTTACCTATTTGAGTAGCTAGTAGGGGTTTAAGTAACTTTTTATAAAACGCTGAAAATTAAACGTTACAGGAACTAACATTTTATAGAATGTTACCTTAGCCTCTGAAGGTTAGTTCAACATTATGTTATCAAACATTACAAAAAATGATATTTAGCGTTTTGACAAAAACTATTTAAAAAAACTGTTATCGAACTTATCTTAATTAGTCTCAACAGTTCAATATAAAAAACAAATTTATAACCCGTAAATCGAATGGCGATTACCCCTAAATTGTCAGCTTATTGAATTAAAAGGAAAACATCTCTCAAATCTTGGTTGGGTCCATATCTATATAAATGTGGAAAAAATAAATAAAGCAGGATTATAGGTTATAACTTAACTATAAGCTTAAAGCCATCTCTTGCATGGACGGAGCAGAGATGATTTTGACCTAAAAAGTTACGGTCAAAGAGGCCAAAATAAAGTAACCTTATTACATGCTAGAAAAGATGACTTACAATCGTTAGAGTTGCTTTTCTTGCGTCTTATAAGACAATGCACTTTGCAGAGTTCTTAATTTTTAGATCTGTCATTCACCAAGTCGACCTGTTTCCTAATAATTTTAACAATTTTTCATTTTTTTTTTCCAAAAATTTCTAATTATATTCAAAAGCAAAAGTTTGAAACCTCAAAAGGTTGCTCAATTACAAAGAATATTCTTCTTTTCCTTGGGAATTCTTTAACAATGGTTCATAATTTATATATATATGTCTTCATGTTTAGACCGGACAGTATTCAGATAAAAATTTTCCAATAACAATAGTTTAGGTTTTATTTACTAACCTTACAGATAGAATTCACCTAATTAAAAATGCAGTTCATAAATACTAATTCAACCGTCTATTAATCAAATCAAATTCTTTTAGTACATCAAGTGAAGAATAACTCATGATATTGCTTTATTAGTAACGAAAAAAACAGAAAAAAGAATTTTGTGAAATAAAAAAAAGACACCAATATCAAATAATTAAATTCTCTCTTAATTTTCCATTGCTATAAGAACAAATTGAGTAAAATTGGTGGAATCCTATTTCGTTAAGCAATTCCACTAGACACTGAGATCAAGGGGAATGCTGTGAACATTGTAGATGAACATCTGAAAATTAGGGGTGAGCAACACTTAGGTTTGACCCAAAAAATCAAAATGAAGTAATGTGTTTTGATCCTGTTGAGTTAGTCGTTTTAGAATTCAGTTATTAGTTAATTTGATTAGTGATAACCGTTCAATTTTTTATATAGCTAGCCGAATTAATTTTTATACCCATAATAAGTGGTTTATTTTGGAATAATTGAACCAAGCTCAAACCGATTTTTAAACTATTAGATGCGGGTTTATTAAAATATTTGATTGGATTAAACTGAATCAATTCGATTTGATCCAATTTAATTAAACTGAATGCTTACTCCTATCCAAAACTCATGGCACTGGAGTAAAAATCAATCCTACAATTAGGTCCGTCTAGCTTAAAGAATATGCTGCGTTATAGTTCAAATGACCCAAAAGCATATACCCGGAGATTTCTAGAAAGAAAATGGGTTATTTGATTATGGGCTTGTGGAATTTACCATTTTGTCTTATAATAATGGGTCTAATACTTGGGCGACATAAAGGGATAATTTTTACTTGTATTTATTGAAATTTATCACTGGATTGACTTGATCGGAAAGAGTTCAAGAATTTAAAAACTCAAGTCATGTAAGTAAAAAATATTCGATATTTCATTATTGTGGATAGGGAAATTTTTCATTGAAAGTGCTATTTCGTTAAGTCGCAACTCTAAGTAGGGTTCAACAATTCAATAATAAAAATAAACATAGAATTGGTTAATTGAATCCTAAATCAACTGGTTTAGAGCTCTATATGGACAAAATAAGTAAAGTAGGATTATAGGTCATAACTTAATTATGAGCTTAAAGCCAGCTTCTTGGATGGGTTAGAGATCGTTTTAGACCTTAAAGTTAGGTCAAAAAGGCCAAAATAAAGTTAGCTTATTGTAATTACGTGCTAGAAAAAGATGACTTACTATCCTTCAATTGCCTTTGCGGCGTCAAATATAAATTACCACTGCAATTTTATAAGATGACTTATTAAATAATTTAATTTATAATATTATATTTATTAAACACTTTAATTTGAAAAATCATTTTATATAATGTTTTAACTAATAAAATTAAATTAATTAAATAGTTATTAAATAATTAAAAAATGTAAAAATTATTATTTGAAAAGTTATTCCATACATAAATTAAATCAATGTTTTGAAAATAAAAGATATAAACCCTACAAGTTATTATTACTGGTGTAGAAAATTTTCAAAAAATAATAATAATAATAATTTTTCGTTAAAGGTTGGGGTTTAATTAAATTAAAATTATAAAGTTAAAGAGACATTTTTATGAATTTGACGGTCTTATAATACAATGTACTTTGCAAAGTTCTGAACTTTTTTAGCTTTATCATTCACCAATGGTTCCGTAATCGAGCTGTTTCCTAATTAATTTTGCCATTTCACCGTTCCTTTTACAAAAAGTTCAAATTGTCTTTTAAAAGCAAAAGTTTGAAACTCCGCAGGTTTCTCAATTACAAAGGATATTCCTTTTCTCGTTGGAATCTTTAACTACTTGAAAATTAGTATGCCCATAGCCTAATATAATAATTCATTTCCAAATATATTATTATATGTAGCGGTGGCCACGGTTCCGGTTAATTGGAACCGAAACCGAACCGAATCGAAAATTTTCGATTTCGGTTCCGGTACGGTTTCAAAACGGACGGTTCCGATCGGTTTTCCGGAAAATTGCATAATTTTAAATTTTAAATTTTGAAGACCGGTTTTCAAAATTTAATAAATTTGTGAAAGTTATTTCTAAAAAAAAAAAACACCTAAAAAATTAAAAAATACTTCAATTAAATTTATTTTTTTATCTTCAATTAAATTTATTTTTTTTAAAGACTTGAACTTAATCTTTTTTTTTTTTAAAAAAATTAAGTTTGCCTACATTATCCCTTGAAAACCTAGCCCGTTATATAGCGTTTATAGTTGTTGGGAGGAAGTAATTAAGAGATTTCACAATAGAATTTAAAAAAAAAAAGTTGGGAGGAGTAATTAAGAGATTTCACAATAGAATTTAAAAAAAAAACCTGACAGTTTCTAACGGCTAGAACCGCCGGTTCGTTCGAACCGGCGGTTCTAACCTGCCAGAGAACCGGCAGTTCCATCCGGTTCCGACCGGTTTGTGGAACTGCCGGTTTGCAGTTAACAAAACTGGAACTGAAACCGAACCGAAAATCTCTGGTTCTGGTTTTGGTTCGAACCGATTTCGGTTCCCACCGGTTTCGGTTATGGTTCGAGACCGGTTCGAACCACCGGTTCCGGATTCCAGAACCGTAATATGGCCACCCCTAATTATATGATATATCTCAAATTATTTTTTCTGTTTTGATATATTATATAAATGTAGAAATTAATAATAAAAATAGCAAAGTCTTAATTCCAAATTAGTTGGCGCCTGCTAAATACAAAAGTTAACAAAATTATATTAATTTTTTGCATATTTTCTAATGGATAATTTTTCTTTTTACTCAAAAAAATGCAGTAGACAGTAGTTATTCCAAATATTTTAATAACTTATAACTATTATCATCTAAAAATACATAAATAAAGCAGTCACATAAAAGTGTTTTAAAAAGCGACAAGAAAGATTTTAAAAAATGGATTTTCTAATAATAAATTTTATTAGGAATTACTTAGTACAAAATATAAGATAAGATGCATATAAAAAGTTTCAAATTGAGCTTTTAAAAATTAATTTTTGTATTGATTTTATTTATTTATTCATCAGAAGGCATAACTATAGTGTCAAACATTTATGATAGTTATTTTTTTTTTGAAGATAATAATATGATTTTATTAAAAAACTTCAAATTAATATAGATATTACGGGGATGACATAACCCCTCTGCTAAAGACCAGACATAGAACAAAACTATAAAATAATTATTTTTTGCTGATCTAATAAGAAATCCTAATAAAAAATAGAAGGTAAACTTGAAGAAAACGAATAGATCCTCAAAAGTGATTGATTAGATGAACTCCCGAATCTTCTACATATGATATAATTATCCATAAATTAGTTGCTTATAATGAACATGGAGGATTTGAACCATTAAATTCAATGGAGGAACAGGCCGCACTACCGGCCTCCAAAAGACGAAGATCATCGTATAGTTGAAAAATTCTCCACAAATTGCAACCTATCCAAATAAACCAAACAAATGCAAACAATAAAACAAAACTCCATATAAAATGGTGAGATTATAAACTCCACACAAGATGAGATAAAACACAAACAGTAGCGGAAACATAAATAACATGAATCTATGCCATGTAGACATAGATATGTAATTTATTTAATAAAAAATATAAAAATTTGCAAGAAAACTAAAAATATACTAAAAATATGAAGAGAGGCTGTCACAAGAAACAAGAATTAGCTCCTCCCCATATCTACATGCTTGATTTTGTGTTTCAATGGAGAGAAGGAAAGAAAATTTTAATGGCAAAAGGGAGAGAGAGGGGCAGCGGCGGTTAAAACTCTATGTAATCTTCTAGTTAATTACAACATTTATGATAGTTAATTTTTTTTTTAACACATATTTGTGTTTGGACGAAATGGTATTTAAGTAAAACATTTTTTACAGAGGCGACTTCAAATTTTGAACCAGACTCTACAAGTAAACTAAATACTTTTTTAGTATGTCAAGCGAGAAATAATTCTTAATATTGTTTGAAAAGAATTTTGTGAATAATTTTATTCAAAGAAAGACACCAAATATCAAATCGTTTAATAGTTTCTTAAATTTCCATTGCGAGATAAGTACAAAAATAGTTGAAGTTAAATTGGTGGAATCCAACTAGTGAATGCATCTCATCAATATTAGTGATAGTAACGAGAATAGAAAGACATGAATAGTATTTAAATTAGATATTTGAAAGGTTGTAATCTTCCGTATAGAATTAGCAAGCTATTATTGTCTTTGTCTGAGTAAGAGACAAAGAAATAACTAGTCTGAGTAAGAGATAAAAAAATAACTACCGAATGAGAATCTCAGATTTAAATATATAATAAATGTTAATCTTTGATCGAGCATTATATATTTTGAATAATTGAAGAATGTTGTGTTGATATTCAATGATTTCTCTTACAATTAGTAATGTTAGCAGCCATATAGTTATGGGTATTATCAGAATCTCAATTTTATGATTCCACAAGTTAATGCATGATTTAGCAGCCATTAATGCAGTTGCAGAATCTTACCCTAAGTCTTGGTAATGAATTCTTATTCGTTAACTTAGGATTTAGACACTTCATAGTAAGAGAATATGACGATGAAGAAGGTAACTAATACTATGACTTATGCCCCTATGGCTGCAGTGTCTTAAGTTGGCCAAACTAATTATATGTACATTGTATATATGCAAGCTAGTTACCATGATTTGAAGCGCAAAAAAAAAAAAAAAAAAAAAAAAAATATTACCCATGATTTGAAAAGCGCAAAAAAAAAAAAAAAAAAAAAAAAAAAAATCACTTTTAAAAAAAAAAAAAAAAAAAAAAAAAAAATCACTTTTTCTTTTGGGAAATAAAAAAATAAAGAGCACATTTTTATATATATATAATTGATTTATTTCCTTTTTTACCATATAAAAGCTTTCAAAAGAAAAGTGCTAAAGTGACCGAAGCATGGACCAATAATGCATCTTAATTATATTTTATTAGTATTTGTTAAACTACTATTTATTGCTTACAATGATTGGAACCTTTTTATTTTTGAAAAAAAAAAAAGGTTTTCCATTTCTAGAGATAAGTGTAATAAAAAAAATACAAAGGTTCAACGAATTCAACGGAATTGAATAGTTTGATTTTAGTTTAAAAAGAGTCGGCTGATGTTAATTTTAATAGAAAAAATTAAAAAATTTTTAATCCAAGTTGATTTTTAGAAAATCTTATAAATCAAATTGATTTAACCTAAGAGCAAGTTAAATCAATTTTCTTTAGGACCTAGGGAGGCCATGGCTCCTCTAAATCCTAAAGAAGCTTAGCTTCTAATTGTAGGAATGATCCTAATTTTAAAATTATCAATTTTGATTTAAAAAAAGAGGTGATACTTGGATTATATTGTTTTTAGACGGTTTCAAAATCGTCAATTTAGATTTAGAACAGAAGCCAAAAAATTTGTTTCAAGTTCTTTTTGAATTCTTTTTCACTGTTGTTATAAGAATAAATAATAATAATAAAAAAGCAATAGTAAGTATTGGTATTAATTTGATCTTTCATAAGTATAGTCTCTCTAATACTAAAATTTTGAAATTTTATTTTTATATTTTTGTTTTTTGTAATTTGATGATATATTATAAATCTGCACTAAGAAATACTGTTGAAACAAACTTTATATAGTTATAATTTTCTAAATATATTTCAAATTACATTAGATGCATGTTTAAGGACAGTCCAACAAAATAAAGAAAAAGAAACCAATTAGTTTTAAAAGTTGCAAGGTTTAATAAATGAGGTAGTTTATAAATATAATTTTGTAAATTCGCATATTTAATATATCAAAGTAAAAATTAAAGGTATTATAAAATAAATAAATTAATTAACTATTTGGATGATTATTGCTCGATACTTATATATGCATTGGCATCTATTTTCGTAATAAAATATAAATAAATTATTTATAAAATAAATATAAATAAATTATTTATAACATGTAATTGATGAGGATATATATAAATATATATATATATATATAGTATTTTTTTTGTTTTTTTTTTCGTTAACAGGATAAATTTTTTTTTTATTTTTTGTAAATAATGATGGGCAGTGTATATATATAGTATTTTTTTTGTTTTTTTTTTCTTAACAGATACATTTTTTTTTATTTTGTAAATAATGATTGAGCAAGTGCTGGATCATGATCCTGTCATCTAAATCTCCAGTTATAAGAAATGATAGTGACTATATACGCATAGCACTATAAGCATCGTGTTGCAGTTAAAAAATTATGTTAAAAATAATTTTTGTTGCAATTTTTATATAATTTTTTGTTTTGTTCTGTTCAGAATTTAAGTTAAAATATGATCATTAGCATTCTTTATTGTTTCCAGAAAAAGTCAAGGTAGTGAAATATCCATGAAAGATCATGAATTTGATCTTTTTCATTCTTCAAAAAATATATATAAAATTCCTATGAATTACTTTCTTACGACCTTCATATAGATATTTTTATTTGATTTTTCATTATTAATTATTTTCTTCTTTGATGATGATACTGTTATGGGAAAATTAACGAAATAAATAAATAAAACAATAGTTTGTGTTTGATTTAATTAAGGAAATTTAGACATGCACCTATTAGAATTTTTTTTTTCAAATTTCCATATATGTTTCTATCCTCTAGCTAGGATGACATTTAGGAAAAACACTTTGAAAAGTGGCGATCTTTAGGTTTTTACTGCCCCCGAGCACCGGTGTGAGATTCTGCCTCTTCCTACTAGATCATCGTGGTTTCCAACCCGTGATAGCAAGCAAGAGCCCGGCCTGAGGAATCTCCCATAAGAAGGTTAAACTCTTCTGCAACAGAATCAATATTTAGACATTATGCGTAACGGAATACGCTCATAGAAGATCGAATCATGATCAAGCAAACGGATGATAAAATCTTGGCCACCAGGCCACCACCTCGACTGGTATATTAACTAAGTTTGTTCATGAATTAAAATATTAGGAATGAGATATCATAAAGTTTAGCAAAAGTAATATTAGTGATTTAAATTTCAATATATTAAAATAACATTTCTTATATTGGCATAACTTATTACTTTTCATATATGCTATGATATGATCCATCAAAAGACAAAAGCTCTACCAGATAAGCTTATTTAATTATAAATGATCAATCAAGTTTCAAATTAAGCATCTTAATTATGTACTTAGCTAGCAAGATTTAGATTTATGAATGAAAGCCCTCGTCCTACGATTTTATTTCATAGTAGATGACAGCAGAGCACAAAATTTAATTAGATTCATCTTTATCTTGCAATGAGACAAAATTAAGGGTAGAAAATTAAATAATCCAAACCATGCATGGATGCCAAACCATGTCAAAATTATGAAAAAAGATTATTCTTATTCGCAGAATCCATTTTTTACTAATACAATATTTCACATCTTGTCTTCCTAATAAAATACATTTGAAGTCCTTCATGACATGGAACATTCCATGGAAGGTACTGGTTAAATGATTCTTTGCGGCTATATTTGCACTAAGTAATAAAATCTAGTTCCCGCATCTATGGAATTATCTAAGGATGGCAATCTCTTATATTTTCTTTTCATGAGGCTTGAGTTTAAAATAACTTTATATTATCAACTTTAATAAAACATGATCTTTTGTTTTTTTTTTCTTTAAAATTTCTAGAAGGTTAAATGGGTTGGAAGAATATTATGAACTATATAACATGTACAACTTTTCAAAATGAACTTTGAAATTTCTTCACGGTTTGAAATCGAAACTATCGATTTTAAATCAAAACATTTAATTTTGGTTTTAGAAAGTGAATAATTGAAATCGAACCATAAATATAGTGTTTTAATTATATTTTAAAATCGAAAACCGTTGACCACAGTTTATTGCTAGTTTTAATCGGTTTGCTTTCGATTTAAAACTAAACTATGGTCATGCTGAAGTGTAGAAGAAAATAATTGTACTTTTATTTAATTAAAAAGAACAAAATTTTATATAAAAAAATATTATCATTAGAAATTGAGAATCTTACCCTCATTGGAATTTCAAATTGAAATTGATAATTCTCATAAATTTGAGGGTGTTTAGATAATTCCATAAATTTGAAAATTGGCTGATTTTCTCTCCAAATTGGAGATATTCCAAATTTATAGATACAGGTAAAAAAAAGTTAAATTTTACTTCATTTATTATTTTTCTTCCCTTTTTCAAATAAAGAAAATCTTTCTCATTTCATTAAAAATTGCATGACCATGGGTCAATCGCTCATTATTTTGCACATCTATTTTCTTTCTTAAAAAAAAAGATTATCATTCAAACAAATAGTTAAAAGACTAGGATGTATATATTCCGACTTATGGTATTAATTCATTATATACACACACATAAACCTTTTTCCAATCTTGAATTCCCTCCCAACTCTCCAGAGGATTTTATGGTTCCTAACACATATGAAAGAATCAGAATCCCTTGCTGAAATATGGCTTGTCAAAATAGCACATGAAAGATGCAAAGTAGAGCATATACTTGGAGACATCCTACGGGTGGCTTCTGTTTAATGTTGTACATATACGACCTCCATGTATTAACAGATCATTCAAAATAATGAAGCCTTTCACTCAAATGGTACATATGAAAGTATATGCTCGTATTGAATCATCATCAAGCTGCGGGATGAGGATATAATGAAGATAATTCAATCCTTTTTATGACTTTAAAAGAAGGGTAGATAAGTATTATGCTCTCATGGTCATGACCAAATTCAGCGAAGCAGTATACATCAGCTTATACATAACTTCGGCTAACTTATCTTTTATAAATCAATTGATGTAAAACCCGAACGATTATAATTCAGTGGTAAAAAATATTTGCGGGATTAATCACCATAGCATGAGTTTGATTATCCGTAACACAACTTCCGCAGGCCAGACCCTTTAAAACAGACACGAGACTATACACATACTCTAACAATAAATAGATTAGGTATTATGACACTAAATTAGTGCAGGATATTGGGATATTATACGATCAATTTTCAAATGCTTTCATAGAAGAGACATAATCTAAGAATCGTATGCCTAGAATCACCTTCCCATACTTTGGAAACAATGTGAACCAAACGCGGTTACATTATAAGAATTTTAAGTCCTTGTGGGGGATCTTATATCTTGGAGCTAGAGTACTATAGTGTGCTTGAAGATTGGCATCTCATTCTTGCAATATCATGCATGCATGCATGCATACACTAACTAATTAATAAATGTCCAAATGTATAAATCTCACCTTGTAATTTTCGCAATTATTTTTGTGGTTTCTTAAATTTTATGGAAAATCCATGTAATCATACATTTTTACATTTCAAAAATAATTATGCCATCCGTCAAAATGAAATATGAAAATATAATGTCATGATTGAACCTCTACAAAGATATTTCATTTTAGCGAAAGTCATTATTATTACTGAAATGCAAACAAACAATCGAACCCTTACAAAGTTTAGGAGGTCATAAATTTGAATGACCTCCTAAACTTTGTGAGGGTTCGATTTTTTTTTGTATTTCAGTAATAATAATGCCCTTCGCTAAAATGAAATATCTTTGTAAAGGTTCAATCATGATATATACCTAAATTTTGTGAAGGGTTCGATTTTTTTTTGTAAATTTCAGTAATAATAATGCCCTTCGCTAAATGAAATATCTTTGTAAAGGTTCAAATTCATGATATATTATATTTATATATTTATATATATATATATATATATATATATATATATATATATATATAATTATATATCATCTGATATCCATCTGGCCCTCCCATTAAAAAAAAACATTTAAAAATGGCTTGTTTAAACTAGGCTCAAACCTTAACCGTTTAAAAAAAATATAATATGACTTCACCGCTTTATTCCTTGAATGCTTAATTTTTGCCCCTCTAAATATAAATTTTAGCTTCACCCCCTGTACACACGTGCACACACGTGGAATGATGAGCATAAATATTAGCTTGAGCTCATGCAACGGAAGCAATAACTTTTAGGCTTTGTGAAGATTAGATTAAGAAAGCATCTTCCATCATCAAAGTGGCTAATGAATCTTTGAATTTTTATACTTTGTTCTTTTCTTTTATTTTAAGGTAAATATTTATGTAGTCACGTACCTTCTTCTATGGGCAAAATTCAAGATAAGGAATGAAATCTGTAGAGCTTAGAACCAAATCAAATAATGTCTTTTTTTTAAATTAAATTATTGATTTGATTGGATATGGACAAGCTATGGCTACACTAATTGATTTATGCCTAATCGATATATTATTTACCTATTTAGATACGTATGCATTTACAATAAAGATAATCTTTTTTAGGGAATACTATAAAGATGAATCTTCAAATGTAATTCAAGTATAGCATTATAAAGAAAAATAAACATAATATCAAACCCAAATACTTAATTATTTATTTCAAACATAATTAATTTGGTTTCTTTCGAACTTAAAATCTCATAGTTCTACGGACGACTGCAATACTATTGAGTTAAAATTCAATGATTTAATAGATAATATGGACTTTATTATTAGCATTTAAGTGTGATATTTTCAGTTAACGATGATAGATCATTTGGTAGTTTATTTGTGGGGTCGAACGTCTGTTAGAATACAACATAGAATCTGTAGATATGGAGATGATAATGTTATTATGAGTAGAAGAAAAGAAGCAGGGAGAGGTGGGTAGCTGCTTGGACGCACCCAAAAACAAAAATGCTATCTGAATCAGACCATCATTTTCATGTCATATAATTGGCTCGACAAACCCTAAAGCCTTAGGTTTCGTGTGTTCTTTTTTTTTTTTTTTTTTTTTTTTTTTTTTTTCCTTTTTCTTTTTTTTTTTTACCCCTTTTTTTTTTTTTTCTTTTTCTTTTTTTTTTTTTACCATATCAAGATTTTTTAAGCCATGCTTTTCACCAAAAATTTTATTCTGACATGTTTTTTAAAATTAAATACATTAATTATGTTAATATTGAATGGCACCAACAACTTTCAACTAGTTTCGAATCAAAAACCTTAAGAGGAGAGGTCGAATTTGAATTATTTTTGGTTCAAAAAACATAGGAGGAGAGATCGGAATCGGAGTCTTTCCCTTTTGATTGCGAACCGGTACTTTTGAAGCCGATTCCTATTTCTGTCTAAATCAAATCATATCACCCAAACTTGATATCTACCAAAATGGTAAAACAAAACGGTAAAAAGTATACATGTGTTTGTAGGGGAGGGAGATAGAGCACGAACGACAAAAATATATAACGAATCTTTGAGTCAGCCATGCACCTTAGCTTAGGCACGCTGTCAATTTTTGACAATTATAATGTTGATGTTACAATTAATCACATCTAAATACATATTTTTTTTTTTAAGAAAAAAATATAAAAGAAAAGGAAAAAGGAGATGGTGTAGAGAGAGATAAAGGGAACAAAACAAGGGCAAGGAAGGATATTGTAGTTTAGGGTTAAAAAGACATGTCGTCAAGTTGGGGTGTGATTGTGTGAGTGGCACTGTATATATGGGAACCAAGGAACAATAGAATAGAACATAGAACCTTGATTTTTGCATTATTATTATTACTAAAAAAACATTTTTTTTTAATAATGAAAGCTAATTAAAGCTCCGAGATTACAAAAGAGAAGAATCTTTTTGGATATATAAGATTTTTGAACAGCAGAGTGTAAAGATTTTTACTCTTTTAGTAAATATTTTACAAAAGGTATCTTCTCTACAAAGATTAGAGACTTTTCGTTATTGATACTTTGTGTCACCACATGCGCAATTATCTAAAATTACCGCAACCATATGGGAGTAGATAGCCAACTATGAATTCAATATATAGGCGCCAAACTTTCCAAGGCAAGCATCCAATTCCCCATTCTCAATTCTATTTAAATTAAATTAGATGAGCTCAAACTGAATAAATCAAAATTTTTAAAAATAATCTAATTTGAAATTAAAATTTATTTGAAATTGAATCGAATTAGTTCAAACTAATTTTTTAATTTTTCCTGATTTTTCTTTACAAATGAAAATTGTATCGAAAAGTTTTACAATCAAATTGAACTAAACTGATTATGTTAGATTGACTTTCCTGAATAATGTCCAGCATTAAATATAATTATTAGCATTAACAGCTAATAATATTTTCCAAATTAATATATTCAATTCCTCATTATTTTGATTAATAGGAAATGCTTAACCTATTATTTTTTGAAGGTATTATATCTAGTTAATAAATTTAAAGTTTTTTTTTTTCAAAACTCTTAAAGTATTGCCATTATAGCAATTAGTAAAATTATTAAAGCCCAGAGCAATTGAAATTGATGAAAAAAAAAAACAATCTTTATCAATTAAATTAAATAGTTATAACTTTCTTCTTTTTTTCAAAAATAAAAAAAAAAAATTCTAACTACATAAATACTTTTTCCTTTTTTACGTCAAATCTTCCCATCAATTATGGTAAAAAAATAATATTTTTCTATATGAATCTATCTCAGCCTTCCGTTTCCCTCCCTTTTCAACACTTCTTTTTTTTCTGGAATAGTAAAAAGAAGAAAAGCAAACACAAGAATTGAAAAGGAAAAATATTTATTAAAAGAAAAGAAACACCATAATTAAATAGAAATAAGGCTAAATTACTTTTTTTTTTCCTTTTAGAGTCAGATAAATTACTACCTAGTTCTTATGGATTTACGAAATTAACTACTTATTTTCTACCCTTTAAAAAAAAATATGAATATATCTATAAGATTTAAAATTATTCAACAGTTTAATCTTTCTGTCCAAATTTTTACACTTTGCCTTTAGTTTTTATTGAAAAGACGAAAGTGGCTTTATATATATCTAAATTGATAAGAACAACATTATTTTCTCAGCAGCAACTTCAAATTATTCTCATCTTCTTTCAGTTTTATTTCAAAAATAAAATAATTATTATTCCTAACAAAATTAATTTTTGTTTTTAGCTTGCAGAAGTTCAATAGAGTTAGGATAAAGGGTATTTTTAATGTTTTTATTAAAAATTAAGAATAAAAGGAACAAATTTTGGACTTAAGGACTTACTAATCCAATGAAACAAACAATCAGGAAGCATTCAAATGAAGCACAATGATCCTTTCAGATATACGGATGAGATTAATATAAATTCAAAAACAAAATATTTTTCAAGATTTTGTTAAAATATATTTATGGAAGAGAATAAAATAAAATATAAATGTCATTTGTAAATTAAGGGTTTTATTTTATTTTTTGGTAGAATAGAGAGAGCAAGAACGTAAATATGGTGAACCAGCTTTATCATGATCAAGCCAAGAATAACTATTTTCATGACAAAACAATAGTAATTATATGATGTGGGAAGCTTTATAAACATAGGATACAGATTAAACATTTTGTGTAATAAAAAGAAGTAGGCCATAATGTATTGACTAACAAATATATAATTGGCTAAAATGCCATTATTTCTCCATTAATAAATTTCTTTCTTGATTAGTAATGATGGTTTATATATTTATTCCCATCAAAGCAAAGCATCATAGGGAAATTGAGTAAGAGTCAAAGGCTTATAGCCATATATATTCCTAATTATTAGTTAAATAAATTCTAAAAAAAAATACATTTATGGTTATCTATCTCTTTTAAATTGTAATTAATAACATAAGTAAAGCTTTTCCTTTAAAAAAAATTAATTAATGGGAATAGATTAATGAATAGCTGATGTGTATAGCAACGTATGATAAGTATTTCAATATATGTAAGCTTATCAACTCTAATATTAATATTTAATGCAGTGCTATAGAAGCATAGGAAAAAAAAAATTAGTGGAAATCTGGGTGGTCTAATTAGAAGAGGTGTTTGTGAACTTATACATAATCAGCCTATCATCTTTAATTTATGTTAATCTTGGTAACTAATACATAATTATTAGGTAATTCCTCACCAAAGTACCCAGATATGCCCATGATTCTAGTTCTTGTAGGGTAGAACTAGAGTTTGAATATTGGGGTATAAAATAGAATTAGAATAAAATAAAATTTTTTTGGGATTGAATTTTGAGGTTATATTCCAAGGTTGCCTATTTCATCATAGAACTTGGAATCGGGATTATCTTTATTTCATTAGTTTCAAGTTCGACGAGATTCCACCATTTTTAGGTGATTTTAATCTCAAAAATTAAAACGGAGTTGACCTAAAATCCTTTCAATTCTAAACTCAATCGCTCTAAATTGATTTTGATTTTATTTTTTCATTTCAATTCCGATTTTAAACCAATTTGTGGCCGGGTCTACATGGCTTCTTAAGTCTCAAGGTAATTTTGTCCCTGCTTATAGAAGCACCAAAGTTTCACAAGTAAAATCAAGAACAGAAAAAGGTTTTATAACCTGTCTAAAAGTGAAAAGCTTCATTTCTAGCAACAACAACATTTTGGTTAAAATAATTTAACTCGATAAATAAAATTAAAGCATCAAGTACCAAAATTTTCTTTTAGTAAACCATCAAACACTTAGGTTAAGTGTCTGTTCGACAACGCAGTATTTTAATTAACTTTTAGAAATTGAAATTTTATTTTATAAAAAGTTAACTCTATAAGATTTAACTCTTAACATTTTATGAAAAATTACTCAAATAGGTAAAACACCTCCCGTTATCAAAACAGTAAATTTTGTCCAACAACCCTTAAACATAATCTCCATGTTGGACATTTTCAGATATGACTCCACGTACACATATCAAACGTGCAAGTGATATATTAAAATAATATTTTGAACATATCACTTACATAGGCGTGTCCCTGTTATATCAGTGACTTACCGTGTGTATTAATAACTACGGCTCATAGTTTTTCATGTTTATTAACGATGACGTGTGCATGGCCCCCCATCATCAACCATCCACTTTAAATTCCCCCCACCATTTCAAAATCTCAATGACAGAACTTGTTGCCGGAGTAGTGATCTCATCCGGTGAGGGTTCGGTCAATTTCCGGCGAATCTTGGCCACTATAAATCTAATCAAGTGGAAGAGAATATATATAGGATTAGCATATGTGCGCAAAAAGGATATTTTAGAATGTGCTGTCGAGCATCGGTACTTATGTACATCAATCATATTCCCTTTTTCATCAGTCATGCCCCATAAATATTGTGATCTTGGGCTACCCTTAAAACACACATTCTCAAGAACTAAATAGCCATAGCTAACTAGCTCTTGTATTGCACCTCCCATTTTCCTTTTTTTTATTTTTTTCTTGAAGTTCTTTGAACAAGAAAAAGAAAACAATGGTGAAGTTTTCCAAGCAATTTGAAGGTCAACTTGTGCCTGAATGGAAAGATGCCTTTGTTGATTATTGGCAACTCAAGAAAGACATCAAGAATTTCCATTTTCTTAATAACAGTACCACCACCACCGCGGCCGCCGCCGCCACCAAGCAGCACCGACAATACAATAACTTTTTTTCAACTCTTAAGAAGTACTCTCCATTTTCCCATCAACCAAGGGACCATGGAGCCATTCAAGTACTACTACTTCAAATATTTCTCTACTTTTATAATTTTTTTTGTACGTTAATTATTGTTTCTTTAAATAATATGATTGTTTCTTTTGGTGTAAACAGGTTCATACGAAACTTGCATCTTCAGCAAGTAAAGGAGATATGTACGAGACAGAATTACTTGAACAATTTGAGGATGCTGATGCTGCTAAGGAGTTTTTTGCATGTTTAGACTTGCAACTTAATAAAGTGAATCAATTTTACAAAAGTAAGGAGAAAGAGTTCTTAGAAAGAGGAGATTCTTTGAAAAAACAAATGAACATTCTCATTGAGCTCAAAACTGCATTCAAACAACAGCACGAAAATGGGACTTCTGCTCAAGATTCTAAAGAGGAGGCTTCTATATCTTGCACTATCTCTTGTGGTATTGATAAAAATTTACTCCTATTAATCCATTTCAGGAATTGGAAAAAAACAATATGAACTTTTACTAATTAATTTCCTGGTTTTATCACATAACTGCAGGATATAACATTTCACATTTTCTTGTCCTTAAAATAAGTTGACTAATACACAAAAAGTAAAAATTTTACATTCTTGATTGCAGACGAGGACTCTGTTAGAGACAGAACAGCAGAAGTACAAGTTCAGGAAACTAACACAGATGATTTGGAGAAAAATGAAGTATTAGATTCTCCAATATCAGAAGAAATGAGTAGATCAATGGGAATTATAAAAAGAGAGGATAGCAAATTAAGAACACTTTCAAGTCGAGTTTTCAGTTGCCAAGGGAAGAATTTAAAGATAAATATTCCTTTAACAAATCCTTCTCGTACTTTCTCAGCAATCAGCTATTTAGTTTGGGAAGATTTAGTTAACCAGTCATCCAGGAAATGCAACCCAGAAGGAAAAAGACTGCATATCAGTAAAACAAAGTTGAATCATGCAGAAAAAATGATTAAAGGAGCTTTTGTTGAGCTCTATAAAGGTTTAGGTTATCTCAAGACTTACAGGTAACCTACTGATACTTTTTCTTTTTCTAAATTAAAAAAAAAAAATTATTGGATTTAATTAGTTTTATAAGCAGAAGCTAATTATTTCTTGTTTATAATTTATATTACCTTTCAGGAACTTGAACTTACTAGCTTTCATAAAGATTTTGAAGAAGTTTGACAAAGTAAGTACGTAAATGATAATTATATTCTTGCATGAATATTTGATGAAAATGTGATTGTACTGATTTTTTTGTTTTATTTCTTGATCTTTAGGTCACTGGAAAACAAGTTCTTCCTATATATCTAAAAGTTGTTGAAAGCTCCTATTTTAACAGCTCAGACAAGGTAAATAAATAAGAATTAAAGTAAAATTAAACATCTGGTGCCTGTTATGGATAGAAATGTTACTGGTAGAGATCTGCAAGAAAATTATATATGATAGATTGAATTATTTTAAATGTTTGCCACTAGCAATTTTATTTCGTCCGATTATTCGCCGACATTGTCAAGTGGCTAATGATCTTGATTCTTGCAATTTACCCCTGCACCACAATTTTTTCTTTTTTGTTTTTTTATATATGGAATTTGAATTTATCAGATATGCTTGTCTGTCAAAATCTTTTTTTTTTTAAAAGAAAATTATGAATTCCAGTTATTTTGCATATAAGTAAAAAAAAAAAAAAAAAATTATGAATTCCAGTTTAATTGCATATAAGTAAATAAAAAAAAAAAAAAGAAAAGAAACAAAAAAAAAAAATTGGCTTATTAGTCTTGAAAAAATGACAGGTTAAATGAACTTAGCAGATGAAGTTGAGAGTATTTATCAAAAATTTCGCTCAAGAGATCGAAGAAAAGCTGTTGAAATATCTTAAACCCCAAACAGCAAATAAAGAATCGCATGGTTGTAACATTCTTCAATTGGTAAGTATCCTTGTGAAAAAAAAAAAAAAAAAAAAGAAAGAAAAAACAAAAAAAAAAAATTGCTTATTAGTCTGAAAAAATGACAGGTAATGAACTTAGCAGATGAAGTTGAAGAGCTATTTATCAAAAATTTCGCTCAAGAGGATCGAAGAAAAGCTGTGAAATATCTTAAACCCCAACAGCATAAAGAATCGCATGGTGTAACATTCTTCATTGGTAAGTATCTTTGATTGAACTTAGTCTTATTAAAAATACAAGATAATATTTCTTTTTATCAATCATTTTAGTGGAAAGCTTTGTTCTTGATCACAAAATATAAGTTTTTAAAAGAAACAAAAGTAAGCATGGACCCATTAGACCACTAGAGACTTTCAAAATGAATTGTTGCAGTGACTGAATTACTTTATCTTGGTGGATGATAAAGCAGTACAGGTCCCATTTCACACCAATATTATTAATATCATATACGTTTGATACAAAATCAAGCCGTACCAATGTCTGAACAACAAAAGGGCTGTTAGAGCATAAGACAACATTGGCAATTTTGTTCACTTTTGAAAACAGTGAAGAGAAGTGCCAGTGGCCAACATTGCATATTGGACATATGACTAAGAAAACTCATGTTTCAAAAATATTTTTATTTCAATATGTGATGCCGCTTGAACTTTGCAGATTTGAGTAATTAATTTTAATTTTATCAGATTACCCAGATAATATTTAAATTTACATTTATCGAATCTTGAAAAGAATTAATCTAATCATGTCTTAAATTAATCCATCAGGATTGTTCACTGGCTGCTTCATTGCCCTCCTTGCTGCATATGTTATAATGGCTCATATTACCGGGATGTATAGACGACAGCCAGACACTGTCTACATGGAAACTGTCTATCCTGTGCTTAGGCAAGTTAATTACTCTAAAATTGATGTTTAATGTTAGTTTATTTTAGAAAATGCAGCTAATTAAAGTACTAATTTTTCTGCTATTTATGCAGTATGTTCAGCCTGCTGTTCCTACACTTGTTTCTTTATGGTTGCAACATTTTCATGTGGAGAAAGACTAGAATAAATTATAGCTTCATTTTTGAATTTGCTCATACTAAAGAGCTGAAGTACAGAGATGTGTTCTTGATATGCACGGTATCGATGACTGCTGTAGTTGGAGTGATGTTTATTCATTTATTACTTCTTACAAAAGGGTATTCATATTCCCAAGTTCAAGCCATTCCCGGTCTTCTGCTGTTGGTAATTTATTGGTCAAAGAAAAATTATTTACTTAATGCACAAAAGTTTTTGTTTAATCATAGATTAACATTACTTATTTCTTTATTTGCAGATGTTCCTCTTATTGCTAGTTTGCCCTTTTAACATATGCTACCGGTCTAGTCGTTACCGTTTCCTTTCTGTGATTAGGAACATTATTCTGTCACCTCTATACAAGGTAAAAGTAGCTTCTTTACTGTATTTCTCAAATTTTCCATTTTTTCCATTTTCATATCCTGAACAAAATACTAATTGTCTCCGCAGGTTGTGATGCTAGACTTCTTCATGGCTGATCAACTTTGTAGTCAGGTAGTTTTCTAGCAGTATTTGAAACTAAAAGTACTAAATGCTCGACATAATTAGATTTGCTGATAGTTTTCTTTATGTATTTAATAGGTTCAGATGCTTAGGAATCTCGAGTATGTGGCATGTTATTATATAACCGGAAGCTTCAAAACACAAGACTATGGCTATTGCATGAGGGCTAAGCACTACCGCGATCTTGCATATGCAGTATCCTTCCTGCCTTACTACTGGAGAGCTATGCAAGTATGTAATGGAGCTCTAGCTCTATAAATCGCCATTTTTCCTACTAATAATTTGAAATTTTGAGATTTAAGTAGGTCTTTTCTTAACTTATTGTGTGTGCAGTGCGCGAGGCGATGGTTTGATGAAGGACAGACAAGCCACCTAGTAAATTTAGGCAAATATGTATCAGCAATGTTAGCAGCAGGAGCAAAAGTAGCATATGAAAAGGAAAGAAGTGTTGGATGGCTTTGTCTTGTTGTGATTATGTCAAGTGCTGCAACAATTTACCAATTGTACTGGGATTTTGTAAAGGATTGGGGTTTGCTTCAAATGAATTCCAAGAATCCTTGGCTAAGGAATGAATTAATGCTTCGTCGAAAGTTCATTTACTACTTCTCCATGGTATATATATATACATAAATTTTTTTCAGAAGTAGAAGAAGATGCATGGGAATATTTTGCCAGCCAAAACTACTAATCTGTCAAAAATTGTCACTTCCATCTGCCATGTTATTCTGTTCTTTGATTAGACAAATCAACTTTCCCTATTACATTTTTAATTATCAATATAAAATTTCAAAGAGGAAAATGAACATATTCCTGAGAAAAATTGATGGAAAATGCCATTTTCTATGGAATTATAGACGGATAACAACACAGAAATAGATGCTGTCTGAATTTAAGTACACAAATGAAAGATGCAAAATTTTTTATGCTTCTTTATAAATAATAACAAGTACTAAGTTTTAAAGTAAATTCTAAACAAAAGTTGGTTATTTCTGTGCAGGGATTGAACCTTATCCTCAGACTTGCTTGGTTACAGACAGTTCTGCATTCGAGTTTTGAACGTGTTGACTATAGAGTAACTGGGTTATTTGTAGCTGCCCTTGAAGTCATTAGAAGAGGCCAATGGAATTTTTACAGGTAAAGAAGAATTAAAAAGAAAAATACATCTAAATTTCTTTTTCTGAATTTTATCAGTACACACACACATAAATATAATTTTCATCAGGTGAAGTCTAATAGGGAATTTTTTACAATTGGTCCAGGTTAGAGAATGAGCATCTAAATAATGCTGGCAAGTTTAGAGCAGTTAAAACAGTGCCACTCCCTTTTCATGAAGTTGATGAAGAAGACTGATGCCAATTTGCAGCAGTTGATTACAAAATTCGATTCGGGATCGAAGAAACCGAAATTTTTCCAATAGGAACCTAAGTTTTTTTTGCACAAGTTGTAGTTCTTGTTGTTGTAACAACACAACACATCAACTTGATTATTATTGTTCCATGTACATTGGAAAATAAATGGTTCATAGTTTTATACTGATTCTTCTCAAGGAAAAGAAGATATCATTAAGTACATGTCTTCTTTCCAATATTTTTTCTTTATACAAATTCTGTTTCAAATTAATTGGACTCTGTTATTGAAAGTAGTTAGCTTTGTTAAAATTATGTTTTAGCAGAATCAGTAACTCTGCACCTTAATTCATTTCAACAATGTTGCAAGTTATTATTATTATTATTATTATTATTATTATTATTATTATACAAAACCAATTGGCTTACACTAAATACAATATATATATAAACAAAAATAAAAATCAATATTAGGAAGAAAATTTTATTTCACTCCACAAAAATTTATAACTTCAGTTGAAGAAAGAAAAGGTATATATTATTTAAAAAACAAAAGGGATTAAGTTATTTTCAGAATAAAAAAACAAAAAGGAATATATGTGTATCCAATACCTGGAAGCTGTTTGCTCGCAGTTCGCAAGATCAAACCTATGGCTGCATTGCCTAATTGTAGTTTCTCTGGCGCCAAATTTTCAAATCTCAAGATCAAATCTCGCCGACCCACCAATTCTCTTTCGTCTTCTAACTTCTTCAAACCAATTTTTTCCGCCAACACGTACCCTAGCTTCTCGCTCACCAGGTCACAAGCCCAAATGCCCTCTCTGTTTTTTCTCTTTTTCCCCAAAATTGTCTGCTTAAAATTTCAAATTTGATTACCGAACTTTGAAATAAATAACACTTCTATTATTTTTTTTTTCCAGGCCGAAAACCTCTCAGACGAAATTAATATCGCCCAAACGCTCGTACCGGTTAGTTGCAGTCGCTGGGTTGGTGGATGGCAATTCCGAGACATACCCAGAATCGGAACCGATCGATTTCAATAAGGTATGTGAATCTGATTGTTTGGTTTCAGTTTAATTAGTTAAATTTCGGTGCTTTACGTTGTTGTTTGCTTTGATGATTACACAAAGTTTGAGGTTTTATGTGGATGAGTGATGGTGCTTAATCTGGGAATTTATGGGCAAGGCAGTTTTCTTAGATGTTAAGGAGTGATTTAAAGCTGCCATTTTTCTGCTTTTTTGCATGTGTTTCTAGGATGAAACTATTGACACAAAACTGCCTAGGAGGAGCTTGCTTGTGCAATTCACTTGTGGTGAATGCGGTGAAAGAACACAGAGGCTTATAAACCGATTAGCCTATGAACGGGGGCTTGTTTATGTACAGGTACTTCTTTGTTGACTTTTATTTGCGAGATGCTTGTTCTTTACACAGCAATGCTGTTAAACATTTATTCTGATATAGTTTTTATTTGTAAATTGTGATTTTGCAGTGCTATTCTTAAAGTTATAAGATGTGTGCTTATAGTTTTTGCTTACGATGAAAATTGTTATATCTATCATTTCTGGGAAACTTATAACCTAAGACATGGAATGCTAAGGCTTCTATGTTTATCTTCAAGCAACAAGAAGCTCTACTGAAATTAAAAACTCACATTTTCACAAAGAAATGCTGTTGATATCAAATAGGGATTAACATGTCAAGGAAATGTAAGTTTTCAATTTCAATGAGAGGAAAAATAATGATATATGCTAAACTTGCAAGAAAATATTTGGCCTGAATGAATGAACTTGAGAAAAGAAAAATCATAGTTTTGTTAACTGCTGAAATTCAGACTACATGTAGAATATATTCTTTGCACCTATCCTTAGTATATTTTTGTGTTTCTTATTAGTGTGCAGGGTGTGAACGATATCACAAATTAGCCGACAATCTTGGTCTCATTATTGAATATGATTTGCGGGAGGAAGTAACTGCAGAATCAAATACAGATCAAGTTTGACAAGTGATGATGAGTTTCAGTATTCAAACAGTTTTCTCCTTCGGAGATTTTCATTTGTGATTATAATTCAAACCTCTTCTTTATTATATACTAACTTTATAAGAATTGAAAAAATACAAAAATGTTGAATTTCCATTGGTGTCTCTTTTACATGATAATTCCTTTTTATATGAATTTCCATTGATCTTTATTTGTGCATATAAAATTATCTGCCTTCATGATATGATATTTCTAAAAACTGCAACTTGTAATAAGCAGCAGAAAAGCAACAGCTAATGTCCTTGCCCACATTCCAGACCTTCCTCCTAGTTGATAATGTGCATTTCCTCCATTCTGTAAGCCAAGAAAAGAAAAAAACAGAATAATAATTGAAAATAATTTGGTGTCAATAATTCTTTTTCATTGAAATTTAAATATTAATTTTGACAGTTGATCTATCAGTCCTAGATACGAGGAATTGTGTAATGTACCAGATTTGGTGATGGTGCAGGAGCTGTGTCATCAGAATCTGTTGCTGGTGGTGTTGGTGGGGCTGGAGGGCTAGGGGGAGTTGGTGCTGGGGCTGGTGGATGATGATGCTTCTTGTGCTTATGGCTGTGTCTTCTTCTCTTTTTGTGCTTGGGTGGAGCTGGTGCAGGTGAAGGCACTAATTCAGGTGTTGGTGCTGGTGGTGGAGTTGCTGGCACTGGGGCTGGTGATGGAGTAGCCAGTGCTGGCGCTGGTGTTGGGGATGCCTTTGCTGGTGAAGGTGCCGGTGTTTCCACAGCTGGAGCTGGTGCTGGTGTCTCCTTTGCAGGTGCTGGTGCAGGAGGTGCTTGGGCTGGAGCAGGGGACACCTGTGGAGGTGGTAATGCAGGTGGTGGTGGCAGTATGGGTGGTGGAGATGGAGCTGCAGTTGGAGGAGTTAGTGATGGTTGTGGTGGTGGAATTTGAGGAGGTGGGACAGCAGGGCTGACAGCCGGTCCTGCTTTAGGAGATGGTGGTGATATGGGAGTGGTTATAGCTGGAGGTGTTGCTGCACTAACTGGTGGTTGTGTGGGTGCTATGGGTGTGGTTGTACGTGGAGGCGTGGTAGTTGTAGGTGGAGGTGTTATAGGCAAAGTCACTGGTGATGCTGCTGGTGTTTGGGCATTGATAATGGTTAATGGGAAACAGAGGCAACCCAAGATGAAAACCAAAAAAACTGAACCCATTTTTTGTTGTGATGAGAACAAAACAAATAATGATTATATAGAGTTATAAGCAAAAGGAATTTAAATGTGAAAAACAAAAAAGGTTGGTCCAGTATTGGATGGAGAAATGTAGCATTCAATGGAATGCTACATCTTTTCTAATGATTTAGAGTGAGCAAGTTATTTATTCTGTTTGAAAACGTTGCAAAATAAAAGAAATATTTCTCATTTCAGTTTTTAAAATCACGGTATTTAGTCCATTCATTCATATCATTGATGTTAGAAATGTTGGTGTCGTTTAAGGATTTCATTTATGATTTGTTTCTATTGTAGAGAATAACATAAACTTGATATCAAAGTTTAGTGTTTTTATGAGTATTTCTCTCCAAATAGTTCACTAATATAACTAGTCAAATTTTCCAATATGGGATAAGACAAACAAGGAGGGAAGTAGATGGAATTTGCTGGTGCTAAAAACTTTTATCTACTCTGGACTGACCACGACGTTGATCCTAACACAACCTAAACATTGTTGAGCGGTCATTGTCTGATTAAAGATGCAAGAGGAAAACAAGGTCAGGTACCCTTTTCTGGTCTCATTTTCTTTGGTATCCAGTTATATATATTTTGCTTTTTTAAGACACCATACCCTATTCATAATTTTCCTTTGCAAGGCATTTTTGTATCTAATTCTAGTGCCCGTCTGAGCTGATGTAATCTAATTGATCTTTTCATCCTCCTATAGAAATGTGATGAGTGAGAATTCTCAGGTTATGAATTTTTAGTAAACATATAATTGATTTATTCCAATCCTCAAAAAACGCTTACAAGTAAAATCCAAGCAATGCTTTTAGCTTTTGCTAGAATCATATGACTTCACTGCAAGCCTGGTTAACAGTGCATGCCTAGTGTTGGAGGGGCGTCCAGAGGCCATCAAATTGTATATTTTACTGCTATGAGTCAAAAGCATCCTACTTTTTGAAGTCTAGTGAACCTAAAAATAAAAAATGAAAATTTATAATGTGATACATATAAAATTTGTAATCAACCTTCTGACTGGTAATAATTGGGAATTGATTTGCCAGCTATATCAAAATCGTACCCACTACTTGTGTACCTGAATAATGAAAAAGGAACTGTGTTTGGCAATAAGATTTACACAGAAAATGAAAGGAGAGGAAAAGGAAAAAGTTCAACATAGAAAATGAAAGAGAGAAAAAGGGAAAAGTTAAACCACAAATTGCATTCAACCATTCCGATTACACAGCTAATCCTCCCTTACAAACACAAAAAGGCATGGAAAATATCATGCATCTTCCGAAGGATTTTTGATTGCTGGCTTGCAATTGGAAGAGAAGGTTTGGGAGGCAAATCTTCATTCTTCACCTTTTTCCTTCTCCTAAGCTGGAAGAATTGCTGCATTACATCTGCACACTCTGATGCCAGTATCCCTCGTCGGATTGTCATTTTTGGATGGAAAGGATGAACTGGAGCAGCTGGCTTATCTGTTGGTTCAGGGCCATTTCCTCCTCCCTCATTAGGAAAAAGCCTGCAAAGTATTCGTGATACATTAGAAATTCAAGGAAGCTTCTGACAGAGAAAAGAAAATACTTTTGTTTTAGTACATCTAAATTTTTTACCACATTATTAACCATTCAAACAATGTTCTTCATGATACTAATCCAAATATCAGTTTTAACAAAGGAACTTTGATCTGTTCTCAAGGGAACAATACCAGAAATTAGCACTTGAGATCTCTATTAGGAGGTCTGCCATGAGGAAAGGCAGCAGCGGGGGTGCATGGAGGATTGTGCGCGGTGCAAGTGCAGTCGGTCGGTTGTGGGAAGGGGAAAGATACCCTCTAGCATTCCAAAAAATAAGCACTCTAAATATAGGACTAATATCAAAGAGGATTTTTTAATTTTATATTTTGCTGGTAATCAGAAAAGTAGACATTAATAAGATTCGAGCTCTCTCAGTTGTATTACCAAGAAGTTCCAGATCATTCTGGCATTTCAGTCATAATAATTTAGATGGCTGCTAGAAAGTGATTCATCATTTCCTTTTGCTTTCTTTGCAAATGAAAGATAAGAAAAAGAAAAGAACTGGTAATATGCAGGATGAGCCATATATGCATTGTATTTTGGTGCCCATGGCCATCAGATTCATTCTAAGGCATCGCCAGGATTACTGATGGAAGTACCACAGAAAGGGAACCATCCAGAAAGACAAGTGTATTCAGTTGAAAGAACAAGAGCAGATTATTGATAACTCTCATCATTGAAATTATAATCCTTCAGATGTGGAGTAATTTAGTATCAATCTAACCACACCTCAACATAGTCTTAGCACAACAAGGGGCCAAAAAGAGGAGAAATTCTCAAAATTACTACCCTTAATTTGAAGACTAGTGCAGCCCTAAGAATACCTGTTAAATTGAAACATTAAAAACATGGTTTACCTCATTCATAAAAATCTTTTTGGAGGAAAGAAGAAGAGTTACAAAATGCAAGAGAATTCTTGAAGAAAAAAGCCAGTAGCTTACCTAATCCAGCTTCCATCAGCTCCAAGAAGCTTATTGGGAGCTCCCCATATAAGACTGTCTATTCTTGCTTGAAGTATTGCTCCAGCACACATAGGGCATGGTTCAAGTGTTACATAAAGTGTGGTGTCCTGAGAATCAACAGATCAGAAACAACATATTTTAATGCAACATTCAACAGAAAAAGGTGATGTTTCTCAAGAATATGAATCCATATAATCAAAAAAAAAAAAAAAGGAGTATTCTTTGCTTAAGTATTGCTCCAGCACAACATAGGGCATGGTTCAGTGTTACATAAATGTGGGTTGTCCTGAGAATCAACAGAATCAGAACAAACATATTTTTTACATGCAACATTTCAACAGAAAAAGGTGATGTTTTCTCTCAAGAATATGAATCCTATAATCAAAAAAAAAAAAAGGAGAACCCGGTTGGGGTGGGAAAGGGAAGGAAAGAGGGAGATGGAGAAAAAGAAATTGTGAATAAAAAAAAAAAAAAAAGGAGACCGGTTGGGGGTGGGGGAAGAGGAAGGAGAGGAGATGGAGAAAGAAATTGTGAATTTGCTGGATTAATCTCGTAACTGTTCTTGCGAAACCATAGCTTTAATTAACCATTCAATGTTTGCATTTCTATATATTGAAAACCTTTTGAAGGTAAGAGACTCAGACAGGAAAAGAATACCATCTTAATTTAAGATTTGCGAAATTTGTTGTTTAAAGGTTTTATATGTTGTAAAATTACAAGTTTATGGTTGAATTTGAGCCCACAAAAAACAAAATTGGGTGGATTGAATCTACATCGAATTACAGCAATTTAGAACTGAACGTGGTGATAATAAAGAGAAAAACATATCCATACACCCAGGCAAGCGCAACTAGGATTCAAGGTTGCTTCATGCAATCCTCCAGAATGCTAAATGCTTCTAGAAGCTCTACAGGAATTCATATCCATTCCCCCATCAAAACTAAAGCTTTATAAGTATTAAGGGCTATACATCAAAAGTGAGACCAGAAACAGCACAATTATTTATACTTCAATTGCCTTGCAGACGCAGTGGTCAGCACTGCCACTTATGCTCACATCTAAAGACTAAAACATTGTTTATTGCAGCTACTTCATGCTTCTAATCTGATATTTTTGACGCTCAAATTTTATCATTAAAAGCATTTCAGATGCAAGGATAGTAAGAAGTTTCCAGGCTATCAACTTGAAAAGGTTTTCTCCTCCCTTCCATATTTTGATTCTGATACTTGAAAAATCAACTTTCGGCAGAATTCATAATTTACCATCAAGTTTCTCCTTTTCATATATCAAACTCAGTTAACTAATTGCTGAACTTTGTAAAGTCATAATTAACTCGAACTGAAAAAATCAATTAGTCTAAAAGAATTAAAGTCTTAAAAAAGGACATGCACTTGGGACAAAGGGAGTAAATGCAGGTTATGAAAAAGATAAATTACCGCGAGCCTCCAGGTCTGAAGATTGTTTGAAGCCTCCCGTATACAAATCATTTCTGCATGGGCAGTAGAGTCCCGTAACTCCTCCACACTAAAACATAGATCTCCAAGTAAGAACCCAAAGCATTGCAAGCACTACATCAGACAATTAAAAAGCATTTATAAAACCTACAGGTTGTATCCACGAGCAATAATTTTCCCATGTTGCACCAGAACAGCCCCAACAGGCACCTCCCAAGTATCAGCAGCCTTCTTGGCTTCTAGCAGTGCTTCTCTCATGAACATTTCATCAACTTTTCGCTGCTCATTTTCACGTATATATGCTTCTTCCCATTCATCAAATGTATCCCTAACAACTTGCTGGGTCCGTTGAAGTCTCCTCTGTTTCAATTTGCTATTCTTCCCATCAGGATCTGATACATCAGTTGACTTTGCACTAGCAGTTTGCTCCATAAGCTCCATTGAGCTACTGACAGGCACATCAGTTCTACCCCTACCATAACTCTCTTCTACAGTAGGAGAGCTCATGCCACTATAAGGCAGTGGTGCAGATGATGATTCCTTTAATTCTACATTAGGAGAGAAAAACTGAGAACTCCTTCCACTTTGACTCCTTGTTCCTGACAAACTCTTCCCATTGTGTTCCCAAATAAGGTTTTCTTCTTCAGAAGGAGAGGAAATGCCTTTTGATGTGGACCCACTTTTCAATATAGTTGAAGCAAATGATTTATCTTCTTCATGCTGTCTTATTATGTCCTTTGATCCAATTGCACCAGACATTTCTCCCTGACTCTGAGTAGAAGTTTGCATTAGTTGCAGATGATGAGAAGAAGTGACATCTTGAGGCATGCTTCTTCTTTCCCTTTCCACATTCTTATCACGTTTTTCTTCATGTTCATGGCCAGAAAACCATGCCTCACTACTAACAGAAGCATTTGATGAATTCTTACCACCTGACCTTCTGACTGATTTGGGGGTTTCAGCACGTGAACCCCAGCGTAATCGAACTATATCTGCTATGATACTCCACATGGACTTTCCAGTCCTAACTACAGTAGTCTTAGTTGCTATGCTACCCTCCGGTGCTTCTATCTCATTAGGTTCCTGAATAGATGTCGCTGCCACATCCCACATTTCATCAGAAGGACCCTTTACTCCAGAACCACCAGATGATCTCCTTGAGTCCCGTTCCTTCAACCGTAAGTCTCCAGAACCATATTGACCAGAGCCCTCTCCCTTCTCACCTTCATATATCAAGTCAGAATGTTTATCCTTTTGGATTTCAGATGCCAATGCTTCATGTTTTGCCGACTCCACGAATTCCCCAACAAACTGCATTGATGACTCCTCTAGACGATAGGCCGAACCCATAGCATCTTCAGGGACCACAAGTTTCAAAGGTTCCTCATACATCTCACCCTTCTCATCTCTTCCACGTTGTTCCTGCTTTGACGTTGGATTTCTCCCTCCTGAATTCAAATAAATAGCACTTGAGCTGCTTTCAGAAGTTTCTCGGAGAACTTCTTGTTTTGCAATCCCACTAATTGTATCAACATGTGATGAATCACGAGCTACCACTTGTGGAAATGGCGGTAGCATTATTACCTGCGAACTTTGGTAATCCCCCTCCTCCACATCAGTCTTTTGTCTACTGGCCTGAGAAACCATATTCAGGTATGCTTGAGAACCAGAGGCCTCTTGTGAAGTTTTTTCTTGAAAACTCGACACTTCAGTGGCCATGTGAGACTCATTTCTTGATATGAACTGACTGATGCTTCCATCAGTTTGATTATTTCTTTCTCCTGTTTCTTGAATAGGTTTCACAAATGATGTCAATTCACTTCCTTGATCAATCATTCTCTTTCCTGATGCTTTTCGAGAATCATTGACAGTTTCTACATTAGAAGCATGAATCACTGCTACATTGGTTACGTTCACTGATATATTAGTGGCATCTTGGGATCCTTTTCTGGATTGAATTCTCTGAGTAATTTTTTGATCCGTGTGGGGCCTTTGCTCTTTTGCTTCAACTGAATGATGAACAACACCCATACTTCCTTGTTGGATCTCCATTCCATTTCCAGATCGTAATATGGATGTCTTTCTGCCATTTTTGTCATGTATTTCTGATATTTCAGAGAGCTGTTGTGTTCCTCTTCTTGACTCAATTTGTCCAGTTAAGCGCTCCAATTTCTGGTGGCATTTCTCATTTGTCTCCCCAACAGACTCAAGATTTCTATCTTCTTCGCGGATTTTCATTCTAGACTCGGACTGCCTCTGCAAATTAGAAACTCTTTCCCTGTCGATATTTTCAATTTCTGACATTGCAGTGAGCTGCAAGGTGTTTCTTCTTTTATCACTCTGTCCAGTAGTTTCAGTAACTTTATTACGACATTCACCTCTTCGTTCCCCAACCAAATCTACATCTAGAGACAGGTTTTCTTCTCTGCCATTGTATAGGGAAGTTTTTCTTACATTGTTTGGTTGGATTTCCTGCATATTAGCAATTTCCTGGTAATTTGTTCTGAACTGAGACTGTTCTGTGACTTGTTCACCTGTTTGACTATATTGCTTCCTTGTTCCTTTCTCAAAATTGACTGCCAAATTTAACTTCTCATTCTTGTTATCAATTTGTTTGTGAGAGCCTGAAACCATCTCAAAGTCACTTTCAATTGTCCTTCCCATTCTTGAGTCCAATTGTGAGGATTCCATTTTGGACTCTATTTCATCAATCTCAGTAAGTTTCTTCTCAGATTTCTTTCTCAAATCCCAATCAGCACCTTTTCTTATGGTACTAGTCCCCTGCTCGAAAACCTTTCTATGGCCCGCATCTCCATGCCTTTCATACTCTCCCAACACATACCCCTCAAATTTATCCTCACTGCTCCATAACTCTTCCTTATATCCACTTGATGATTCTTCCAGTAAACCAACACGCTCATCTTGAGCTTCATTATCATGCTCAAAATCCCCCGTGGAAGAAAGCGAGTAATAAGACGAAAAACTAGAGCTTGCTTTTCTGTCCCTGCAGTTCTCACCTCTAGCAACATTTTTCATTTCTTCTCTCCCCTCCCTATCCTCTTCCCTTCTCAATTCTTTCCTTTCTTTCTTCCTTCCAAATTTTGTTCTCTCTTCCTCCCTTCTATACTCTTCCTTCCTCAACTCACTTGTAACTGCCTCCAACTCACTCTTTGACACGCTCTCCAATAAACCCACCCTAGCATTCTTCTTCCTCCGCTGCTTATATGCACCACCAAAATTACTTCTCTTTCCCATTTCCACTCTCTTTGACAAAATTCCATTTTCATTTCTATCATCTAAATACTCCTCAGTCACTTCCTCGCTCAAAAAATTGATCACAGCCTCAGCATCAGCAGCACTACTAAAACACCGCCTTTCACGCAAATTTACGTCGCCCCCAACCCTTTCCTTCTTTCTCCTCCCAATTCTTGCCCCACTACTCTCCTCTTGAAAAACCCTTCCGTTCTTTCTCCTCTCAATTCTTGCACCACCACTTTCCTCTTTAAAAGAACAAGAAACCTCATAACAACCATGATCAAGGCCATAAGCCGGGATCCGGTAATAATACCGGTCCCTACCGCCAAAGATAAGTCTTTTACATGGCGAGAACTGAATAAGAGTGGATTGCCTCAACCCATAAAATAAGCTGGGCTTTATAGGCAGCCTATGATTGGCAAATGATGATTCACAACAAGAACAACAATTATAACACAAAGAACAGCATTGTGAAGATGGCGATTGTAATGGGCTCCTATCAAATCTATCATTTAATAAGTTAGTGTAGTCATCGAAGGAAAATGAAAGAGACCCTTTTGTTCTAAGTGTTAATACAGCTGAGCTACCAATGCAAGGATTGTACATATCTCTGTGCTATAAAGGGGAAAAAAAAGTGAGAAAGAGAGAGATAAAGGCTTTACCTTGAAGGTTTTTGTTAAGTATACGAAGCTGAAGCTGAAACTGAGAGTGAAACCTTGTGGGCATGGATTGGACATAGATTCGCCACTGGTAATTGGTAAGTTAAGACTATTTTTGTTGGACCCCAATTGAAGATGAGAGAAAGCGAGAAGTTTGAAATTGTCTGAATCGACTCGCTGAGTTGATCTAATTCACTAATTGGCATTGGCGACAATGGGCTTTTGCCTAGTGTTTTTTATCTTGGGCTTTTCGTTGGGTTGATTGAACTTGAACAACCCCTTGCTTAGACTGAAAAATCCCCTAAGCCAAAAATTAACAGTATTATTATTATTATTATTATCCGATTCGAAGTTTAATTCGTAAAACTAAAATAAAAATTCAAAAATTAATCTCTACTAATTTTACATCAAAATAATAATTTAATAACTATACACCTTTAAATGTTATTGATTAATATTTTAAATATAAACCTTAATTTTTTGGAAAATAGTATGACATATAACACAAAAACTATTGAATTTGAGAATCATGCAAGAACATCCCAGCAATATGTTATTATCTAAATTAAGAAATATCTATATTTGGTTTATGAGTTTGCTGGTACATCAATTAATTCAATAAATTTATTTTAACACATAAAAATAAGAAAAATAGATAAATTAATACTATAAATTTTAATTTTTTTAAAGTGATATATAAGAATTGAATGGATATATCGGTAGATTAGATTCAGTCATACACTAAATATAGAATATTTGTGAATAATAGAATCAATGTAAAGTTTTTACAAGTAGATGGAGCAGTTGACACGATTGAAACCTCAAGTTTTTGAGGTTGACAATTGAGATTAGGCCACCAAAATTTTCTAGTCTTTATGTGTCTCTTTTCTTCTTTTCATTTTCAGCTTCTCTATGTAATTGAATGATGTCCTTTTCAATATTAAAATCAAAGCACTACATTTTGACTCTTGCATGTTAATTTACCATAAATTCATATTTTATAATATTGGTAATTAATTAATGAATTATGTCTGTACACTAAGATATAATCTAGTAATAAGTGTATGTATAACCTCACAATAAATTCAAGTTCGAATCCTCCATATCTCAATTTCAAAAAAAAAAATAATGAATCCTACCTAGTTTGTTGCAATTAATTAAAATTGCCAATGTGATATTAATTACTTATCAAATCAAGCATCATACCAATAAAAATAGAAATAATTATTGTTCCATATGTTTTATAATATTAGCTATTAACTTTTAATTAGTAATTGTTTATACATGAGTTTAAATTAGAAGTGGTCGATAAAAATAGTTGTTTATCAGTTTAAACTAGCTGAATTCGGAGGGAAAAAAGAATGTAAATGATTGTCATAAAAAAACTTCTTCAATTTACTATTATGTTACGAACGCTACAATTGATAGAGATAGAGTTTTGACATGGTCAAAACGCTAAAAGCTAATTTAAAATTATTGATAGACAAAACATTTAATTTCACTCGAGCGTGTTCTAAAAATATTAATGATATTTTTAAATGCCCATAAAAATATCTCAATTTTATAAGTTTTGATTATTGAGGTGCTAAAACTTTTTTTGCTTACATTGATCCCCGATTTTGACAATTAAATATCTTGATATTTATATTTTCATCAATTATTAAAAAAAATTATGGTGAAAATCCAAATAATTATTAATAAAGGATATTCTAAGAATATATAAAATATATCGGTGAGGAATAAATTTGCTAAATTGACTTTTTGTTTTTTCTTCTTCTTTTTCTCCGTAACTTGACATGCATGATAATGAGACCATAGCAAAAGGGGAAAAAGAAGTTATAGAAGAAAAAATACTTTAGAATTTTATGATACACTCAATTTTACTATCTCACCGAATATTTTAATTTATAATTTTTTATATTTGTTAAAAAACTCAATGATTGAGATAACATGATGAGCTATATAATAGATAGTTCCCCTTAAATCGATACATTTCCTTCCTCGCACTAACGAGAAGACATACCGTAACACATCTGGTTAATTAATTTATTAAATTACACTATTAAATATTTCAATAAGTTATAGCTGTTACGTTATGTTTAGATGGGAGGAAAATGTGGGAAGAAATAAAATAAGGAAGAAAAATATTGATGTAAAATCACTCTACCTTGTTTGAGAATAAGAAAAAAATATTGAAGGAAAGAAAATGCATATAAAAAATTTCTTTTGAGCCCATCAAAATTGAATTTCTCCAAATTAAAAAGAAAATAAGACATATTTGAGAGAAAATATTACTATTCAGATGAAATTACAATAGTATTCATTCATATTATAGGTTTTGGTAGACATGGTATTAAAAAATTTTTTATTGATTACTAACGAGTGTTGGAATAAGTGATTTAACATTCTTCTCTTTTAAATGAGATTAAAGTTGTTGGGAGCGCTTTACTCTTAATGTATTAACTTTTATAACTTTTATTTTTATTTTTTTTGAAAATTAATCAATAATTTTGATTTTTTTTTTTTTTGAAAATTAGACAGTGATGTATTTAAACTGTAAAGGATTTTGTCTAACTCGCTTGTTGAAAAACCATATATAAATTATAATATATACATACGTAATAGTACTCCAAGATAAAGGATAATTGACAATTAGAACATTCTGAGCCAAATAAACATTTTAATTTCAAGAATTTCATTCCATGGGAGAGAGGTCAATATCTGGCGGCTTAGAAATTTTTTTTCTTTTTATTTCCTTGCATCACATGTGTTCTCGTTCCATTATGTGAATTTGATTAATTTATATTCAAACGGAAATAATATTCAGATAAAATTTTTCAAACAGTGACAATTTTAAATTTTATAGATAAATTTCGTGTAAAAATAAAAGCTTTGTCTTTAACATGAAAATTTTTTGTCATCATTTTAGCATGAATAATTTGACTTTTCATATTATTTTATTATTAAACCAAAATATACATAGGTTAACGAAACAATTATAATATCAAAGACAACTTTTGGACCCAATAAGTAGGATCGGTTTGATCCTTTTGACTTGATTAATCTTGACAGATAATGGTTTTCTAGAAGTCAAGACCAAAGGAGGACACTGTTTCAAGAAATCTTTCATTTTTGTCTATTGTAATTACGTAGTATGTAGAATTCTAGAAGTCTACCTGTTCTTTTTCTTATTTTTTCTCTCTCGTTTGTCGATAATTACCTCGTCTTCTTCAAAAATGAGGGTAACTAATACTAATATAGGTTCACAAAAATTAATGTTTTTTTTCCTAAATAAGTAAATATGCTTATTTAATAATTTCGAATTTAAGGTCTTTTTGCTTAGTTGCCAATGCCTATAGATATACATATTTTTCATAGTACGATATTATTTTATAATAATATGAGGTAAGCATATAGAAATTTTTTTTGAAAATTTTTCTTGTTTAAATCCCATTAGGTGGAGCATGACTGGCCGGCCGGCAGCAATGTAGCTCTAGTTTCTTTTTGTTAGGAAGAAGTTTCTTTTCTTTTTTTTTTTTTTTCCCTCAATGGATAACCATTAGCCAAATTACTTAAATGTAGATTTTTTGATTGAATAATCAATTTTCTTTTGTGTTGCATGTGTATTTTTATATTTCGATGGACGAATATTAATTACTTATCAAATCAAGCATCATACATACCAGTAAAAATAGAAATAATTATTGTTCCATATGTTATGTAATATTAGCTATTAACTTTTAATTAGTAGAAAATAGAAATAATTATTGTTCCATATGTTATGTAATATTAGCTATTAACTTTTAATTAGTAGTTGTTTATATGTGTGTTTAAATTAGAAGTGTTCGATAAAAATAATTGTTTATCAATTTAATTAGCTTAATTCGGAGGGAAAAAAGAATGTGAATGATTGTCATAAAAAAACTTCTTCAATTTATTATTATGTTACGAACACTACAGTTAATAGAGATAGGGTTTTGATATGGTCAAAACACTAAAAGCTAATTCAAAATTATTGCTAGACAAAACATTTAATTTCACTCAAGCGTATTCTAAAAATATCAATGATATTTTTAAATGCCCATAAAAATATCTCAATTTTATAAGTTTTGATTATTGAGGTGCTAAAAATTTGTTTTGCCTACATTGATCCCCAATTTTGACAATTAAATATCTTGATATTTACATTTTCATCAATTATTAAAAAAAATGGTGAAAATCCAAATAATTATTAATAATTTTTAACAAAGGATATTCTAAGAATATATAAAATATATCGGTGAGGAATAAATTTGCTACATTGACTTTTTGTTTTTTTTTTTGGTCCTTTTTTTCTCGGTAACTTGACATGCATGACAATGAGACCATAGCAAAAGGGGGAAAAATAAGTTATAGAAGAAAAAATACTTCGGAATTTTACGATGCACTCAATTTTACTATCTCACTGAACATTTTAATTTATAATTTTTTTTATTTGTTAGAAGACTCAATGACTGAGATAATATGATGTTCTATTTCACTCCTCACACTAATGAGAAAACATACCATAACACATCTAGTTAATTAATTTATTAAATTTTACCTATTAAATATTTCAAAAATGAGGGTAACTAATACTAATATAGGTTCACAAAAATTAATGTTTTTTTCTCCTAAATAAGTAAATATGCTTACTTAATAATTTCGAATTTAAGGTCCTTTTTTTTAGTTCCCAATGCCTATATATATATTTTGCATAGTGCGACATTATTTTATAATAATATGAGGAAAGCATATAGAAATTTTTTTTGAAAATTTTTCTTGTTTAAATCCCATTAGGTGGAGCATGACTGGCCGGCCGGCAGCAATGTAGCTCTAGTTTCTTTTTGTTAGGAAGAATTTTCTTTTCATTTTTTTTCCCCTCATGGATAACCATTAGCCAAATTACTTAAATATAGGTTTTTTTTTTTATTGAATAATCAATTTTCTTTTGTATTTTTATATTTCGATGGACGAATATTATATTTAGATAAAATTCTCTAAATAATAATGATTTTAGATTTTGAACTCTTTACCTTATATGTAAAACTCGTCTGAAAAAATAATTTATTTTTTATTCATTCAATTAGTCATATTGCAGATATGCAATTTTATTATATTATTTTTAAAAATTAAATAACATCGTATGATTTAATATTTATATTTTTATCATTATATTAAATTATGCGGAGTAATTACTTGTATATACTAATTGAATTCAATAATTAATAACTCTATAATAACTTTGTATTATATTAACTCTTTCAATAATTTGTAATCCAAAGAATAAATCTCTTTAGTTTTTTTCAATAATTAACAACATCATTATAGCTTTTAGGTTTAAATTTATGAGTACTTTTTTTTTCTATTCATATTTATTTTACAAATTTATAATAGTATAAGGAAAAATTTTCAAAATTTTTATTAATGAATTATTAAATAATATTATTAATTTAATTAACTATTAAAAAAGAAACTAAAAAATTTTATTATTTTGAAATAATATTGATGGTTAATGATTTAGTTAGTTAATTAAAAAAACTGAATAATACGTAATTAATGATATTGATACTAATGTTTACTCAACTAAACTCTAAATTTAAAAATATAAAATTGAAAAAATAACATAAAACCATTTTTCCTGTCAACTCAGTACTTAAAAATTATTTATTTTGCTACCTCAACACTTCAATATTTTGATATTGTGACACTTAAAAAAAAAACTAAAGAACATTTAATATTATTATATTTAAAAAAATAAAATAAAAAGTTTTAGTATTAAAAATATTATTAATTATTGAGTTAAAATTTATTTAAAATTTTGAAGAATATTTAATATTATTAATGATATTAATGTAAAATAACATCAATATCACAAAATTAAAAATAATATAAATATTAATTTTCTTGCCCAATACCTTAAAAATTATTCTTTTGGCACTTCATATTTCAACATTTTTATATTGTGACAAAAAAAAAAACTAATACTCTGTAATTATAACATTTGTGGTTTCAATAAGTAATAATTTTTTTCCATGTTTACCTTTTACGGTGTTTGGGTATATTAAATTAGGGGTAATATAACTCATTTACTTAGGAATTGTTCACATATCACGTAACAAAGCATATATTTAAAAATTGAATTTTTTTTTTGAATATTAAAAAAGGGAATTCAAATTTGAATTAATTGTTAAGACTATATATGCACTTACCATCAGGCTATGCCTTGATGTGCTTTAAAAATTGAATTATTAATTCAATAACAATGCGTTGACCATGTAAACGAAAGTTCAAATATTGTTTATTTATTTACACTATATTTGGAACAAAAAAATCATGATTGTAGAATTCATTTGTAAATGAATTCGAAGTAGAATTCATCTATAAATTAATTTTAAGTAGAATTCATCTATAAATAAATTTCTCATGTTTAGTATGTGATAAATTAGAATAAGGAATTCAATTAAATTCTATCAAATTATGATTGGAATAAAGTCTTAAATAAAAATTCATTTGTCTTTATTTTTTATAATACCATTGACATAATAATTTAATAAAAATAAATAACAAACATCAATTATATTTATTATATACAATATAATAACATGTTATGTTTTTAATTATTTAATTAATTATCAATATTTTATTATATACAATATAATAACATGTTATGTTTTTAATTATTTAATTAATTATTTAAGTATTAACATTCACATAATAATTATTTTAATTGTTAAAAGTCTTATTAATTTGAGTAATTAATTTGAAAACTATAAAAATATTTAAAGGAGTTATTACTGTTTTCAGTTGCATTTGAAAATAATTGTTGATAGTCAGTTTTTATAGTTTCACAGTAATAACTATCGTTTTTACTAGATTAAAAAAAATTAACGTTATTACTAGTTTATAGTGGAGGTAAAAAATAATGTTAGTTATTATCAGATTTCAGGAAAAAAAAACGTTAGTAGGAATTTTCCGAAAAAAATAAACAAAAAGGGAAAAAAAGAGCAAAAGAAAAAAAAAAGCGTTAGTAGGAATTTTACAAAAAAAAAAAAAAAATAATTAAGGGAAAAAAATGAGTAAAGAAAAAAAAAAAAACGTATGTTAGGAATTTAAAAAAAAAAACAAAAGAGGTAAAAAACAATTGAGTTCTATAATAGAGGGTTATTTTGTCAATTGAAAATTTAATGGTTTCAAATTTTGTGGATTCATTTTAGAATCTATCCAATTTTTAGTAGATTTGAATGATATACCTCATTTCCAGTTAATTCAATTCCAGGCAATCAAATATGTATTTTTTCTTTATCTCTAACACACAAACATATTTGGATTTTCAAATGATTCCACCTTCATTGCGTTCCAAATGGAAAAAAAAAGAGTAAAAACAATTGAGTTTATAATAGAGGGTAATTTTGTCAATGAAAATTTAATGGTTCAATTTTGTGGAATTCATTTAGAAATTCTATCAATTTTAGTAGAATTTGAATTAGATATACTCATTTCCATATAATTCAATTCCAGGAATTCAAATATGTATTTTTTTTCATTCTAAACACAAAATATTGGATTTTCAAATGAATTCCACTTCATTGGTTCCAAATGGGCTATTGAAGTTGAACTACTATTGTTTCTTGACTTAGCAAAGCTTGTTTTTATATCCTAAACTAAAATTAATGCCTAACTCAAATATTTGGGATGAGGAAGCTATTGCTGGTTTATTTTCTACTGCTTAGTTAGCTCTTCTAAAACGAATACGATTTGCCTTTAATTGATATCGTTGATTCCTGGCAGTGAGTGTGGGAGAATAATGGTGTTTATTCGGTGAAAAGCGGCTATCGTTTGCTTCATCAGCAGCGAGCGGTTCCAGCTAGTTTGTCGAGGGGGTTATAGAAGCAGATTTAACATGTGAGCGTTCCAGCGAAGGTTCTCAATGTTCGGTGGAGGATTGCTTCTAATAGTCTCCCGGTTTGTAGAACTTACGACGAAGGCATGTATGAGGGAAGTGCTTAGTTGGCTGAAGGAAGGATTTTCACATAGAGTGTTGCTGCTAGAGAGTGATTGTTTAATGGTTGTCACGACATGGTATTGATTTATCTTACGCAGGTAATATTATTGCAGATTTTAGGATGCTTATGTTTAATATTGTTACAATAGATGTTAATTTTATTAAGAACTTAGCAAATCAAGCTGTTCATATACTTTTACATACAGCTGATTCTATGACTGATTCGTTGGAATGGAATGTTGTTTCTCCAACTTTAATTAATAATATTCTTATTTTCAATATAAATTATATAAAAACCACTTTTGAATTGTCAAAAAATATATATATAATATATCCTAAACTAAAATTCAACTTTAATTACGTACTTTGAAGTTTGCAACCCATGCATGACATTTTTTCTTTTAATATTTGAAAGTTATGACAAAACGACACATGGTTTCTTTGTACGGACCGGTCATATTACTGTTATATATATACATATATGTGTGTGGAGTTGGTTTGAAATTTGTCGTCTAGTTGCTGTTTCGCAGCTTGTCATCAGTCGTTTCCTTGTTATTTCTGTTCTTATATTTTTCTGTCGGTTCAGAATTTTTCCATGTGGCAGAAATTCACACGTGCTCTTTCTTGTAGGACCTTTGACCTCGTTTGATTCAAGACTTCCCTTTTTTTTTTTTAAAGCGTGTACCATTTTTCTTTTTTTTTTCTTTTTCTTTTTAAACAATAAGCGCGTAGCTTAAAATTAAAAATAGAAATGATATTATCACAGTAATTATTTTACAGAAAAAAAGACAATTGAAATTATAAATGAAACAAATCGCTCATCAACAATTTGGGATTCAAGTTGGTTCATTAATTTACTCAATAAACTTATAAATGAGTGAATTTGAACTCAAATTTGAATTTTTAATATAAACAAATTACAATTTTTTTCTATATAAATTATAAATATATTAAATTTAAATTCAATTTTTAAAACTGAAATTCAATAAAGTTTAATTCGTTTAAACTTGTTTGTCATCTTAAGATCACATGGGGTACCCACATAAATTAGATATTTACATCAATAGTGTAATTCCCTAGAGATAAGGAGCAAATATAATTAAGTAGAAAAATAAATTTTATTTGATTTATTATATAATTAAAATTTACTAGAAAGTATAATAGGCAACATAAAGACAAAATCAAAGCTTAATCACTAAATTACTACTTCATTCATAGCTTCTCACCATTTCTCAAAATCTTCCCTTTTCTGTCCCATTCTTAATTATAAACAATTCTCGTTACATTACAGTGTTTTAGTACTACTATGTTCAAACATTTTTATATGTCTATTTATTCATTTTCCAATGAATTGGGAATTTTACTATATATTTCTTTAAATTCTCTCTCTAATTTGATGAAATTTTCTATTCCTTTTTACTTCTTGTCTTTTATTTTTAGAATTTTTCTCTTTCCTTTCACAAATATTTTCTTACTTTTAATGATAGATTTTATTATTTAAGATTAGTTTTGAATCCATAAATCAGTCATCAATTATGAAGCTGGACAAAAATATAACGCGCTATACACAATGACGAAGCTAGAAATATTTTTCAATAGAGCCATTTATTTAACATGATTTTTTGGTGGATTCAATTAGATTATAAATTCAAAATTTTTCACATACTATGTACTTCTTAAATTTTTTTTTTTATCAATTTATAGTGTATAATATATGCTTTTTAGAATAATTTAAGCTTATATTATGAGATATAAGAAAATCAATAACCGCATACCTGATTCATATAGTTATTAGGGAAAATGTAATGTCATGAAAGAAATTATATAAAAGAAAATATATTATGATTTTAGAGCTAATTTAATACTTTATTATTTGTATTAATTAATGATTGATTTATTTATATTAATATTATAATTCACTATTTACTTTATTTTTCCTGAAAATCACCAATGGTTTGTTATAATATTAATTAAATAATACAAGTTTTTTTAATTATAATTTTTTTTACAATCAAGATGTTTAATTCTCTCGTGTCGTAAAACGTAAGAGTTTTTTTGGCTCTCTCAGCAATATGTGATTTTTGAAAATTAAATTTGTATTATCATTTTTATGAAAATTAAGTTTGCTTATCATCTTAATCAATATCTTGTTGAATATACAATTATAAGTTTGATAATCGCTAAAATTGAATTCATAAAGTTTAAATCCTTAAAAATGAAAAACAAAAGGTTTCTCTTTTGAAAATATATTTGGAAGCATTTTCCTCCATTGGTAACTATGTTTTTACAGTTCCATGTTTAGAATTTTTTTATCTTACTACTGTAAAAAAAGATTTATTTATTTTTTAGAAAAAAATGGAAAAAATGAAATTAAAGAGCGTGATTGTATTGATTCTCCATACCATACATACACGATACTTCCCGCCCCGCCATGACGGCGCATCTTGTGTTACAAGGAAGACCCACCAACGCCCATCAAATATCTTACACGTGCCCAACCAACATTTTGTCTTTTTTCATTAAGAACCTAATTTTTGTTTTTGTTACGCATAGCGAGCCAGGTACGGCGGATTCAACTGAACCGTGGTTCGGATTTGATAAAATGTTGAATTTGAATTATCCATTAAATCGATGCTTTCAATCAGCATACAGTTCGACTGATTTCAGTGTGATCTGATGAACCAACGGTTCAAGTCATGATGATTTCAATGTAGCTCCAGCACTATGCATTTTTTTTTTTCTAAAAAAATTATGCAAATTTCGTTCAATTATGTTATATTTTTTCCGGAAAAAATTAATGTGTATTTGAAAAATATTAAGGAATTTATTTCAAATAACCTTTTCTAAGCAATATTTCAAATAATGTTGAGAATTCTTATACTCATAAAATTCATTAACCTTACAAATAAATGCAAAATGATTAATAAATTATGATTTTATTTTATCTAAATATTTATCAAATAAATTATTAAAAAAAACTTGAAAGGAAAAAATATTTCAAATACTGTAATTTTGGACTAAATAAAAAAATTTAAGAGGAAAAAGAAACTCTCATCTGTATCTACCAATATAATTTTAGACTAAGTATTTCATTATTTGTTTTTACTACTTTCACTTTTTCAAGTTTTTTAAGTCAAGTATATCATATAATAGCACGTCTATTATATCAAATTGGACTAAGCCGTCGATTACACAGACAATTCTTCGCCGGTTCATATTCTTTTTTAAACATTAATATGAATTTTAATTGGCTCATAAATCATAAATTCCGATTTAGCTATGGTAATCATCTACAGTACGATTTTGTTATGATCGGTTTCTAGTCAGAATTGGTAAGAGGAAAAAGAAAAAAGCCTGAAACTCTATTAGGAGGAGTTTCTCTATAAATATCATGCATTAATCAAGAAAATAAGTCTGTCAAGACAATCCTACAACCAGTGAATGTCCACAACATGTGAAGAAGCATAATTCGTAAGTCAATCAATACTAAAATTATCCTCATAAGATATGAAAAATCATATTTTATAAATCTATTAGCACTAAATTAGCCTCACAATAGATATAAAATTACCTAAATATGCTATTTAAGGTGAAAAAAAGGATTTGCAGGATCATGTATCACACAGAATCAGAGGCTCTAAACAATATATACTCTAAAATTATTATAAAAAAAATTAAGGAAATAAAATTAAAAAACAATTTTTTTTATAAAGCAAAATTTTATATCTGGAGGGCCTAACTGTCCCTTCTGAATCTGTTTTTGACTATACCAATAGTGGAAAACCACCTTGTCATCTGCCAATAACTAACCTAATTTAAATGCAAACAATGACGCATTTTCTTCCATTTTTTTTCTCTTTAAATAAAAAGTTGTTCGTTGTTTTTTTTTTTTTTTTAAAACCTAATTTAAATGCAAAACAATGACGCATTTTCTTCCATTTTTTTTCTCTTTAAATAAAAAGTTGTTCGTGTTTTTTTTTTTTTTTTAAATATAATAATAATAATAATTTTTTTTTTTTTTTTAAATAATAATAATAATAATAATACAATGTCCAATAATATAAGTATAGAAAAAAATAATGTGAAAAATATTTTTTATTCAACCTTCATATTTCATATTGCTCGTCTAAAGACCCCAGAAATTTTTTTATATGATATCTGAACCTATATATTTATATTTTTAGAATTATTTAAAAAAAATAAAAAAAGGAAAACCGTGTTAACCATTCTAGAAAGGAATAATTGTAAATAAAGAGCACAGTAGTCTTTTCTTTTGGGCACTCCCTTCTCTTTATTGCATTTGGAGGCAAAGTATTTTGACAAAATTCTTGCACATATAAACACAGAAATAAATATCCAATTATCATTTGAATTGTCAAAAAAAGACTAATACTAATTTTTTAATCGGTAATTAATTGAGAGAAAGTCAAGAAATGCGAGATCCAATCCTAGTCTTCGTTCAAAGCGTCTCACCTGCGCCATCTCTTCTTCACTTCTTCTTCATTTCCTCTTTCTTCTCCTCTTCTTGTTCAAGAAAAATTCAAATACAAGAATATTATTACTTTTTATTTATTGTCATATTATGATTATTGTAGTTCCATTGATTATTTGTTCACATTATGGTCTATTTATGACCTTTAACAACTTCCAATTTCAGTATTGTTTCTCTTGTTTGATAACTTAAAATTAGTTTGCTTTCTTTGGTTTAGGCTGAGATTACAGTTAATCAGTTAATTCCCTGTTGGGTTTTGTACAAATAAGCTCTATAAACATAGAAGACTCCTGTCTTGTCTGATCCTCTGTTCTTTTCCTCTGTTTTAGCCTTCCTGTGTTTATACTTCATTTTTTTTCCCTCTCAAAGTTCTTCTCCTTTCTTCTCATTATTTATTACCATAGCTGTTTTTCCAAATTTCTCTTACTGGGATTTGAATTCTGAGCCTTTCAAGCAAATTGGCCTCTAGCTTTATCTGGGGTTCTGTTCTTTTTATAAGTATTATTAGCTATATTCTTTTATTTTTAATTTTTTTTTTTATCTTTCTGGGTTTTTGCGTTAATTTTTTTTTTTTTTTTTTTTTTTTTTTTTTCTGAATATTTGGGAGTTGGTTGTTCTTGGTTCTCTTTTTTTAGGAATTTTGTTCTTTCACACGAGTAAACTTTAGCTTATTATTAGGTGGGGATTTGTTGGGAATTCTTTGGAATTATTCTACTATTTGGGTAATCTTAATTTTTTTTTTTTTTTTTTGAATATTTGGGAGTTGGTGATTCTGGTTCTCTTTTTTAGGACATTTGTTCTTCAACGAGTAACTTTAGCTATTATTAGTGGGATTTGTTGGAATTCTTGGAATTATTCTACTTTTGGGTATCTTCTGCTAACTTGCTTTCGTAATAGAAGCCGCATTTAGAAGAGAAAAGCTGCTCTCCAAACAGGGCAAAATAGAGTTGTGTTGTTGACACCAAAACTGAGTTTATTATAGTTGGGAATTTGTATCATTAAGGTTTTGTGTATTTCTCGTGAGCTGTTTCCTCTTCTAGAAGCTGCATTTATCTCCCTCAAGCAGCAAAGTCGTCTTCTTTGTTTGCTAACATTGAATACTACAAGCAGTGGAGATAATAATGGCTGGTGGTAGAAGGAAGAAATTACGTCTTAGCAAGATCTACTCATTTGGATGTGGAAGGTCTTCATTTCAAGATGACCATTCACAGATAGGGGGACCAGGCTTCTCAAGAGTTGTTTTCTGCAATGAACCTGACAGTTTTGAGTCTGCAATTAGAAAATATAGCAGCAACTATGTTAGAACTACAAAATATACTCTCGCTTCTTTCTTGCCCAAATCATTGTTTGAGCAGTTTAGAAGAGTAGCAAATTTTTACTTCTTGGTTAGTGGCATCTTATCCTTCACTCCTCTTTCTCCTTATGGAGCTGTCAGTACTATTATCCCTCTCATTATCGTTATTGGAGCCACCATGGTCAAAGAAGGAATTGAAGATTGGAAGCGAAAACAGCAGGTATTAACACTTTTGCTTTTCTGGATTTGGCACTATTTGTTGAATATGGTATAAAATAATGCATTAGATTTTGGAATTTTATTTAGTTCACAATTTCTAAAGCATATTGAGGTTCATTAATGTATTCTGTATCAGATAATTAATTTATGGCTCTTTTGAAAAATTCAAGCTTTAGAATTAGATAATTCATGGGGTTTTTACATGACACCAGTCTTCAAAGGAAGGATTTATATGTAAGGATATAAACCTGCAGATTATTTGTGCATTGGCATTAAGATTTTCAACTCTTACGGTCAATGTAAATTGACATTTCTGTTTATTACACGCTTCAGAAAGGATGAGCAAAATTTAATCTTCTTTCTTTAACTAGTCATGGTATCAAACTGAACAGCACTGATTCATTTAAGCTCAATCCCGCAGGATATTGAGGTCAATAATAGAAAAGTTAAAGTGCATCAAGGTGATGGTGTTTTTAAGCAAACTGAATGGAGGAATCTGAGAGTTGGAGATGTAGTGAAGGTGGAGAAGGATGAATTTTTTCCAGCAGATCTCCTTTTGCTTTCCTCTAGTTATGAGGATTCAGTCTGCTATGTTGAGACCATGAACCTTGACGGGGAGACAAATTTGAAAGTAAAACAGGCAGTTGAGGCAACTTCTTTCTTACATGAGGATTCCGATTACAAGGATTTCAAGGCTACTATAAAGTGTGAAGATCCAAATGCAAATTTATATGCCTTTGTTGGAACTTTGGATTTTGAAGAAAACCAGCATCCTCTCAGTCCTCAACAGCTTCTCCTTAGAGACTCAAAACTCAGAAATACAGATTTCATATATGGAGTAGTTGTCTTCACCGGAAACGACACAAAGGTTATGCAAAATGCCACTGCCCCTCCTTCAAAGAGAAGTAGAATTGAAAGGAAAATGGATCTTATCGTCTACCTCTTGTTTGGTGTTGTATTTCTTATGTCATTAATTGGGTCTATTGTCTTTGGCATTACAACTGAAGATGATTTGCAGAATGGTAGAATGAAGAGGTGGTATCTTAGGCCAGATGATTCTGAAGTTTACTTTGATCCTAATAAACCAGTAGTTGCAGCTATTCTTCACTTTCTGACTGCCATACTGCTATATAGTTACTTCATCCCCATTTCCTTGTATGTGTCAATTGAAGTTGTTAAAGTTCTTCAATGCATTTTCATCAATCAAGATATTCATATGTATTATGAGGAGACTGACAAACCAGCACATGCCCGTACCTCAAATTTGAACGAGGAACTTGGGCAAGTGGATACAATACTTTCCGACAAGACTGGGACATTGACTTGCAATTCCATGGAGTTCATCAAGTTCACTGTGGCTGGGACTGCTTATGGCCGTAGTGTCACAGAAGTGGAGAGGGCTATGAGTAAAAGAAAAGGTAATCCAGAGGCTCATGAAAAAATGAACGGTTGGGATCACAACATGGATTCTGCCAATACAAAACCAGGTGTTAAGGGCTTTAATTTTAAAGATGAAAGGATAATGGATGGAAAATGGATTCACGAACCTCATGCTGATGTCATACAGAGGTTTTTCCATTTGTTGGCAGTCTGTCATACTGCTATTGCTGAAGAGGATGAAGATACTGGGAAGATTTCATACGAAGCTGAATCACCAGACGAAGCAGCATTTGTGATTGCAGCAAGAGAATTTGGTTTTGAATTCTATAAAAGAACTCAAACAAGCATCTCAGTGCGTGAGTTGGATCTGGCTTCTGGGATGAAAGTACAAAGGTTAGTAATCATGGTACTTTTATTCTTCCATTTCCTTCATATAGCATTGTCAATTGTCAAGATTTTAGTCATCATAACTTTCTCAAGATTTTAAGCAACCACGTCACATTTCATTCTTCCAGTGCCTTTAGAGAGTATGCTAAATTGCTTATCTTCCTTATTTTCACATGATGAGGCGGCTCTGCTGCTGTCTTTACTCTCGTCTGCTTGCCTCTACAGTGGTACAGTATCTTCTTTTGAGATTTTCAGTCCTTGACTGCAATAAGCAAGCATTCTTACTGAATGCTTAAAATATTTGAGTTTATACATTTTTCCCTTGTGGTTTTCACTTAAAAAGCGTAGGTGACATGTCTTGAAACTATCCTTAACCATGATATACATTATTATACGGCTAAACGTGGTATATGCATTACAACCCTATCTGAAAGGCAGTTGAGCATCCAAATATGCAGGTCATTACTGATTCCTAAAGTACCTACTGAACAAGTTCTTTTTTATGCAGGTCATATAAACTCTTAAATGTTTTAGAGTTTAACAGCGCAAGAAAGCGGATGTCTGTGATAGTAAGAACTGAGGAAGGAAAGCTGTTACTTCTCTGTAAAGGAGCTGACAGGTTTGTGATCTGCTAATTTGAAACTTTTGATTTCATGTAATTCATTACATTTGACGTTGCTTATATTGGAAATTCTTTACAACTCTCTATCCTATGCAGTGTCATGTTTGAAAGGCTTGCCCTTAATGGTAGGGTGTTTGAAGAGAATACGAGGGTTCATGTGAATGAGTATGCAGATGCAGGCTTGAGGACTCTGTTACTAGCCTATCGTGAACTTGATGAAGAAGAATACAAAGATTTCAATGTTAAATTCACCCAGGCTAAGAATTCAGTAAGTGTAGATCGGGAAGCATTGATTGAAGAATTGGCAGAGAAGATGGAGAGGAATCTATTTCTTCTTGGTGCAACTGCTGTTGAGGACAAACTCCAAGATGGGGTGAGTAGATAAAAAATAGATTAAAAAGTTTTAAAATAGAAAAATATCTTCAGAGATTTGGAAGTGATTTTTCTCTTGTTACACGTACTAGGTCCCTGAATGCATAGACAAACTTGCCCAAGCTGGAATTAAGATCTGGGTTTTAACAGGAGACAAAATGGAGACTGCCATCAACATTGGGTACGACTTTTATTTGAATATATGTATTGAGGCTGCGAAATGAAGCCTATATTTCCTGTTACTGCATGGAGGCTCTGACACAAAAAATGTGAATGTGCAGTTATGCGTGTAGTTTACTTAGACAAGGAATGAAGCAAATTGTAATCAACTTGGATACTCCAGAGATTCAAGCTTTGGAAAAAGCAGGAGACAAGGAAGCCATCACCAAGGTAAAGATTGCTTCCCATCATAAATGGTTTCTATCCAGGTCAGGTGGTTCACTTCTTGGAAAGGAATTAGTTTTAATTAGCCAATTAACAAAAATGTTGCTTGAAGAATATAGTATCTAAAGGTTGCTTTAGTCAAACAGTAGTTTGAAGTAATACGTTCCTTGTGCTTTGTGATAATACTGACACACTTGGTACAAACTCTATGCTTTAGAAAATCTCAATCATCTGTGCTATGCTCGGTGTTATTTTAGAGTGAAAGGAGCACAGCTGAAGCTGTATCTCAAATAATTTGAATTCTGTAGTATTTAAGGTTTGTCCTGACTAATTTTTCCAGGCATCAAAGGAAATTGTTCAACGTCAAATAATTGATGGAAAAGCTCAGATCACTAGATCAATTGGAGACTCTGACGCATTTGCACTAATTATTGATGGAAAATCACTCACTTATGCTTTAGAGGATGATATGAAGGCAATGTTTCTAGAACTTGCCATTGGTTGTGCATCTGTGATTTGCTGTCGTTCATCACCAAAACAAAAGGCATTGGTAGGTTATCATTCTTTCATTTCCCTATTTTTAGATTTCCAAAATGTTTCTTCTACATGCTTTTCTTTAAGGAATGATTTAAACGGTCAACCTCAAAAACACAGGTTACTAGACTAGTGAAAGAAGGAACTGGAAAGACAACATTGGCAATTGGTGATGGTGCCAACGATGTGGGCATGCTTCAAGAAGCAGATATTGGAGTTGGAATTAGTGGTGTTGAAGGAATGCAGGTGCTCTTTTTTACAATTTATAATCAATTTAAAGTTATAAATATGAATATCCATGCTTCTAATTCTTATTGCTTATTGACAATTTTCATTGCATTTTTCTAACGCAGGCTGTTATGTCAAGTGACGTTGCAATTGCTCAATTTCGATATTTGGAGCGTTTGCTACTTGTGCATGGACACTGGTGTTACAGGAGGATCTCAGCAATGGTAATGTCATTCATATATCTTTGGTATCAACATGACTTCTATGTTTTCTTATCAGAACTTTGAACTCTTTTATGATGCTTGTCAATAACTTTTTGTTCTTTTTGGCAGATATGCTACTTCTTCTACAAAAACATCGCATTTGGCTTCACCCTTTTCTTATATGAAGCTTTTGCAACATTCTCTGCACAACCTGCTTACAATGACTGGTTTATGTCCCTGTATAGTGTCTTCTTCACGTCACTTCCCGTGATTGCTTTGGGTATTTTTGAACAGGATGTACCGGCAGCATCTACCCTCAAGGTATCTCCAAACTGAATGAAAAGAATCAATTCTATGATTACTTAAGTGTATAGGAATGTAAACATCTTGGTAACTTTATATTATATAAGAGTATAGCGCATAAAAAGGCTGGTAGAAGTACATAAAAGACTATGCAGATGCATTTGTGTTTAATCCTCTCTATTGCCCCAACTATTTTGTTTTTCTTTCTAATTATTGCTCCCTCAAACTGAAACTGTTTAACAACTCCAATCTCGCCCTTTTGATATTCAGCCTAAAAGCTATCATGTCTAGCAAGAACCATTGGTTTGTAAACTTTTACTTGTTGCTGTATAACCAATAATGTTGTAGGTAGCATATAGGGGTATAAACAAGATATAGAGAAGCTATGGTTCAGATATTCTAATATGAATTAATAGTTTGTTTTGTATAGGTTAAGATATTAATTCTATATAAAGTATCACGACTATTATATTCATTGAGTGTTTTGCAGGAGCAGAACTAGACTTCAAGTATTCTATTCTTAGGGGCCAAAAATTTTTTAAAAAAGAAAGAAAAAAATGGAAAGCAAAATTAGGGGTCAATATGGATATTTTTTCAAAAATATACTAAAGTTAGGGGGAAATTTGAGTTTTTAGAAACTATTGGGGGACAAATATGGATATTTTTTTGAATATATATGTAAATTTTGAAGGGACATTTTGAATTTTGAAAATTTTCAGGGGCAAATATGAATACTTTTGGATAATATATATAAAATTCTAAGGGGAAAAAAGTTCAATTTCAAAAAACACCCTATGTGGATCCGCCCCTGATGTTTTGTTTCTTCCTGGAATTACTAGACAAGCTGAATTTTAAATTATAGTTCAAGGGTCCTGTTGTTTTGCTTTCTCATTTTTCATTTTTGTCTTTTTTTTTTTTTTTTTTTTTTTTTTTTTTTTGTTTCTTCCTGGAATTTTACTAGACAGCTGAATTTTAAATTATTAGTTCAAGGTCCTGTTATGTTTTCTTTCTCAATTTTTCATTTTTGTCTTTTTTTTTTTTTTTTTTTTTTTTTTTTTTTTTTTTTTTTTTTTTTTTTTTGAATAAATTTGCAGTGGGATGTCACTCTGGTGTTCCTAATAAATATTTTACCTCTCAAAGATATGCATTCCTCAATACTTGTGGTTGCACCTTACAATTGAATAGTGAATATGGAGTTTCTGTAGACTCATTTGAAATGTTTTTCAACTCATTCAATTTTTGCAACATGTGTTCACCATTTATCAATCTTGTGGCAGTTTCCTCAATTGTACCAAGAAGGGGTACAAAATGTACTCTTCAGCTGGCGCCGCATATTCAGCTGGATGTTTAATGCGTTCTACACTGCAATTATCATTTTCTTCTTAAGCGCAAAAGCAATGGAACACCAAGCATTCAACGATGATGGGAAAACTGTTGGGCGAGATATCTTTGGAGCAATGATGTACACATGCATTGTATGGGCTGTGAACTTACAAATGGCACTCACAGTTCGTTATTTCACCATCATACAGCATGCCTTAATCTGGGGTTCTATTGCGTTCTGGTACATTTTTCTCTTGATATATGGATCCATCACTCCTACATTCTCCGGCAATGCTTACCAGATTTTCGTTGAAGCTCTTGCCCCAGCCCCTTTATACTGGCTTTTCACACTATTTATTGTGATCACAGCCTTAGTCCCGTATTTCTCATTCTCAGCAATTCAAATGCGGTTCTTTCCCTTGTATCATCAAATGATACTGTGGATGAATTATGAGGGTCAGTCAAATGATCCCGAGTACTGTGAAATGGTGCGCCAAAGTTCAATACGACCAACAACGGTGGGTTTTACAGCTCGTAGAGCAGCCGGAACTGGGCATTAAAAGAGGAGTGAGATAACTCAAGATATTAGCTAGTCATTCTTGTATGACAACAGTTTTGAGATTTGCTGCCATGTCTAGCAGATTCTGAACCCTCCCTGCTGTATATATGTGTACTGCAATCTCGGAGCTAGCCCTTTTATTCGACTGGAAATTATGCTCCATGGATTAAGGATAGTAGATGACACTGTTAGTAAGCATCATTGAGTAGCATTTCGAGCCGTACATAGTGATTTTTAGATTTTTAGTCCATACGTATACTCTTTGTACAATTAATCTTGTATCAGATGTATTTAGTGCAGATGTGAGAAAAATTCATTACAGATTTGTTTAATGCTGGTTTTTACATAAATATACAACTAACATGGTAGCTCAAGTTCTTTATAGAAGTTAAGACTTTGCTTTCAATTTTCTTGCATTGCTTGATAAGTTATTTCAGGGTTGAAGAGATCATTATTGTCTTTCTTTTTTGTGCCTGACAAACTCGTTGAATCTCATGAAGTGAAAAAGCATGCCTGAGTTGATCTTTTGAAGGCTGAATCTGAAAATTTGATGAATAGATGGTTTCTTTGCTAACTGGCTTTATAACTCGAGTTTGATATATGAAAAAAAAACTCATACTTATGAATTTCGAAATGAAATTAGTTTTACACTCAAATGGGATGGGATATGAGAATAATCATGGACAGGATTGAACCTGATCTCTAGAAATTAAAAAAAAAAAAAAAAACATTTTAACATTAAAAAAAAAAAAAAACATTAAAATAAAAAAAAAAAAAAAAACATTTTGCTCTTATAAACTATAAAATATTTTAAGAATTTCAAAAATAATTTCTAGTTCTGCCTCTGGCAGGTGGAAAATCCGAAAACTAACAAAAATTAGTTATTATAACTTATAAGCGAGAAGTCTTGATGCTTCATGTCTTAATAACCTGCCATTTTACACAGGAAACAAATATGCTGCAACCTTTCTTGAGAACTGGATATGGTCATTCAAATTTGAAATGCTGGATCAGATACAAGTGTAAACCAGGACGACAATGGAAAAACTAATTAATTAGGCTTTTCAAAGTCATTTTCATGTCAAATAAAACAAAAGTCACCAGAATAATAACAAATTCAAGTGAGATAATCATAATATTAATCAAGTGTGTGATTGATTTATTTCATATATGCATATTGGTCATTAATTATACAGCTCTCCTCCTTCAATCAAATCCTATCAAGAAACAGACCCTCATCAAGAATTACATATCAACACACACAAGAAAATCAAAAAGAAAAAAAACAGAATCAATGTAAACCATCTCTTTATCACCATCCAATATCACCATTTCTGCAAATTCTTCATCATCCCCAAGAACAGCAGCAGCTATACGTCGACTATGCATGCAATATCCAAACCAAGAAAATCAGTGGCAGATTTAGCCATGATATTAGCAAACTCGTTAAAACTAATAACACCATCTCCATTTGTATCAGCCTCTCTCATCATTTCTGATAATTCTTTATACGATAAAGGATGACCCATTTTAGCCATGGATCCTGCAAGTTCAGCGGCAGTTATATACCCATTACCATCACGGTCAAATGATTTAAAGACCTCCATTAACTGTTCTTGATTTATCAATATTTCTTCATTCATGTCTGGCAATATAGCAGTTACCAATTCATCAAATTCTACGTACCCATTTCCATTCGCATCAATGTTAGATAGCAGAAGGTGGAGTTGGTCACCGGTAGGTTTTAGGCCGAGAGAGCGAAGAAGGGCAGCGAGCTCTAGATGGGTTAGGCTACCATCGGAATCCATGTCGAACCTCCGGAAAATGTCTTTGAGCTGCCTGAGCTGGTTGGATTGAAGGGTAGCCATTATGGCCATAAAATGTAATGGTGATGAAGGAGAAGAGGAAAAAGAAATTACAATGGAAGATTGTTTTTCAGTTTTTAAGGTTTAAAGTTAAAGAAGGGAAATGGTTTTATTTTGAGTTCTGGTAATTGGTTCTTTGGTTTGTTGAAGACGTGGGGCTTATTTTTTTTCTCCTTCGTTGTTCTCTTATAATTTGGAATGGTTCAAAATGAAAGCGCGTCCATTTATTGGAGTATAATTATATTTGATAAGGTTGGGAACCCTCATGAGACCTATGGTTGGTGGGTATCATTGGGGCATTATTTGCTTTGTTACTTACTAATTTAGATATAATCTTAGCATTAATGATTAATAATTAAGTTATTAAGGGAGTGGGGAGGGACACCTTTTGGCCCTACAGCCTCCACCTTTACCATCAACATTAAGGCAATCATGGAAGGATCCACCAAATCTAATTAACAGGGTATTGTTGATTCATAAATGAATTGTAATTGTACATTAAAAGATAGAAAATAAATTAAAAAAAAGCTAAAAATGTTTATTTGGTGGATTGTCATGAGTTGTCTCAAGGAGAATTGATTGCTAGATTATTGCATTGCTTCCATTGACTTGACAAATTATATGGGGGAATTTTAGTTCATTTGTTATTGACGGAGAAAAGTATAATTTAATTAATTTAGGATATTAATTTTATTTTTTTCAAAAATTTTTAATAAATAAAAAGAATTTAGTGCGGTCAAGGTTCTAAATATAATATTAATCTTTCAATTATTTTGAAATTTTCATGTCATGGAGTGTTTGACTAGTTAATAATTTTGCATGTTAAATCAAATAAAATTCTTGAGAAAATTCCTTATTCATACATCATGCAGAATTTGAATCTTTCAAACATTAAAAGTCAAATAGCATATACTATTAGTTCTCTTTATTTCTATGTTAGCACCTCATCATGCAGAAATTGGGTATTTCAATTTTTTTTTTTTTTAAATAAATAGAACTGTTGTTTTGGGACATTTAAAAAGAAATTAAAATTAAAATTGTAAAATGGAGGGAGTATATATTAGAAAACCTGGTATATTTCTGTCTCATTGCCATCCCTAGATATACACTTGCCGCTAAACTAGTAACATATTGTTGTTAGACCAAAAAAAATAAAAAAAAAAGAAAAGAAAAGGAAAGAAAAGAAAGGAAAACAAGAACATTTGCTTGACCAGCATCTAGGCAGGGAAAACCGAAATCCCATTTGTAATCAAATGGAGCTAAGCTACCAATTATGTTCATATAAGTTATCAGTAGAACTCATCATTTGGCTAAGATCAATTTGAGTATCTAAAAGAATTATTACCTATTTCAACTAATTCAAATTGTACAAGTCTAAAATCAATTTCCTGTTTAGCTACACATGTTGAAGATCCTCCTCCTCTACCCCAAAAACTTCCAAATGCAAATTCTCCCTTTCTTGAAAATTCTCCAATTACTCTCTCGACTTCCTCCATACAACCACTTCCAAAACCATTTCTTCCATAAAAATCTTCTACTTGAATTGTTATAGACCCTTCTTGGAGTTCAACAAACCCATCCTCAAATTTACCTTCAAATGATTTTATTCCCTTCTCTCCTTTCTTTCTATACCGAATCCGAAATTTCTTCAAAGCATATTCTTTAGTCTTCCTAAACATTTTGCGAGGAAGTTGAAGAAAGAAATAGATGAGTAGTTGAAATATCAAGCATTGGCAACAGCAGGATATGACTACACAATCTGCGGCGAGCATGTTCAGGTCTTCCATGGCTGTAGTAGATGGAAGGAGAAAGGAGATGATAGAGAGAAAGAGAAATGATATATAAAAGTCATGCCTTGACAAGGAATAAGTTCCTTGTCCTCTGAGGAGGGTAGGAGAAAGGGTAAAGCAAATAGAAATTATATGTGGCAGGGCTGCAAAAGAGGGTGATAATTGGTAATGGCTTAAAAGATTGCACATTTGTGTTGCCTGAAAATTGCAGGCGTAGCTTTTTTGCTGGGATCATTCGAGATAATATAATATTGGAAGCAAAGAAACATGGGTTGTCGTATTATTGTTTCTTTAACTCCACTCTTTGTGGGAATTGAGAGGTTACTTGGATGACTTCAAAGCTTGCCTTCTGCGTTTTGGAGTATGTCTTCAAAGAACTTGTTTACTTTCTTCCCTATAAAGCATTTAGTTGAGATTCTTGCAAAGCATATGCAAAAATTCTCTCTCCATCTACTCTTCGCCGAGTTGTCGTAACTCATTTGGTCGAGTTGACAGTATCTGTGGAGGATATGAGCCTTTAAAGAAAAATTTTTAGAGATGTTTTTGGAACTGAGCTCTCTGGTGGGTAAGATCATAACAGAAGAATTAAAACCTGCAGATAGCAATTCTGAGATCCTCACCTGAAGTTAAATTACTCACAGTAATTTATGGCTTCACGAATTGTTTATGTACATACAACAACTATGCCTTAATCACAAATTAATCGGAGTTCGCATTATGAATCATTTGTTTCCATTCTATATTTTTGTACATGATGATTGGAAAACTTTACCATTTTCAAAAAACTGTTATACAAAATCAGGAAAAAAAAAAAAAAAAGAAGAAGAAACCCAACTCAAATGCCTGATAATGGCACGAGTCCTGGAAGTAAAGAAGAAAAGAACAAAATTGCGTTGTAGTTTTATTAACATAATAAGATTTGTAAGGACAAAATTTGTGCGAGCTAGTTACAAGAAAAAGAATATCACATTTTTTTATGTGCAAAAGCTAAAATGACCTAGTAAGTAGTAAATGAGGGTTTGAAGTCAAGTCCCAATTCAAGATGAGAAAGTTTTCAGATATACACACTCTGTACATCTATAGGTGAGGCCTATTCCAACTAAATCATCTTGAACTTGAACAAGGCTCTATTGTTAATTGTCAAACCCTACTGTTATATATTCATTTCTGCTAGTATTCATCCTCTATTATCTGAGCTACCTTGGGTAAAAAAATCTGTACTGTAATTCTGACTACCAAATGCCATCCTTCGAAATAATCTAATTTCTGCAGATTGTTGTGCTGAATTAAATACCTCACTTTCCCCAACTTTCATTCCGTTGCTTAGATCTTCAGTAGCTAAACTATCAAAAGCTCTAACAATCTGAGAAGCAAAAGAAAAATATTGGAAAATATCCGAAAAGTTCCGGTTCCGGTTCCGATACGGTGACCAAACCGACGGTTCCGATCGGTTTTCCGGCGAATCGCATAATTTTAAATTTTAAATTTTGAAGACTGATTTTAAAAAATATATATATTTGAACATAAAAAATTAAAAGATACACCTAAAAAAATTAAAAAATACTTCAATTAAATTTATTTTTTTAAAGACATAAAACAATTAAAAGATACACCTAAAAAAATTAAAACATACTTCAAATTAAATTTATTTTTTAAAGACTTGAACATAATTAAGAGATTTCAACAAAAAATTTAAACCAAAAATAAAAAAAACTGAACAAGTTTGCTAGAACGCCGTTCGAACCGGTCGAAACCGGCGTTCTAACCGCCGGCGGCGGTTCTAACCGGCCGGGGAACCGGCGTTTCCAGTCCGGTTCCGACCGGTTCTCTGGAACCGCCGGTTCCGGTTCCAGAAAATTTGGAACCAGAACCGAACCGGAATTCTCCGGTTCCGGTTCCGGCTCGGCCCAGTTCCAGCTACGGTTCCGGACCGGTTCGAACCGACGGTTCCGGTTCCCGGAACCGTAATATGGCCATCTCTACACATGGGGATGTTTTTTAATGAAATATACAAGTACCTGTCCCATCCGTGGCCTCTTGGCAGCTAAATGGCGCACACAGGCAGCAGCAGCCTCAATCATTCGAAACATTGCACCTTCATCATAGTTCTTTTCAAGCCTTGGATCTACCAAGCCATCAAATTCCTCATTGGCTAATGCATGACCAAGCAAAGGCCGAGCCTGAAGGAAAAAAAGTGGGTAAATGATGAAAAATGAACTTCAGATAAGTGCAGAAATCGACTTATTTCAATACCATTGTTTAACCTCACAATTACGTTTTCTTCCTTCCATATCTAGAAGTTTGCATCATCCACTGAACTTAATACAAGGCCTAGCAACTTGCCTATCAGCAAATGGGTCCCCCCACCTCTCACCCCCCCAAAAAAACCTTGCCTATCAAGCAAATGGGTCCCCCCACCTCGTCACCCCCACCCCCCCCATTCTCTCTTTCTCTCTCCCCCCCCCCCCCCCTTCTCTCTCTCTCTCACACACACAGACACAGAAACAGCCCTTCTCATTTTTCAGATTGAGATATATTATTCAATTAAAAAAACATTTATATAAGTGGAGTCCTTGCAGGATCATAACACTTTGAAGAAACCCTGCCAACACATATTAAAGGATAATATACCAGTTGTATGCAAACCACAATACAAGTAAATAGGAAGCTAGGAAATAAGTTTCTACAGCATTTTATTTCTCCTAGCCTGTATTCAACCTAGCAGAAGATCATCCCATTGTTATCACTTCGTAACTATGATTTTAATATAAGAGTTGAACCATCAACATCAAATTCTTGCACCAAACAAAATTGAGCATTCAGGAAAGGAATATAGCACAAATGACAGAAGAATGAATTATTCAAACTAAACCTAAGGGTGCATTACTAAGAGATTTTCAACTTCAGCAGCAAAGATTCGTGAAGTGGATCATTTATGCGTGGTTATATAACATAGGAAATTAAGATGAGGTTGTTCAGCAGTAAAATAGTAATAAGAAGTTTGACATCAAGTTATTTACCCATTCCACAAGACTCTCATCACCCAAAGGTTGGGATGCATCCACAGGCTTCCGTCCAGTGATCAGCTCCAAAAGCACCACTCCATATGAGAATACATCAGATTTCTCTGTTAATTTGCCACTTGACGCATATTCAGGGGCCATATATCTGTATGAACAATCAAATATTAGAAACATTTTGATCTATATACACATAGCCATATCTGCCTTCAGTCTCAGAAAGTCCTGCAGTAATGGGAATCTAAATGAAAACTAGATATACTGCCTACCCAAAAGTCCCCATGACGCGTGTGGTCACATGGGTATTTGCATCAAGAGCTAGCTTAGCAAGCCCAAAGTCCGAAACCTACAAAGTAAAATCTAGAAACTTTGAAACATAATCTACATGAAACAAGTAATGCATAAATAAGAGGGTCAAACAGTCATACCTTCGCTTCAAAGTTGTTATCCAAAAGAATATTTGATGACTTAATATCCCTGTGAATAATCCGAGGATGACCTACATGTATAAAAATAAATGAAATCAGTAACAGCTACCTATAATGACTGAAACCAAGAGCTTACAAAAGCACAAGGATTGTGGCATCATTCATAATGTCAAGCGGAGAAAAGTGTCAATGATTATGCATTACATGATTGATAAGTTTCATTAGCAATAAAGATAGATGTTTCTTTTCTCTTGCCCCCCACCTCTCCTAAAAAAACAAAACAAAACAAAAAAAAAAAAAAACCCATTTTATAGAGGACACCATTTATAGCGAGGGGAAGATCAAAATGAAATGGCAGCCCGCTAAAAACGGTTTATGCCCATAAAAAAAGGATAAAATTAGAGACTTTGATCAGAGCAAGAAATTCTAAAACTCCTATTTCATATTCTAGATCCAATGGAATGGTTCCCCTCCCCCCGACTCCCTCTAAAGTTGGGTCATAGCAATTTGGAGAAGAAAAAAAAAAAAAAAAAAAAAAAAAAAAAAAAAAACCCATTTTATAGAGGGGAAGATCAAAATGATGGGCACCTAAAGGGTTTATGCCCCATAAAAAAGGATAAATTAGAGACTTGATCGAGCAAGAATTCTATCCATTCTCATATTCTAGATCCAATGGAATGGTTCCCCCTCCCCCCCTCCCTCTAAAGTTGGGTCATAGCATTTGGAAATGAACGAGGGTGACCATGGAGATCTTGGGCTTCCCTGGTCAACCAGAAATTGAAAGAACAAAAATTGGAGGAAAGAAGAAGAAAAGGGGAAAACTGTCATTTCAAAATGATGAGGAGAAGAATCTTAATCATTAAATATCTTCATCAAATAAGCTTAAATCCCAAAGGGAAGAAAAAAAAAAAAAAGAAAAGAAGAAAACATGCTCAGTGTACACTGCGGGAAATATTTGGAAGTTTAAACGCAAAAGAACATCATTGAACAATTTTTCCACTTTATCAGACAGCATAATTTTGAAATGGACATGCTGATGAGGAGTAAAAGAAAACAGGCGCATAGCATCTTCAATTAATTTTGAGGGATATAATTGTGAATTTGAATTTCACCTAAGATCAAAACTCAAGAAATGAAAAAAAAACTTACAATCTTCATGGAGATAAGCTATTCCACGTGCTGCTCCAGCCGCTATCTTGACACGAGCTGTCCAGTCCAAAACCGGCCTACCTTCCCCTATAAAATGTAATAATCAACACACATAACCAATAAACAACCATATGGAATTTTTATCCATCAAATGTAAGATATAAGTTGTAACTTTACCATGAAGATGGAAATGAAGGGTATTGTTAGGTACATAGTCATATACAAGCAATCTTCGGTTCTCAGAGATGCAGTAACCCACAAGTGAAACCAAATGGCGATGATGTATTCGACTAATAATCTCAACTTCAGCTTTAAATTCTCGCTCACCCTGTCCTCCACCAACTTTAAGCTGTTTTACTGCCACCTCCCTCCCATCAGGTAGGGAACCTTTATATACAGAACCAAATCCTCCCTCCCCCAAAAGGTTTTGGGATGAAAATCCATTAGTGGCCTTGAGTAGTTCTTCATATGTAAACCATGACCTTGAATTGCCTAATCCGCCTGGCTCACTTGGTGAATAAACAAAATCGGTGCTAGAACCACTTCCCATCAGGGGAGCTGTTGTAGAATGTGTCTTTGTGAAATTTGTGTCTGGAGACAAAGTAATAAAAAAACCTTCAAATTTCTTATCAACAATCTCTTCAATTGCAAATATGCCCAAAAACATGGAAAATTACCATCTTGATAAAGCTATCAACAAGCTTCATCCACGTTCTGTTTTTAATATGAGAATTAACTATCTAGAGGTTTAGAATAACCTTCTTTAATTATCAAACAATTAGCAACAATATCCTCATAAACATTCGATAATCAGTCATATGCAGCATTTCAGGTTGCAAAATTTATATCAGAGTATGAGAACACATCCCAGGCAGTTCTCTGTATTTAATGATATCATCTGACAAGTTCATAATTTTCTAAAGAAACAATGCTGAAAATGCTGATTAAGAAAGTACCTGATCTTGAGGAAGAACCTAGAGGGGATGGCATAATATAACCACCATTGAGTCCCAATGCCGCTTTCCTCCGCTTTCTCACACACCAGACAGCCAAACCAACAAGACTGAGCATTATGATACCTACTGCCACACCAATAGCCACTATAGCCCCCGTGCCAATGCCCCCACTAGGTAGATTTGAACTTTCTGGTGCACTAGGAATAGTATTGTTGTCAGATGATGAAGGAGAAGAAGATGGTGGAGAATTGAGTGAAGGAGGTGGAACGAATCTTATCACTGGTGATGGGGGTGATGCTCTTGGAGTTGCATTTGATGGTGCAGGTGTTGGTTGAGAAGGAGGTGGAGATGTTACTCGAGGAGGTGAAGGCGCATTTCTGGGAGTAGGGGCTACTGGTGCGGGCGGAGGAGGTGAATTTGTAGGTGGAATTGATGCTGGAGGAAGACGTGAACTTCTGGGAGGTGGCACAGTTACTGGTGGTGGGGTGGTAGAGTTGCTAGGTGGTTGTGATGGTGGTGGTGAATTTTCAGGTGGCTTAGATGATGGTGGAGATGGTGGTGAATTCTTAGGTGGCTCCGATGGTGGCGGTGGATTTTGAGGTGGATTTGGTGATGCTGTTGGAGGTGAATTTGTCGGTGGTGGTGGTGTTGATGATGGTGGCAAAGGACTTCTAGGTGGGTTGGATGGTGGTGGTGGAGAACTTGGGGGATCAGATGGTGTTGGTGGTGAAGGTGGGCTCACAGGTGGACTTGCTGATTGTGGTGGTGGTGGAGGAGGACTAGGAGTTGGAGGATCAGCATTAGCCGTAGGCGGTGGAGGTGAAGCTGTAGGAGGAGGACGTGGTGCCGCCGGTGGTGGTTGTGGTGGTGGAGTTGTTGAACTGGAAGGAGGAGTTGCTCCTCCAGTAGGAGAGGATTGAGGAGGTGGGGAGAATGGAGGAGAAGGGGTAGGGGGGTCAGGAGGATCGACATTGGGCTGTGAAGGTGGTGAAGTTGCAGGAGGATCTGGTAGAGGCGAGGAAGACTGTGGTGGAGGAGTAGAGTTGGAGGGTGGAGAATTAGCAGTGGATGGTGGTGGTGGTGGTGTAGTGGTTGCAGCTGGTGGAACAGCAGAAGGGGATGAATTTGGGGGTGAAGTTGTAGCCATCAATATATTATCAAATCTAAGATGGCCAACTTCCAACTTTCAAGTCATTAAATTCACATACCAATTCAAGTGCAGAAACAAAATTTTGATCAGAACCCAATGATCAATTTCAATTGAAACTAAAAGTCAAAACTTTAGAATAGATAGATTATCTGAGTCACCAAACTTCACCAACCAAGAAGCCTGAAATCACCAAACCTTCATTCTTTAGAATACAGTAACCTCTTTGGTTTCAGACAACCTTCACCAGCTAAGTTAGAGCAAAACCCTAATCAAAGTTCAGGCTTTTGAGTAAATACGGTTTCTAAGGAAAGCCAGATTGCATAACAGTGTTTGTGCTAAAAATCAGACCACAATCAATACCAAAGCAAAAAACCCCACTTCAAACCCAATTCACTAAGCAAATTTAGTAATACAAAGATGACAAAATTCAGAGAATCAGAGTATAATTAATCTATAAACTTATAATGAAGAAACCCCTACTGTTACTAGTATCAGTGTAGCAATGTATCTAAGTTCAAAACTTTTATCAAACAAATGACTGTAAAGGGAAACCCAAACACCAAAACCCCAAAAAAGTCTTACCTTTATCTTGTTTTAGAAAAACATTGAAGTCATTACTGGATTATTTTGAATTTTGCAGACAATTTTGGCTCGCTCTTGAACCTTTCTCTCTCTTCTAGCATAGGAAATTACAGGAACACGGATTGTGGGGTCCCAAATCCAATGAAGTATTGAATATTGACAGAGACCCTCAAAGAACGAGAAGAAAGAAAGAATAATCAGATTGTGTTGTTTTGAATATGAACATGATAAAAAAATGATATAATCATCAATATTATCATATAATATTCAAGATTCATTTTTAAGCACAGTTGCTTCATGGCAACGTCAAGTAGATGACCATCCAAAACTATAGACTCTAATATTAATAATTATTAATAAATTATACTATTTCTTTACGTTATGTGTCAAAGATTGAAAATAATTTACTAAGATCTTCAAACAAATATTATATTCACCTCACCAAAAGATAATTTTGTCTTCTGGCAAAAAGAAAAGGTAAATAATATTTTAATCTCAAATCTAATCATAATTTCAATTTCACCCCATCTTATTTGACATATATATTAATTAGTCCCTAAAATTTAACCACGTTAAATTTTTTAATACTCTAGTTCAAAAAATGTCATTGTAGATGTTAAATATTCTGTAATAGTTAATTATCTGGTCTTTAATATTTGAATTACTATTTAATATATCATTTAATAATAAAAATGAAATTTTTGTGGATGAAGGACTAAATATTTAACAAAGTTAAATTTTAGAATGTATTTACTAAATAAAAAGAGATGATTAAATCGGGAAATTAATAGTTATTTATTATAAATAAATCCTTTTTTTTCCGTCTCTTTATGTAGACTTTTCTTTTGGAGCCCTAAGTTCAAACTCAACTATAATAATAATAATAATAATAAATCCAAATTTCAGCACAGTTTTTATATTAAATTAATGCATGTTGCTGTTATATTTTGAATTTTTCAAAAGAAACAGATCAATGTAGACTGTAGCCTTGGTGGATCTAGTTACTAATTTTGTTTTCTGAATTCCTAATAAAAACAAAGGCAAGCAAATGATAAATTGTTGTTGTGATTAGAACGAATCAATTCTTACCTCATATGATGTAAAAGAGTATATAACATGTGATAATATAAATATAGATATATGATTGTTTAGATAAAATTACTTGTTTTAGCAGCTTTTTTAGTAAAATGCTAAAAAACTGAATGTTATAGAGGACTTTATCAATGTTATGTTTCTGAATACTACGAAAATTAATTGTTAATCAAAGCGCTAAAAGCTACTTGTTGCTGAACACAACCATAATGATACTTTTTTCAAGTAAGTCCATAAGTTTTTATTTTTTTTAAACTAACAAAAAATAATTTTATTATTGAAGAGTTTTATTAATTGAATGTTCAGAAAAGGAAGGTTTTATTATTTTAGAAGTCTACTAGTATATGAAAATCACGTTATTAGCATTATAGATTACCTAGAAATTTATGCATTTGAAAATATTTTTAAAAGAATTCACATGGTTTGCTTCAAAAATCCTTTTATAATCGAGTGAATGTGACATAAACTTCATCTTATATAAAACCAATATTTGAGCTCATCTCTAAAGTTAAGCATGCATCAGCACTTGAGTTATTTAAGATATAATAATAAATAAATAAATAAATAAATTGATTTTTATAAATATTTATTTACACATATTGTATAGATCAATCCATTTTTAGATTTAAAAGAGGGTATTTTATCATTTTATTGAGAAAAAAAAAAGAACAAAATAATACCCTTAAGAATAAAATGTTGTGAGGGTTTGTTTCCAGTGTGGTGCTTAGACAGAGAAAAATACGTGTGAAGATGAAGATCTGGTGGTGGTCAATAGGCATTAAACGGTGGGGTCTACAGAAGCAGAAATGCCTGGTGAAATGGTAGACAACTTCTCCAATTATTCAAAGAATATTGGCATTTGGCAACCCGTGATAAATCTAACTTCTCTTTTTTATAATTGATAAACAAACTTCAAATCAATAATCATTCTTAGCTTCTCATAAATTCTTTTTGTAATCATTACATTAAATTAACAGTACACGATAGAGTACTGTATTAAATTTAATTTCGCACGCCAAAAAATTCGAGCGTAAATAAAAGAAAATGCATAAAAAGAAAAATATAAAAATGAATAAATAAAAAAAAAGTACATTCTGAAAATAGAAAAAAAAAAAAAACTGTTCAAAAATTTAATAAAAAGAAAAAAGAAATTGGACTATCAAAGGAGTCAAACCATAGGGTTGGGTGTAGGAAAATTTTAATGGTGTCGGTGAGGCTAAAAGTAAAGGACAGTCCGACAATGAATATGACTTTGCACGTGCGCTTTAACTGGTTCACAGTCCATTTAACAAAATGCAAGCAAATGCTGAAATGCATTATACACCAGTTTTCGAAAACTATGGCTCCATTTTCATTTGTAATTTTTTACAAGTTATTTCGTGAAAAATTATCTCTTTAAATAACATTGAAGAATTTTTTTTTTTTCAAATTTTACACACAATAATTATTTTTACAATTGTCTAAAATTATCTATGGCTCATAGAAAATTAGTAAGTATTAATTTTTTATCTCTATTAATTACTAAACACAATAGTTATTGTCCACAATTGCCTAAAATTCATTTTATCATTTTTTTTCTTTTTCTTTAAATTTCAATGACAAATTAATGAAGAAAATTATTGAGATTAAAATAATTAAATGAAATAAAAGGTAATCCAATCAAATGAAGAAATATTTTATAATTTAGGGTGATTTAGGCTCCGTTTTGTTTCCAGCAAATAATTTGCAGGATAATTTTCCGTTGTTTAGGGCGTTCAGGAAAATAAGTCAATGAAAAATATTTTTCTGATCAAAGGAAAATTAAACTATTTTTAAGGAAAACAACTTTCCATTCTCGCGAGAGTAAAACATTTTTTGAATATTAACAAACTTTATAAATCTCATATTTTTTAATTTATTAATCATTATAGTCACTACCACTAGTCACTATTTACCACCGACCACCGCCACCGACCACCGCCACCGGCCACTGGTGGCTTTCATATTTTATATTTTTTTTTGCATTATTTTCATATTTAACAATAAAAATTTTAAATTATAAAATTTCTATTATTATTAATATTTTTATGGTCTAATGATTTTTTGAATATTAACAACTTTATAAATCTCATACTTTTTTTTAATATAATTATCATTATAGTCACTATCCACTGGAGTTCACATATTTACCACCGACCAAACCGCCACCAGACCACACGCAGCCGGCCACTGGTGGCTTTCATATTTATATTTTTTTTGCAATATTTTCATAATTTTAACAAATAAAATTTAAAATTTTATAAAATTATCTATATGATCTATATTATTTATGTCTAATGAGATAAAATTTTAATATTTTAACTTAATTTTAAATATTAACGAACCAAAATATACGGAAAATAAATCATTTGAAACCAATATTTTTCGTAAGATAAAAAAGATAATTTCTTTCTATTATTATTAATATTTTTATGGTCTAATGAGATAAAAATTTTAATATTTTTAACTAATTTTTAATATTACAACCAAATAACGGAAAATAAATCATTTGAACAATATTTTTCGAAGATAAAAATAATTTCAGCAAGTTATTTTACAGAAAAAAAACGGAATATTCATTACATTGATTACCTTATAGATACTACAGAGCTGAAACAAAAATAGCCAGACGGAATATATAAATCATACTTTAATATACAGTGAGAAAACTCACCGGTGACCTCTCAAACAATGGAGAAGACTTAACAAAAAATATTTTATTTTATATAGCATATACCGTCGTGTCGAAGATTCTGTATTTTTAGATTCTACAAGGATCCAGAGTTGAATACTTCAGAGCTGAAAATTAATGCTCTCCCATCAACCAACTATACCGTTGGTTAAGAGCTACGTTCGTATTTTTGCAGCGAAGGAGATAAGAAAAGAGAGGATGGACGTTCATTTATTAAGCAACCTGTGATAACTGTAATAGTACATCATCAAAAGTCAAATGGGTTGACCAGCGACTCATATATTTCACAAAAATGAAAAAGGGTTCAGGGCTGACTTTACATTGGGTCAATTCAATAGCCCAAAGTCTACGCATATATTGACTTTCAGACACTTCATTCTTAGATCTTAGATCAACTTTTAGAAAACGTAAGAGGATCATGGACAAAATCTTACACTGAGCCCTGTGCCACATAGGGAGCTAAGCCACAGAAATACCCTATATTTTTTCTTTTGCCACATTACAGATATGAGATAATTAGTATTTTTTTTTTTTTTTTATTGATAGCAAGGCTCAATACGCTAAAATAACGATATTTATAAAAACTATGGTGGTCAAAAAGATCCGAGAAGTAAGTAGATTGGATTTAATAGGAAATTGATATTTCTAATTATAATTTATCCACAGTTGAAATTCAAGTATATTAACCAATTTTCTAATAACAAAATGTAACAGCTGATTTTCACTTGTCAGTCAATTTATGCAACAAGAAAAGCACAAATTCTCGAATGAATTTCTTGGAGACCCAAACCTTGCAAACAGATATTTTAGACATCATGTGGGAACCAGTATTATATAAAGAAGTCCCAATTAAAAAAGAAAAAAAAATTGCTTATTGCTAAATTGAGAGGGTGGAAAAGCATCAGCTTGTGTATTCCAAAAACATCCATTATTAGATTTGTCTTTCAAATGCTAAAGTTACTGTGTGAGACACTACCCAGGCCCTAGTACAATTATGTGGAGATCTTGTTAGTGGCTACAAAAGGATTTCAAAAATCTGAACCTTTGGTTATATTATGATAAGCAACTCGATGCTTCCACTTACAAGCTAGAGTTTCCGCAATCAAGGGCCTACCTTGGCAACCATATGTGAGGGTGTTTGAAGTGAGGAAGTCTTAAGTAGCAAAAGAGACTAGCCCTACGACACAGAAAGATGGAAACTGTGGCCAAACCATACAATCAATGTAGCTTGCCAGCCAATCTAGAGTTTCTTCTTGAAATAATTTCAGCTGCCCAACTTTTTCCTATTTCAGTCTGAAATTTTCCTACAAAAGAAGAGTTGTAAAATAAGAGCAAGTAGGTATTATTGATCAAGTAAGATTAAAGAGTCAGTTTCAGCTATACTCTGCTGGGATGAACAAATGTAGATCTTACCTGCCGTTGAATGGAAAAACTCATCCAAAACCTTTCCATGTTCTGCAAAAACAAGAAGATAAATGAGAAGGAGAACATAGCTCCCGTGCATAATAAGTAGGTAACTGCTTATAAATCTTACCCATTTCATATTCCAATGCTTGCAAAATCATCTCAACCTAAACACAAGACAGTAAAAATCTTACTAGGGATACAATGCAGTAAAGGATACACACAAAAAAAAAAAAAAAATTAAAATGCAGAAACAAAACAAGACACTTCATATCATGTGGTGCTGCATGCATCAAAAGTGAAGGGAACAGCAGATGCAGGGATTCAGAAACTCAACTCTGTGTAGGTTATATAAACACCCCAAACAGGATGGTCTTAATGTTAATCATGGAAAATCTTGGGTGAAACTGGGCCGTCAACACTTCCAAGTGTATACAGAAATCATGATAAACAAAAGCATTTAGCTTCAAGCCTATCCTATATCAACAGAAATTTTACTGCACATAACAATAGCAAGAACGCCTACTGGTAAATATTATTTAAACCACACACATTTTTCTAGCACAATTTGAGATTTTCCACTTGAATGGCATTTGTACATACTTTGTCAAAATCTTTCACAAGGTTGGCCTCTAAGGAAGCATTGTTTTCATACTCTGCCCATAGTTCTTTGATCTCTTCAGCTACAATTTGAAAATAGTAGGTAACACAGAATTCAAATATAAAACTGTCAGCAATTTAAGATCTGCCGAGATAACAAGGATTAGTAAGTACCCCTCATTCCTCCACCAAGAAGTTCACACATTTCATTTAAAGCTGCTTGCTCGCGTCTACTTTTTTCTTTTTTAGGCACACCATCAGATGGTGTTATGTCTCCAACAATAGCTATCAAAGTTCAAAACCCAACAAAATGTCAGCATATCAAGGGAAAAAACAAGTAGAAATGTACAAGGGAAAAGAAAAAAGAAAAGACAAAAGTTGATTTGGAATTATCAATCTATTATGGTTTTGCTGTTGGGTGTACCCCCTAACCCCTCCATCCCACAACCAAGTTTCCCTTTCGTTATTAAAATATATAAATAAAACAAATTTCTGTAGTAACAGGACATTCATAAACCTGTAGAATCTACATGCCCTTGCTTTCTGAAAAATTTATGTTTATGCTTGGATATGCAGTGTGGTGCTTGTAACATCGTTTGCTTCGACTTTCTCCCTCTATTTAACACCTTTTAGGCCTGACCCAGCAGTTTGCCGCCAATTACAAGCAAAAGAACCACCTTGTACTTGCTCATAAACCAAATATGCCACAGTTGAGTTTTCCAATATTTAGTCTTCTTTTACAATCTGGTAAAAGATATATTTCTGGTGCAGTAGTCAAAATGGTTCAAGTAGAAATTAGAGCTGTATGCTTTAAAAAGGCAACTTTAACTTGTCACTGCGGATTCAGAGCAAAATTTAGCTACACGATTAAGACTTTTCTCCACCCATGTACCTATAACTGTATCTATTTCATCTTCCTAAATTACAAACTAATATGAATAACATACTAGGTTAATCATATTAGGACTTAAGGAACTACAAGAAATCAAAATAATACCTTCCGCAATGTCATGCACAATTGCAATCTTTATACACCTGTTCCAATGAGGACAAAGGTATTCAATGAGCAACTGCCATAAAAAGGATGAAATTTTTGCTTTTGTCATTTGCCAGTACTGAATGAAAAACACTATTTCAGGAGTAACAATTAATTCATCACATCCAGGAGCATCCAAGTGAAATTAGGAAGTTCTTTTATTTTGCCTTCTTTATTTAGGATTACTATAAATTATGTTAATTGATTAGAAAGTTTTTCAGTCTTTCTTCATTATCTTTATCTAGGATTCTTATACAGTAAGTTAATTAACTAACTAGAAATAGTTTTTTATCTAGAATTAGTTTTGTATAGTATTTTTCTCTTCCAATTCAAAATTGTAAATCTAATGTTTCCTTTAAAAACAAATTATTTTATATTGTTCCAATCACCATCACCCTATTCTAGCCCTAGTTATTGAGAAATAATTGCCTTAAAACTCTTCTGTTTTGTCAAGTGGTATCAAAGTGCAAAAGATTGAAAATTAATGTAGGATGTTTTCTTTTCTATTTCTAAACTATGGTTGGTCGAGGCGCCAACAAATACATTTGCTGAGATGCCGAGAATAATTGAGGATCTGACCAGGTTGTACAAGCCTTGTAGCGTCAGGGATCTGTGAAAGCACAAATTGATATGCCGGAAGATGCATAATCTCTTTAAGTTTCCAGAAGGAGGTTTTGACTATGTATAAGAATACATAAAGGAGTATATAAACGATTCATGAAAAATCCAAATGCAGTAGATTAGAAGAGTGATTGGTGATTTACTATTTAAATTCCTGATTTTTATGAATATGCCACTACTAAAGTAGATCAGAAAAGTAGCAATGGAAAGAACAACATAGATGGATGTTAATGATCCTAAAGAGAGTGAAAAGAAGAAAGAAGTTTTAGTTTTAATGCTCACAACAGCGAAGAAATAAAGAAAAATTGTTATTCTTCAAAAAAGCATTTGCTTGTTGATATTAATAGCATTGAATTGCCAAAAACATCCCTACACTAAAAGATGCTCATCATGCAATTAATTTCATTCTAAATGAAACTTTAGCAAACCAACCAAATTGGCCGATGCAAGTAGCCCATGAGGTTCCATAACATATCCAAGTAACATACCTAATTAGTAGAAGGCTAGTGCAAATAAGTAAAAGTCATTGTTTTGAACCAACTTTGCTCGTTTGAAAAAAGGATGGCTTATTTGAATGGCTATTGGTGTTTGCTCTCGCAAAAGCTTTAAGCACGTGGTATTTTGAATAAGAGTTTAGATGAATTGATCCTATTCTTATGATTTATGCATAGTGCTATCAAAATCTTACAATTCACGATCTGAATCGTATGATCTGATTCAATTTTCTTGCTGAACAATTTGAATCTTATGAGTGGATCGAAATTGAGCACGAATCTTACAATTCATGTGATTCAAATCTTATAATTTGAGTTGAATCTCATGCCCAACAATTCTTATAACCGATAAGACAAGTAGAAAAGTCAATGTAGAGGAAAAAGAGCAAGGGATATAGTTGTACTAGAAGATGAAAATGATTAATGGATTGAATTTGAAAATGATAATCAACAAATATGGATTTGGATAGGAAATTTAATGGCTTGATAATTTTACTTTGTTTTTGGTTTAAAATTTTAACATAACTAGTCACATAGCCAAGCGTTGCTTTGATATTTAATTTTTTTTTATTATTTGAAAAAATATTAATGACAATTTTCTGGAAAAATTGAAAATATTAATAATGTAATTATTTTATTTACTAATTTAAAATTATATTATTAATATTATTAATTAAATTATTTATGATAAAAAACCCTAAAACACTTTGAAAGAATATTAATGATATTATTAATTTTATTAATTATTAAAGAACTGAAATATATTCTAATATCGCAAACGATGTTAATTCCAGCTTCATCAATGTCTAAAGAAAATTGAATTACAAAACAATCAAAAAATTAAAAAAATGAAATGAAAAGGCAAAATGATACGGATAAAAAGAAGTAATTTCTTCTAAAATGGAAAAACTTGAAAAATAATTAGTGATATTATTAATTTCATTATAATTCATATATAGATATTAGTTATATTATAATTTTAATTATTACATTGAATAATATTAATGATATTATTAATTTCATTAATTATTAAAAGAAACTGAAACGTTTTATCACATACTAAAAAAAGAAGTTAAAATATTTTCAAAATATTGATGACATAATTTATTTTATTAACTATTAAAAAACTAAAAAAATATTATTAATATGATTAATAATAATAAAGTCACTGCATCAATAATAATATTAATGATATTATCAATAATTTATTATGCAAACCAATGTTTTAGAATTGCGTCGTCTCAACAAATTCTTCAAATTTTATTTATTTATGTAGATAGATAGCGAGTTCAATATTTTGAACTTGACAACTACATAAATCATTAGATTCTCTTCCATTCTGTGTTTAGTATATGATTTGGAATTGAAATTTACATAAATATATTATTTGCAATAAAATTTCTAGTATCTTTTGATAAAAATTAATAAGAAATATATTCCTAAATGCATATATATTTATTTTTAATTAATTTTTGAAAAGTTATATTGAATTATACTATTCGACTTGATTCTCAATTCTAAAAAAAAGATTTTTGATTCTCGATTTGACAACTATGCTTATATATATAAACTTCTCTCATTGGAGCCTAGTTATTTTTTGACCTGAGGAGGATGCAGAACAATCCGAGTTAAATTACAAAGTTTAGTTTTCGTTCTTTATTTAGTATTCCTGTATATTATATTAATTAATTAGGAAGTTTTCAGTTTTTCTTTATATTATCTTTTTGATAAAAATTTAATTAAGAATAACTGGTTATTCCTAAATGGTCATACATATATTCTTAATTTTTAATTATTTTTGAAAAGTTATATTGAAGTTATACCTATTCGATGCTTTGATTCTCAATTTTCTAAAAAAAAGATTTTTGATTCTCGATTTGACCAACTTATGGCCTTAATATATATATTATAACTTTCTGTAATAGAAAAAGATAGAATTTGTTTGAACCTGAGGGAGGATGTACAGAACAGAATCCGAGTATAAAGGTTTTACAAAGGTTAGGTTTTCGTTCTATTTAGTATGTCCTGTATATGTTATTATTATTTAATTGTAATTAGGAGTTTTCAGTTTTTATTTATATATATATAAATATAAAATATAATATATAATATTTAGGATTCCCAATAAATTATGTTAATTAGTTTAGGAAGTTTTTCGGTTTTCCCTTCTTTATCTTTTCTTTAGGATTAATTAACGAAGTAAGTTAATTAACTAATTAGGCAATTTTCAAATCTAAGAATAGGACTTGTCCTACACTTATTAATAAATAGGACAACAATAAGGTCCAAGTTTTTTTGTGCTTGCATTTTATTCTTTCAATTATATATTTAGGATTCCAATAAATTATGTTAATTAGTTAGGAAGTTTTTCGGTTTTCCTTCTTTATCTTTCTTTAGGATTCTTACGAAGTAAGTTAATTAACTAATTAGGAAATTTTTCAATCTAGAATAAGGACTTGTCCTAACTATTATAAATAGGACAACAATAGTCAGTTTTTGTGCTGCATTTTTTCTTTCATTTTTTCTTTCAAAACTTCAGAATTTTAATTCTAAAGTTTTCTTTAAACCAATTATTTTATATTGTTCCAATCATAACACCCAATTCTATTCCTATTGTTGAGAACTAATTACCCTAAACTTTTTTGCTACACACATGTCTACACATTTCAAAAGTAAACTATTATTATTATTATTATTTTTTAGTATTAAAGGAGGAATTATAATTTGGATCTATTGCCAGTTCGTATATGCACTTACCACTAGGCTATGCCTTGGTGTGCTCAATAGTAAACTAAATTAAATAGCTTCTAACATGCAAAAAAGCCAGTTAATAAATCCAAAGATCACAAATATTTAATATGTGTAGCATTTAGCTAGCTGATAAACTAAGAGATCAATAACTTCTCTAAACTAATACATAACTGGATCCCATAAGATCAATACATGTGCCAAATGCATAATTAGTGCCTTGTATGTCAGTCATAATTAACACTGCCAATTTAATTTTTATATAATAAACGGATATAATAGGGAAATTTAGATGCCTATAATGGAAGTCACAAAAATGATTAAAAGAATAGACATTGACATGACATGACAAAGTCTGACCTTTCTCGGTTCACACCAGGAAGATCGCCCGCAATGAGAGCCATCAATGCCATGCGGTACATATGGTCAGCAATTGATTCAGGACCCTTTATCCCATGGTTGATCCATCCCTTCCGTTTTGTTGTCTTTACAAGAGAGGAAAGACGGATAGAGGTTAGAAATCCTTTTTTACTTCCAAATGTTATTTCACTAAAAATGAATTTAGGCCTATATACATTTCACACAAAGCTTATTGTAGATCATATAAATAACAAAAATTATACATCTAGGCAGTTATTGTAACATTCCATTTCATGAACAGAACAACCATTATACTCAGTGGTATAAACAGAGAGAAATCATCCTGTCTGGTTACTGCTAGGAATTGGGGATGTAAAATGTGGAGCTGGAGAATCATTCCCCATTCCCCTACCTTATTCCTAATGGTTAGTCCCCATGTGGAAATAAAAATAGGTATTGAAAGCATGTCTTTCCAATTCCCATTATCTAAAATACCTTCTTATACAATTAAAAGGGAACCGAAATCCACTTTTTTATCATTAATAAAAATGAAATGAAACCAAAAAACAAAAGCAACTGTTTTGAATTCCAGCATATCCAAAGAAGGGTTTGAAGGCTTGTATTATTTTCTAATGCAATCAAAACCAATCCAACAATAAACTTATCTGTGCATGCATTAATCAGAAGACAATATCATCAAATTTCTTTGGTTACACCAAAAGTTATATAGACTTTGGTAGACCCAATTTCATATACTACTGAGAGATTATTATTCGGAAAAAAAAAAAAAAAAACAAAGTGCATCTTTCTATTCTAGGCAAAGTGATCACACATAAATGTTCATTTTGCCAAAATTCAATCTCTTTGTTGGGCAACTAAGAAAGAATAGAAAAGCATTGTGGTTCTTTACCTTCAATTGATGGCACAATGTGAGGAAATCAATCGCGGATGATGAAGACGCACCAGATGATCCAATTAGAGCTTCAGATTCCACCATGGATTTCATGTGCCCAAACCCATCCGAACTAGGCATTTGGGAACGAACCGAGACGATTCTAGGATACGAAGCTTCGTTTAAGGAAGTGAGTAGCGATGACGCCCGATTGAAGGCGGCAAGAGGTGGCGACCGAGGAGCTAGAGACCGACCCAGTGGAGGCGTACAGTGAGTCGATGGATTAACCGCCATTGTTGTTGTTGAGATCGAAGGAAAAAGAAAAGAAAATGCTCGTGGGCTTTTGTGGACGGAGACAGAGAAAGAAAAAGGCATGCGTTTTTCGGTTTTGTTTTCTACTTTTTTTTTTATAATTTAGTGGTCTGCGTTGACACGAAACGAATTCAGGAAGTCCGATTTTTGCTGATCTGTCTCTAAAGACCGAGATTCTGCAGCTTCGGGTCTGTAAACACGGCAATATGTCTCTCACGCAGCACGTTCGCGCGTGCAACTTACAAACAGTCACGTTTTTCTTTTCTTCGGACTCAAATTGGCTAAAAATTTGTTTCCAATATACAATTTACCTAAAAATTTAACTTGCAAACCGAATTAGTAATACTATTTCTGACAATTTTTTTCTGTTCTACTCAACTTTCTGTTAAATTTCACAGTTTTTAATTTTTTTATTTAAATAATACTTTTATTTATAAAATTAAAGATAGTATTAATTATTTTATTTCAATTTATCTATGGTTGGATATCTAATAAATTTTAACAATATAAAGGTGATTATTGAATTCCATAACCATCATAATCTAAACTACAAGCTCTTAATATAAAAAACAAATGTTAACTAACATCATGAGAGGATCTACAATCCATATGGGTTTTATAAAATTAAGTCAAAAAATATGGAACTAAATTAAAAAAAAATTGAAATCATTAGCAAATAAATAAAATACGTACTAGGTAAATTTAAATTCCAACAATTATATTGAAGAGCTGAAAAAACGCCGTGGAAGTATGAAACATATGTATTGTATATTGAAATAGAATTGCTTCACCCATTCAGGGGAAAGAATTATAGTTTATGAACTAAATGTGCACATTCATGAGTGACTGAGAAATTTTAACACGTGTTTATTGCTTAACTAGAAGCATTTATGCACCAAAATCATCGAATGATTTGTGTGCTTCAATAGAAAAATGATTTGGTCATTTGAGTATTTTTTATTGAAACCATATGAAATTTATTTCATATGATAGAAAGTACTTTTTATTTCAACCATTATTTCATATGATAGAAAAAGGAATTGGAGAGTGATTTTTGTAATAATGAATAATTGAATATATACACAAGAAATTTAATAAATATATTTTTCAGATACATGTAAATAGTTAGAAGAACAATAAATGACAATGTGTGTTTTAAATATATATTGAATTCAAGTCTTTTAGTCTATTTTTATTTATTCGCTTGGTTTATTATACCCTCAAATATGTTTGAATTAATTACTATGTTGATGTAAGGAATTATTCTTTTCAAAAGAAAAAGGTTCAAAAAATAAAATAAAAATAAAAATTATCATTAATTAACAAATAAATAAACAATTGCTTCAAAAACTAACCCCACAAAGAAACCGAGGCATTATTGAATTCCTGGAACCAAATTTTTTTTTTTTTTTTTTTTTTTTTTTTTTTTTTTTTGAAGAAGAAGAAGAAAGAAAGATTCATATTATTAAGCCAAAACCTACGGGTAGTTGGTCCCACTATATCAGGACAAAAGGATTTTTTTTTTTTTTTTTTTTTTTTGAAGAAGAAGAAGAAAGAAAGATTCATATTATTAAGCCAAAACACTACGTGGGTAAGTTGTCCCACTAATATCAGACAAAAGGAGAGTAGAAAACCCACTAGGAAGCTGAGAACCAAACCTTGCAAGCCAGTCAGCACATTTGTTACCTTCTTTATAAATATAGATAGAAACTTGCCACTCCCTCTGTAAAATATTGTGGATACGAGACATCATTTCAGAGTAAGCCAAAGGCACAGCACAAGCCTTAATTATAAACTTGAAAACCACCTGACTATCAACCTCACATAACACCGCTCGGAAACCCTTTAGACCACGCTAACTCCAGCCCAAGCAACAAGCCCCACAACTCAGACATACCCACCGAGTAAACACTTATATTTGCTGCAAATCCACTCAACCAAGAGTCCTTATGATCCCTTATCAGAGTCCCTGCAGCTGCCAAGCCCGACTGTGCCATATAAGAGCCATCAGTATTAATCTTAACCTGCCCATACACAGGAAAGGACCAGCCCACCCATAAATCCTTACGAATAGCAGACTGATGAGGAACTTCCTGTAGATTTGAATTATGAACCTGCTTAGCAAAGGCCAATATGCTGTTTATTTGGTGCAAAGACCAATTTCCATCAGGCCCTTTAAGCATAGCAACTTTGTTTTGCCTCCGCCGCTGCATAGTGATGGTGTGAAAAAATTTTATATTTCTATCACAACATGAAAGCCACTTACTTCTTGATTTCTGATGCCAGTACATCTCCTCCTCATCCAGAATATTTTCATATTTAGTATGCAACTCTTGCTCCAGATCAACAAGGGCATCATAAGGAAAACACTCGATAGCCCTTTGAACCCCATCCAACCTCGCTAGGTTCTCCGTTTACGAGTCACCACACTACCACCTGAATCCTTGTACAAATGCTCAATATCAGTTGCCATAGTAGATAATGCACCTTCCACATTATCCTCTGCCTTCCAGTTAGCAGCTCGAAATTGCGAAAAACCATCTCTATCTTGCCAGGCATTTAGAAATTTGAACTCCCGACGCACCCTACAGCCATTGGTCCCCAAAGAGCTCGATAAAAGAATAGGTCTATGATCAGACTTTATTCTAGGCAAATGAGAGACAGATGAGTCACCAAAAATATTAGACCAATCCTCATTACGGATGACCCTGTCCAGCCGCTCAAACAACAAATCCTGACGCCAAGTAAATTTCGGACCAGAAAAACCCAAGTCTATAAGGGGAGCTTTGTCAAACCAGGCACGAAACGGATTATTCCGCCCCCACTAGGCACCCTTCTTTTCTTCTCATCAGCGTATAAAATAGCATTAAAATCACCCCCAAGGCACCAAGGGCCCGAGAGGGATTGCTGAATCTTATCTAATTCATACCACAAGCAAGATTGTTAAGCATGCAAAGGACTCCCATATACCGCAGTAAGAAAAAAAGGCAAAGAATCCTGCCTGAAGATGATTGCGCAAAACTCTCACCTTCCACCCATCTTTCCAAAGAACCCATATGCCACCAACAAACCCCTGTGCTTCCACACGATGCGAATTAGGAAACCCCAAACGTGCAATAGTTTGGTCTGGCCTTAAACCACTGATCTTAGTCTCAACAAGAACAACCAAATTAGCACGATGCATAACTACCCAATCTCCAAGAACCTGAAAAAACTTCGAGCTAGCTGCACCTTGGCAGGTCCAGAAGAGAGCTCTGAGCATCATGGGAGACATAAGAAATTAGACCTTCTCCACAGAGTCAAAGCCATCACCCTGACAATCCTCATAGTTCTCAATTTGATCTGACTCAACAGCATCGACAGGAAGAACTTCCTCAAACCCCTCGGAAACTGAGACAATCTGATCAAGTTTCGATGCGATGCTTTTAAGAGCGTCCTCGACAGGCAAGAAATCAGCAAGCGTAGGCAGGGGAGGTTGCTGTTTGCGCTTGAAATTGCTTTGGTGTTTACGGATTCTCGTGTCCAGGGGCTTCTTTGCGTTGGCTGAGCTAGCCATTCTCTCCGTCATAGTGGTGATTAAAGGAATATCAGGGGTATCAGGGATACCATCAGAGACAACCGATGGAGGTACAATAGCCAATACAGTGTGGTTACCAGCCAGAGAAGTTTGGACTCGCTGAAGCCCAACCCCAGCACTCTTAGGCATATTCTGCAGGCTCAATGGTGTTTTTGGAACTTCTTTAGAATCACTAAAAGCAGTCTCAGAGGGACCAGACTGTCCAACATCCTGTATTAAAATTGGCCCATTCGATGTGGAGGTCTGGGGCGAAAGGGAGACAGGCCGACAAGAACTTGGGCCCACAACCTCTAGCCCATTAGCATGCTTAGGACCTTTAGGGCCCCCTTTTGAAGCAAAACCTTCAAATCTAGACTCTCCCGCCAAAGGAGTCGACTTCATAACTTCCTGCTGGTCCTCTAGCACAATATCTTCCGTAGAGTTCTCCTTTGCCATATCTGATAAAATCTCAAAACGGGATCACGAGATTCCAGCAGCGTGTTGGGATCTTTTAGGACCACCAAAGCGATCCCCTACCTTATTTGGACCTCCCCGCTGCCGTCTCCCTGGCGCAACCATCCAATCGCCAAACCGTTCTTCCTCTGGTTGATTCTGCATGGTCCTAGACCCTGAGCCAAAAATGTACATGAGCAGGAACTGGAGGATCCACAATGTCCTCAATTCTAGTTCCATCAAGACCTTTTGGGCAAGTTTCCCTGGTATGGCCAAAACAACCACAACGAAAGCAAATCTCTTGCAGACCTTCATACTCAATCTTCTGCATGTGGTCATCAATTAAAAGCTTAGCCAATAATTGCTTTTCAATGTTAACCTCCACCGCTACTCTAGTAAACTTACCCCTGCTAATATCCTCAGTATTATAATGTATTTTGACAGTCTTGCCAATTAGATTACCTATAATTCTCAACAACTTCTTATTATAGAATTGAAGAGGCATGTCCGGAAAACGGACCCACACCACCACCGAAGAGAGGCCCTCATCTCAGGAACGAAATTGCGAACTCCATGGCTGAACGATAAGATAATGGCCAAAATTAACCACGGTCCCTGTAGAAGAACCTTTGCAAAATCATTACGGTTGAAAAACTTGACCAAAAAATAGCCATTAGCCAAGTCTATAACCTTATAGTCTCCAACCGGTTTCCAAGAGCCTGCAACTTAGAACACAATCCTTTATACCCTATCGATCTGCCAAGCAGACGCACTACCACTGAATCCAGCCAAGGTTTGTTAAGTTTCTGTTTCAAGTCCTGGGAAAGTGTAATGACAGGGAAAGGTCCAGTTGAATCCACCAAAATATCGTTAGGAAGGATCTCAAAACCATTGTCATTGCTACGCACTACAGGCTCATCTAAATGCTCTTCAGATTGCTCCTCCCTTATGCTCATGTTATCCCCATCTGAGTTAACTTCCTCATCACTTACATCCGCATCACTCATAACAGCATCATTCCTACGCAACAACACATCTCTAAATGAAGATCCAGTCACCCTACAAGCTGAGGATCATTGTTTTTCACTTTTTTAGTCAGTAAATCATCTGGCATGTCCGTAGGAGGCTCCATCTGGGAACCAGAAATTATTCAGATATGCCTCTTTTGAAGGACCTTACTGGTTAGAAGGACCTCAGTGGTTTGAGCAATAACAATATTATACGTGTTTTTATCTTCTAACAATCGAGGAAGCAAAGGTTTTCGGATCCATGGACGTAGACGTGCTTCAAGGTCCATTTTATCTAAGCGACTCGATAATCGAATTCTACTTTACACATTTACCTTATCAGTCTGCAACTCCGGCGATATTCTTCTGGTTTCGCTGACTGTTTCATTCTGGTTGGCAAATTGCAAAGATTACAAAACCAGGAAAGATTTCCTTCAACCTCTAAACCTAATTTTAAAAAATCTGATTATTTTCTCCGTTAATAACAGTGACGTTGACGAAGGCGATGGCCGCACTCACTGGAGTTTACTTGTGACAGTATGCGAAGGCATAACAGTTTTTATGCCTTTGTCCTCTATAAGATCGTGCATGTTTAACTACTCAATCTAATGACAGCTAGCTATTTGAAATGGGCATGTAATCTCTTACTTCAATACTCTTTCTTCTCCAATAACCACCTTGACATGCCAGAAATTCTCCAAGAATTCATGAGCCTTTGCTACTATGACGATAAGAAAGAGAACTGTAATAATGAGTTGTCCATCTTTGAAAGATTGAAAATGGAGAAGAAATTAGAGAATCGAGATGCAACCATGTCTTCCATAGAAAAATATATCCAACTAAAACGTAAAAAAAAAAAAAAAATAAATAAGGGTACGTTACAAATAAATTCGAAAATTTGAAAGTGGTATATCTCTATTTACATAAATGATTTTTTTTTTAAAAAAAAATATATCCAATTAAAACATAGAAAAATAAAGAAAATAAAGAAATTTATATAATAAATATGGGTATTTTACAGATAAATTCAAAAATTTGAAAGTGGTATAGAAAATAATTTTTCAAAAAAATATCCAATTAAAACATAAAAGGGTAAAGGAAAAAAAAAATTATATAAATAAATATGTTTATTTTACAAATAAGGAAACATTCAAAAATTTTGAAAGTGGTATATATATCTATTTAGAGAAATTTTTTAAAAAACATATATCCAATTAAAACATAGAAAAAAAAGGAAAGAAAAAGTTCAAAAATATCTAAATAAAATGCTGAAAAAGGAATTAGTCATTGTTTGGATTTTAATATTTGTACTTTGAGCTAAATATTTCACCATTAACCTAGTATAGTAACCTATTCTCATGAATGATTTGTGGACATGACTTCCCCAATTTCTATGACCTTAATTTGGTTTTGCAGTTCACATTGAGATCACAAGAACAGATCTTGCACATCGAAATCAGACATGGTCAAAGCTAAAATTATATATATGCCATTGATTTCCTTTCTGAAATGTGAAACTCTATCAATTATTGATTAAAATTGCTACCCATTACACTCATTACTTAGACTTTATAAGTTTTCTACATTGAGAATATTAACATGTGAGTTTTTTTCCTCTTCCATATAAATTCTTGTTCTTCTTTCTTCATTGATGTCCTTTGTCCTTTGTCCTTTGTCTAGGATTTCAGACACTCTCTCTTTCAATTGTCTCTTTCGTTTTTTGTTCTTGTGGTTATAACTTCTTCTCCTCCTTTTGTTTTTTTCCTTAATAATTGTCTCTTTCGTTTTTTGTTCTTGTGGTTATAAATTGTCTCTTTCGTTTTTTGTTCTTGTGGTTATAACTTCTTCTCCTCCTTTTGTTTTTTTCCTTAATAATTGTCTCTTTCGTTTTTTGTTCTTGTGGTTATAACTTCTTCTTCTCCTTTTGTTTTTTTCCTTGACAATGCAGCCAAGTGGTATGATAGGTCAGTTTTAAGTCACGTTTTAAACATATTTAACGAGGTGATCCGAGTCGAGACCGGAAGATTCAACAATTTAAGTGTCTGTTAATATGACAAGATTAGTGAAATTGATTGCTGCTGTCAAATCTAGACTTAAAATCTTTAAATCCAAGAATTTATATAACAAAATTGAAAAGACTGAGAGCTCAAGAATGGATATGAAGCACCACAAAGCTCAGAAGTTGATAGCTAAAACTTTGAGGAAAGCTGATAGTGTTAGAAAGAACAAGTGATATAGATATATATATATATATATACTATATATATATATCACGTCATTATTTCTTGCGTCATTATTTCTTTTTATATGTAAAAAAAATTGTTAGTAAATCTAATTAAGAACTGAGAGTTCAATACTTCTTGTCATGTAAGAAATTATATATATATATATATTAGTAATTCAATTTTGAGAATTGTGTTAATTATTTTTATTTCGAAAAAAAGAATTATGTTAATTAGTTGAAGACTATAATATATTCTTTGTGCCCATATCTAATTAATAACCAATTTTTAAGAAATTTAATGATTGATATATAATATTACTTTTATATATTTTATACCAAAATGTTAGCCTCAACTATTTATTATCTTTTTATCATTTTAAATAATGAAAATTGCATTTGCCCTTATAAATTTGTTCCTAAATTTTAAAATTTTATCCGGAATTAATGGTTTGGTCCATTTTATAAAGCAATGTACTTTTGCTCACAGCATCTCGGAATCAAAATGCAAAGGACTCCCTATGAATACCCGCACCCATCCGCTTGGCTAACTTAATTATTCCTTTCTCCTCTTCTCTTCTCTTCTCTGCTCATTCTCTAATCTTTACTTCCATTGATTAAGCAATTATAAGATCATGTGTAACTACTTGGTCTTGATAGCTAGCTATTTGAAATGGGCATGGAATTTCCTTCACTGCTCTTTCTTCTCCAATAACCGCCTTGACATTCCTGAAATTCTCCAAGAATTAAACCTTAGCTACTATGAGAACAAGGAAGATAACCCTAAAGAATGTGCTGTCTGTCTTTCCAAGATTCAAAATGGAGAAGAAATTAGAGAATTGAGGTGCAGCCATGTCTTCCATAGAGTATGCCTCGATAGATGGCTTGGTTACAAATCAACCACATGTCCTCTTTGCCGCGATTTGATAGGTCCACGCAAAACTTTAGCTGATGCAGCTGGAATTGAAGTTTTAGTGTTCAAGTATTGTTCTTTCAATTCCAGAAGTGACGGTGAGACTTGGTGGCTCAGATGAATTAATATATATGTATATAAAAAATAAAAGATGTTGGGTTTGAGTTTTTTCAACTGATTTTCACCGATTTAGTGAGTCAAGTAGTACTATTCCCTATTGTGGGGTTGATCGCTAAAAAACCTCAAACTTTGCATGTAGTTTTAATTGTATTATAAAATCCAACGCTCTTCTTCTAATATCTTGAATTTCATTTTTAATTACAATACACTATAGTTTCAAATTATACTTAATTTAATGAATAAATATTATTTTCAATTAATATTTTATTGAAAATAAAATTAGATACAATTTTATTTTAATCATATATAAAATAATATTTTATTATTAAAGTTGAAATTTATGGTATGAGGAGAAGAAAATTAAATTTAAAGTACAATCAAAACTACTCGCAAAGTTTATAATTTTTTTTAATGATTTAGCCCCTGTTATATAGCCGAAAATGTTATTTTAATCGATTCAACCTCCTTATAAAAAAAATTATATATCAATTTGCTAATTGAAGTCTTGTGGCGATGTTAAATCACCAAATAATGAAGATGAAAATGTAAATCATATTCCTTGTAATGTAAAAATTTTGTAATTATAATCTTCAAGAAATGTTAAATCACCAAATAGTGAGTTTGAAAATATGAATGATTTTCTAATTAGAGTTTCATCTATATCAATAAAAATATAAATCAATCAATTCAAATAGGTTAAAGTCTCATTCGTCCACTTACGTTTATGTCACTACTCAAACAATAACATCCATTCAATTAAGCTACCTTTCAACATTCTTTTTTCAGAACTGGATAACTTCATCAAATAATAATAATAATAATAATAATAATAATAATATATAAAATTAATTTATAATCCAATCCTAGTGAAGAAATAGAATGTTCTGTTTTTCTATGCAACATTTCAGAAGAGTTTACAGAGTGAAGGTGTAGGCCATAGATTTCAGAAAGCTTGCTTAGACAAACGGGTTGGTCATGCTGACAGGTATAATTGGTTGTTGAGATAAAATTATTAGTCAATAGTTATTATGATAATCATTATTGTCTATATTATTATAATCGTAATTTACCATATATTAAAACTTAATTTTTAAATTCAAAGATATGAATTAAGATACATAAAAACCAAAGTAAAAAAAAATTATAAAATTTATCAATTTTCGAAAAATATTTTCCTCTCTTTATGAAAAGTCATTTTTAAAAAAAAAAAAAAAATTAATTTTCCTTTCACCAGAAAAATATATTCTATTAACTGATTTTCTTAAGCACTTCAAATATCGGAAAATGTAGAAAATATTTTTGGGGCAAGTTGTTTTAGAACCTTAAAAGGGCCAAAAAAAAAAAAGGAAGTTCTTCATCGAACTAGCAAGTAACATATGCACAGTAACCAAAATTTCTATAACAGGATACAATGTCGCTTTACAAAACCAACTCAGTAGTTTCTATGATCAATCAATCAAATAACCTTTGCCATCACCTGCTCCACTCTACCCCACTAATATTCTGGAAAAATATTTTAAAAATAATGAATCAGAGCACAGAATACGACCCAACAATCAGATTCGCAGGTCCACGCACAATAAACACTTCAATGCTCTAGAACTGTTCGAATGGCATCTCGCTGTGCCTGTGTTAAACCCTGCAATTCAAAACTTTTAAGTACAATACTACTTCGAAAATTTTTTTGCAGATATCATAAACTGATTTTTAGGAGAATGCAAGTTGACCTGGCAAAGATGATCAAATAGCCCTTTGTCGCTAGAAGAGAACTTAGCAAGGAACTCAGCAAGATAGCTCGCCAAATTAATCTGTCAATTCATATATCTAGCGATTAACATAGGATAAAATACAAATATGGAATGTACATAAATTGTGCTAAAAACGCACCTCATTCAGTGGATCAGCAACATGCAATAGGTCATCATCATCCCCATCTTCTTGATTCTTCATATCCATGTCAAGAGTTTGTTAGTGTTGTCAGACACAAGAAAAAAAAAAAAAAAAAAGGGGTCCATGTCAAGAGTTTGTTATGTGTCAAGACACAAGAAAAAAAAAAAAAAAAAAAAAGGGAAAAAAAAAAAAAAAAAAAGGGGCAGTGCATTTGCAGGGAAAGGAAAGAAGAAAATTTTGAGTTGACCAACCTCACTAAAAGCTTTTGCCATTGCTTCAAGTTGATCATACGTGGTTCGACTAAATGATGAACCAGCAGCCGAGTAAAGCAAATCATCTCCAGGTTCCGCTTCTCCTTCCTGAATTTCTTCCCAGTCACTCTCCTGCCACAATAGTTGGTTCAAAGATAAACCCAATTCTTATGGCTAAGTTGTGCGAAATGAACCTGAAAAAGTAATCTGACCTACCTCATCACCACCACCTGGTACTTGCACTTGCTCTTGGATTTCTATCAACACGTCAGCCAACAAAGCCAGTATCTGAACAACAAAAGGGAAAAGAAAAGGCTTTTGTGATTTTTCATATTTGTTATCTGATATTAACCAGGACAAGAAATCTATGATTTCTGTTTGGAAAGAAGAAAATCTTAGGGAATGAATAATCATTCACGTGAAAACTTGTATATTACAACAGGAAGCAACACCCATGGTTACAACATATGGCAATCTACAAAATAAAGAAAATTACTCACTGTTTCTATATCCAAAAATTTTTGCCCATGGAACTTCTCCCAGGAGATTGCTCATCTAGTTCAATGAGTAAGGCCTTGATTGTATAGGGTAAGCAAGATTTAGTAAAGTAAGATGAGGTATGTAATGTAAGGTAATGATCTTTTTATATTTGGGAAGAAGGTAAGTTATATGAAGGTTAATAACCTTGTGTTATTTTGTTTGAGGGTATCCAAAGGTAAAGGTTAAATATGAATATTTCAAAAATATTTTTCTCACGATAGTTATTTTTTTAAAATATAAATCGATTAAAAAATTTTTTTAATGAAATATTAATTTATGGATATTAAATTAGTTCTTCCAAAACTATGAAGAAAGGAGGCAGAAGGAAAAAAAAAAATATTAAAAACAAAATTGAAAGGGGAATTTGGGATTTAAAAAAAAAATATATGGATAATAAAAGAAACTAAAATGTTTCTCTCCCCAACCCCCTAATTTGGTGGGTAGAAAATGGAAGGTTTTGGGGGTTTTCAACCTCTCAAATAACCATTAAAAAAGATCTTTCCCTCCCTCAAATTGTCTTCCCAAAAAAATCCAAAACTTAACCTTACCCTCAAAAACCCCCACAACCTAAACAAGCTGTAAAGCATTTGCTAGGCAATTTGGCTTAAAAAAACATATCATGTATCAAACTTACCAAACGAGAGCCCCTGCCTAGCAACTTGTCCATCTAAAAGTTTCAAGCCAGAATTTGATCTAGAAAATACCTTAGCAGGAAGTGGCACAACAGTCCATTGATCTGGAGCCAATTTAGCTTTTGAGCGAGTAGTTATCCCTGCAGTAGACTACATAAAGAAAAGTAAATCCTGAACAAATAAACAAAAACCTAAATATACCTGTTAAAGCAAATGGTCAAAACAAACCTTAATCAAATGGCCTTGTACATTAACTTTCCCCAGCTCAGCATGTCTCGTGGATAGCAGCAAAGCCAAAGCACTGGTTGTAACATTAATTTGATAGGCCCCTTGTATTTCCCCTGAGCTCAACAAGGATTTTTTTTTTTTTTTTTTAACAAGGGATTTTTTTTTTTTTTTTTTTGGGTGGGGGGGAGAGATCAGGTAGGGGGGGAGAGATCAGTAAATTTAGGCTCAAAAAACCATATACGTAGTGAGGCAAGTCAATGAGAGAATATTATTCTAAAATGAAAGGCAGAACAAAGATCAAGGTTGGGGGGGGAGAACACTGTGAGACCACTATTAAGACAATTCCAATCAATATACAATGTTTAACTCATAAAAAGAGCACTGCATTTACATCCTCCTTTATCAATTATGAATGAAATTACCACAACAAGGCTATAATAGTTTCACTTGTAGAAAAAAATCAAAATTATCAGTTTTGTGTCACTCAAGCAAAAACAAATCTTTTAGATCAAAGGAAAGGAATCATATTTTTTATCAATGTCTCATGGCTGTGCATAATTGACATTCTCAGTGTGGTGTTTAAAAACAACAAACAAAAGATCTGATAGGAAATATTGCTAACTATGAAGGAGAAAGAGTGTGCTAAAAAGATAGCTACCTTGCAGCTTAGTCCATTCAGACATCACATAAATGAAGGAATTATTATAGCCTTCAGCAGGGATACTGATCAGCATATCTATGAACTGTTCAACATTAGGGGCACTCGTATGCACCTGCATTTTAGAGCAGAACAGTCAAATGTCAATCCATAAAACCACATGGAGTGCATGCTTAAATATCACAAAGGCAGCCTATTAGAACCCAAAATGTGCAAGACAGATAAATTTGACAAACTAACTTTCAAGCAACTGCAGGTAGGCCAAAGAAAAGGCAGCTGAGGTCTTGTTCATACAGTACAAACATAGGCAATTCAGTTGGAGAAAAATTCCAAATAGCTAGAGAGGTTTTTCTTGCTAAATAGCCAATATAAAAATAGAATTTCACGCGAAAAGTATTTTCTCAGTTCTAGTTTCATTCATTAATGCAAAAGAAAACACTAGTAAAATGATTTACAGCTTGTAAGAATGATAATTTAACATGATCATTTAGCAATTCTGCCCCCGAAAAAAATGTTATCAATGGAAAGTTTTCAAGTCCACTCAGAATGAGGTGACAAGTGTTGAAGTGCATACCAGTCTAGCAAAAATAAGTATTAAGGAGCTTCTCAATCCTGTTATTTGAGCTGACTGCATTCGTCTAACTAGAGCAGCAATAAGATCTCGGATATGTTGTGCCATTTGCGATGGCAGATGTAAGATAAGTTGCAAAATGTAACTCCCAACAAAAAGAGATCCAGAGCTTTCCAGATCAGGGTCAAGGAGTCTGCAAAGTCCAGAAGTTGGTATCAAAAAACCACAATCTACAATTACCATATCAATATACGTCTTACAAAATGTTCCTAAGAATATCTTTCATGGTAAGATTTCTATCTAGGGTATTATCGTAACAAACCATCATGTCCTTGTTATCATGTAAAATTGCACACATTATGAATAGCATATCAGATAAATTTGTACACATTTATGATGAATAGCATGAATAAAAGAGCAACAATGTCCCAAATTTCAATATAAAATGGGACTGCAAAAATTTGCCACGAGCCTAACTTGCTGTATTAGCTGGCTGTATCAGTGCCTGGCAAAAAAGATGCAGAATCTGAGTATGAAGAGCTTCCACAACCAAATACAAAACCAAGTTGAGCCGCTAGTGGAAGGTAACAGACAAGATAAAAAAATATGATCAAATATCATTTACTGTAAGTACAACAAGTATTATAAGTAGGGCAGCATTGCTGCATCAATAATGAACCACTGTAATTCACATTTCATGATTTGAGGCAGAACCAAAGTTGTTTGATTTCGAATACAACACACCACACATAAATGATATTCGAAGCTGGGGGACATTTTAATCATCAGCAGAACTGTTTAAGAACGATTACGGTAGTGATTGAATATATCTCAAAACACCATTATTATCTCCAAATAACACACATCTGTCATCAAACCCCTACGCGTCTTCCCATTCTGAACATGGACCAAGAAATTGAGAAACTGTAGAATCACTTCAAAGAAAAAGGAAAATCACCAACCTTGAAGCTACGTCAAGCAAACTTCTCATTGTGAATCCAGAGTCAACAGCCCAGGCAAGTATTTCTTGTCTTCCTCCAGATATAAAAGCAGCTAAACATTCAGTGGCATTCTGGTCGATTATACAAACAAGTCATTTATCCATTTAACAAATTCAAAAAACTAAAATTAACTAAAAAGTTACAAAATCTAATGTAAAAAGAAGAAATAACCTGCATTTCACTGTGATCATCACTTTGAAGGACTATCCGGATAACAGCATCAAAACAAGCATCATACACTGCTTTTACTACATCGCTTGGAGCATTCTGTACAATGCTATCACAAACTGTAATTAGCAAAACAGGTATCACAATTATGGCGCTGCTTAACAATTGCACAGGAAAATTAATTTGCTAAATTTAAATACAAGAAAACCTTCTAGTGTCTAACTTGCCTTTAATAGCATAGTCACCAGGTCCAAGGATCCAGCTATCAGTCCATCAGGCTGCTGGTGTGGCTGAAAATCAGCAAGATTCATCAGAAACCGTGCCTTTTATCATAAAAGAAACCAAAAACAATTTATTTTAGGAAAATTTATGACCGTACTTTATTTAAGATTGGACCAATATGCGGCAAAATTCGAGAAACCAATGGACGAATACAGCCAGGAGTTTCTTTTATTGCCTGGAAAAATTTTGAGCGACATATAATAAGTTAAAAATAAGATACAGATACATAGAAACAAATTGCAGAATATCATCTAATTAAAATCTTAAAAAATTCATGTATGTCGGTGGCACAAATACTAATATGATTAATCCAGAAATTTTGGATAAACTCTCATTGCCAAAACATTTTCTGTATTTTCATGTATTTTTTTTCTAAGACTTTTGACTCTAACGGTTTAAGGATAGTCCAGTGTACCACAATTCAATCATAACAATATGAGGATCAGTTGAAGCCAGCAGTGCCATAAATTCTTTTTAAGAAAAATCTAGATCAGGAAGAAATTAAATCCGAGAACAAAATTGCAACATTACATTAGGCACTATAACTGGTAGGAAGAAAATTTAGACCAGCTTTATCCTTGCGTGGTGATGAACCTTAACACACATGCGCACCACATAAATATGATGTCAAAGAATAGTTGGTCCTTTGTATGCGAAATGGTTATAAAAGTTTGTTGAATAAAAAAAGAATTCATAACATATTTCCTCTATTTGATGCTGGTTGTCAGTCGACTTGAGACGGCTAATAGTGATATTACTAATATCCCACCAGCCACTGACTGACTAAGGCTTATTGTTCTAAAACCTCCTGGTGGCATTTATCAATGTTTCCAAGTTTGATTGATAATACAATGACAGCTATTCGATGAAATACAAGACCAAGGGGCAGAATAAAACCATTGAAAAATAAATAAGCAATTTATGCTGCAATAACAGTTAATGCCATAAAAAGTAGGCAACACTCTCACTCTAGCTCTTAACACTTTACCATACGTAACAAACCTCATAATTTCAGAAACAGGCTTCAGAATAAATAGAGTGTTTAAATCATAAATGAAAAGTATTTAAGAATGTCTCTCCACCTGCTAAAAGAAATGTAATGTCTTTGCATTTGAATATTAATCCAATGACATACCAATGAAATTCACACAACATCCGAAGAAAATAACAATGATAAATTTAACTTAATCCAATCCAATTACCAACATTATCCGCCTAACATGAGTAGTCGGCCAATAAAATTGAAAAAGAAACTTTAAAAGAAGAAAAAGAAATCAAACACAGAGAAAGGTAATTATTACCTCCAGAACCTCAATTGCATCAATACTGATAAAGGGATCAGAAACATGCAATGCCCACATATTAAGTATTACAGGAGCGATAATAGACTCAACCAACTCCGATGCTTCATGAGCTACAATCAACAAATGCAAACAGTGAAACCAGTAACAAGAAAAGTAAAATACTAAAGTCCACAATTGTTACTGATACCTACCTGCCTTAATGGCTGCATGCAGTGTTTCTAGTACTAGGTGTAATGTTTCATCAGATGCCTGTGAAGCAGAATCTTATAGCAACTTTTAGATGCAATTAAAATAAGAAAAATTTCAAAACCTATTTACAAAATACCTGATGAAGAAGATCAGTAAGCGACGAAAATAAACCCATCATTTGAGACTGGATAATTCCTTTGTTAGCTTCAGGTAGCAGTTGCGAAAGTGCCCGGCAAGCACCTACCTTTACAGGTGGGGGACTGCTAAAACGAAAAATGTCATAAGATTCTTACACTTGTTGATCAGAAACATAGATATCACTCTATATTAGTTTAGCTTACACATTCATGCCAACTGCCAGGATTGCAGCAGAGAGATACTGCTCGCGAATTCCATGGCTAATCTGTAGAATACTGATATTGACTAACAATTTTTCCCCAAAATATTGTCATGTTATGGAAAGATAAGGAAATATAGTAGCAATACCACAGAGGAGAATTTAGCAACCGATGTAAAACTACGAGCGCAAAGAAAGGGATATGTGTGCACTCCTGCACAACAAAAACAATACCACCAAATATTGTCTACCTTCAATATTAAACCTACAATTTTCAGTTTGGCACAAAAGAAAACAGCTGAAAAAAGAAAAAGAGAGAAGCACCCGTTCCGATGTCTTCAGTAATCATTTGCTCTACAAGGCTTCCTAAGCCAATGTTGCTCACCCCTGAAGCCTATCAGAAAAGGCGAATACTCAGGGAACAGCATGTCACAAAGAAATCACTGCCGCCCCAAAACAAATAAAAAAGCCCATCAAAACCATAATATGAAAAATACAAACCTCTGCTTCAAGTAATTGTTCTGACAGAGAAGCCAAAGCAAAGAGTGCAGCCTCCCTCATCTGCAATATTTCGTCATGGAAAAGATAAATAAGATCAGATAAAAAAAAAATCCGAAACAAGCACTAGAACTGCTTCCATCAGTGCTGGTGTAGTTTAAGTGCAAAGCTACAACCAATTTCTTTAAAGAGAATAATAATCATCATGTACAAGTAAACAACTAACAAAAAAACAAAAATCCCCTAACTACCTAAAATATTTTGTCATGGGAACAGATATAACATGAATATAAACACAATAGACACAGCCTCATCCCGGATACATTGGCACAAATGTGGAAGGGAATGGAAAATAACTTGATAAAAACATAGGTCTTGTAAAGCAGCTTAAAACTTTAGATACTAATTTTGAAGTCCAGTGATGAGTCAAAATTAGAGGAAAAACGATTTCCTACAAGAAAAGATAATATGATTGGTAAGTCTGTAGAAGAAATAAGATGGGGAAAATTTTCACCAGCCTCAAGGCTTGAGTTGGTGGGTTAATGGTTTGGGGGATTCCACATGAGGATTGGATTAATTTGTTGCAGATTCAGGAGTATTTCTGTGATTTTGTCAATTTTGAGGGCTAATTTTCAAGTCTTAATATTACTGTTTTTTTTAGTTACCCTAGTCACCATAAGTGTTAAATAAAGGGGGAGTCTTTTAAGTTCTATTACTACTCCAAAGTCAACCTAGGAGCCAAATAAAGGTTTATCCAACTTTTTACATGAAATTGGAGTCCAAGATTTAGGATTACTTGCTTGAGTCTATAAATACTCATGCTTGTAATGCTAATTTCAGATTTCAGCTATAAAATTTCAGCAACTTATGCTCTTATTTTGAGATACAATTATAACTCAAAAGTATGAGCCTTGCTTGATAAGAGGGAGTCCTACTAGATCCTATTAGTGTAGTCATGATACTCGGTTGTTTATTTTCATTTAATTGATTTTTCCTTTAATATTCCAAAAGAAAATAAGATCACAAGTTTAGTTTAATCCCTAATTCTTGATTTCTGAAAAACCTAGCCTAATTCCTAAATCCAAATGCTTTCCAAGTCCTCCATCAATAACAGCACAAGAAGCAAAACCCACTACCAATCCTAAAAGTAAAAGTCATTTAGAAAGCCGAAATCAATCCACATGAAGAAAACAGATACTGCCAAAGATGATTTAAATAGGAAAAGATTGCTTGGGTATCACTAGGAATGCTATGTAAATATGTTAGGAGATTAAATAGAACTCAGCACCTAAGGCTCACAGCTTCGTGTAATACAGTAACTTCTAGTATAAAATCACAAATGTTTTAGAAGCTAATGAGGATGATCGAGTAGTCTTGTATATATAATACTAATTGGATATAAACTTAAAGTATTGTTGACCAAGGAGTTTAAAGCCAGAAGTGCAGGAAGCTATAGGTCCAAGGTTACCTTTTACAAGATGATCATTCAACAAGAAAATAAAATTCCTTCACTTACTCTCCACCAAGTTACTGAAGAAGCAGCTTTTTCTCGTTGAGACTCATTGAATATCTCTCTTACAGAATCTATAATGGCAATGATTCCTTCTCCACCAAATGAGTTCACTATCTCCTCCAATAGAAGTACACCTGCCAGTAGCAATTTTGAGGCAAAGTCACATTATAGAATATATATTATACAGCTAGGAAAGAAAATTTAAGCCAGAAGAAAAACCAAAGATATATATATGTATATAATAACGACTATTGTTCCACATCAATGCGCTCATATACAATATACATGAATTCAGAAGATTGTAAATTAACTTAGTCTATGACACTTCAGAATATGCGATTCATATTTTTTAAGGCCTTATGCTAGGCAGGGCTAGTACCCAATATCGTGAACACAATTCCAGCCAAAATCAGAACGTATCTTCCTCCCATTCTTAAATCAATCCAAATTGAAGAACCAAAATCATTTTATTAAGAAAGAGAAAGGCTGCTGTTATGGTCCCAAATTAGGATCTAGTTATGGGTCTTTGAATTAGGGGAATCAGGTTTGAGATGGGTATCTTAGAAGGAGTTTTCTTCCCTCTATCAGAATATTATTCTATGAGAATTCAGCCAAAAATTGATTGTAAAATAAAACTTAGAAATCTAATTTTATTGCGATCTCATTCATTTTTTGAAGTAGCCTTATGCTTGAGGGGGAGCTCAGTACCGGCTCTTGTAATATAACTATTTTTTGGCATTTCCTTCTCTGTGAAACCTCACAATTCGCAGCCAAAAATTCAAGTATACGTAATCTTTTACTATACCATTCTTAATAATCAATTTAACCAAATTGAAGAACCATATAAACATCATTTTATTCCACAAAAGTTACAGATAAGGCTGGCTGTTATTCGAGATCCCTAAACATTATGGATCTAGTTATGGGTCTTTGAATTAGGGGAAATCAGGTTTGAGATAGAATAATCTTTACAGAAGGAGTTTTCATATACACACCATCTATGATATCATCCACGTTTGGTGATTCAGGACTTAGAGCAGAATCTAAGCAATCTCACTAGAGCTCGTGTAAGACGCAGGAAAACATCAATACAAGTCTATCCCGTGAGTCATTGTAGGGAACTCAAATAACCCATTTTCACTAAAAAATTACTGAGCATGGTACAAAGGTTTTTAACCGAGATATTATAAAGAACAGCCTTTTAAACAACTAGAATGTAAAGCTACAAACTACCCACTAACCCGACACTAAATAACTAACCCATTACAATAAAGTTACTTTGCTTAACCACTACCCACTAAAATACACTAAAAGTAAACTGATAATAACCATGATAAACACATGAATAACTAATAAAAAAAACCGTAAATAGCAGTAAAAGGAACTACCCGGCTAAAATAGTTGTATACACATATGCAGCGCCATACCACATTTATCAACCCTCTCCTCCCTAATTCACACGAAAATTTAAAGATATGCGCCTCCACTCCTCAACGCGGCAAAAGGCACGAGAATGACATGCAATTCACTTCCAACTATGTACGCAAATTAAAAATTGTGATTAGCAACAGGAATCCTTATCTCCGACACTCACATAAATTATTCACTAGGTCAAAATAAAGGAGCTTGTTTATATTGTCGCTTTCTATATTTAAACTCTAACATATTTCTTTTCCACTGGATCTAATTAGGGGCTCCTCACTAAATGTTTTTCCTCCTATGTTCATTCTTTCACTCGAATTGGCACTTTCTTCCCACTCACCGTTGCCACACCATTTAGAGGCTGCCAAATCCAAGCAAAGACCCTCCACCAATTGTTGCTTACACAATGTGAATGATATGAATTTAATGTATCTTTCATATTTTGCTTCCGCTCTATTCTCTCTATATCCACAACTTTATTGAGTTATTCTTGAAAACATTTGCTGGAACACTATTTATTACGCCTCCATAAAACGCGGCCAGCTCTTTTTGGATGATTCCAAATTTTGCTTCCCAACCCCATATTCCTCCAATTATTACTTCCATCATAGGTGGTACCCAAGAAAACCTCCAACTCCCCGTTCGAATTATCAGAAAACAGTTTGTAGTAGGCCTCCAGGAGAATTCTAAGTCCCTGCTGAACCTTATTGGACCCTTTGCTTTCGGTGCTTGACTTTGAAGCAGATTGAGGAAGTCAGCCCTTCTTTATGGATTTCCAAGCTCAGAAGACATGGAGCCATCCAATTTGATTCAATGAAAGTTGGTTCAAAAAACCGTCCTTCTCACTAAACGAAGGATCTAGAATTGGCTGGCTGGCTCACGGGATAAAGAGTAAAGTATTGAAGAGTTAGGTAAGACTGGTCTTGAACAGATTCGCCACAATTAACTTGTTGGCATCTGATATTCATATTGTTATTGGTCCCGCTAATTAGGAATCCTAAGTTAATAGCGGTCTTTCTGAGAATTAATTAGGGGGATATCAGGTTTGAGATGGGTATCTTAGAAGGAGCTATTTCTTTCCAACTCTCTACTCAGTGTCAGACAATGACTTAGTAGAAAGAATCTGTCAATATCTCCCTAAATGAGCTCAGTTAAGGATCTTGAGAGAACTCATACATGATCTCGTGAGTTTTTAAGAAACAATTTCACTACCTTTTCATAAAATTCTGGCTTACATTTTTACACATAGGGATAATATACAGCACTTTATTAAAACTATAAATGTCAAAGCTAAAAACTACCCACTACCCCATCAATACAAATACAGTCATCATCAAATATTAATTACCCACTAATACCACTAAACATTCTCCAAGTGCATCTATATAGCAATAAGCAAAGTTACATACATGTTTAACCACACCCAACTGGGGAAAAGCCACTTAAACAAAGAAACTGATAATAACATGATAAAACAACTGAATAAACTAAATAAAAAACATCCGTAAAATAAGCAGTAAAACTACGCTAAGTCAGAGTGCAGCAGCAATAGCACAGCGTGCCCTTTTATCCTATTTCATTAGCTTTAATGAGAAAGTTCATCGAAACTTGAGAATAGAGGAAGAATGAGGCAAACAATCTTTAAAACCTGGGCGATAACAAAGAAACTGATAATAACATGATAAACACTGAATAACTAAATAAAAACACCGTAAATAGCAGTAAAACTACCCTAAGTCAAGCAGCGCCATAACAGCTGCCCTTCATTTCATTAGCTTTAATGAGAAAGTCATGAAACTTGAGAATAGAGGAAGATGAGGCAAAACAAATCTTTAAAACATGGCGAACATATATTTGATCTATAAATTCAAATATTCCACTTCTATAAAATTGTTATGGAACTCCTTAGACAATTTGCAACTTCCATTGGTTTGTTTTAATAGCATCTCTCTGAAAAGAAAACTATTGAAGTTCCACTACTGAAATAGAGCAGCAACTGAGTGGCTTAAAAGCCACTTACCAGAAACACGACAACTATATGTGACATCATCCTCATCAGCAACAAATTGATTAGCATCTGCCGACCACGTATGAATCTAAGCAACAGGTATAATGTAAACAATAGAAAAAGAAAGAAAAACGAAAACTTCAGCATCAGAACCATAATAATAGTAGTATCAAGCATGTTGAATTAACAGAGAGCAATCGGAATAAGGGATGGGAGAGGATATACAATAATGGAATTCAGCATGATCAATGAATTATAGAAAGCCCGATTGCCCGAAATATCTTCCCAAAAAAAATATGAGACCAGTCACCAACTTTGTATTCAACAAAAGGAGAGAAATCCATTCCTAAAATAAACCTATCATCCTACAGTGTCAATAACCACTATATGATACACATGAAGCAAAATAATAAGTGAACAGGAACTTGTAATGCATAACCACCTGTTGTTCAGTCATTTGCAGAAAACCTATGGTGTAAAAAACCAACTCCTTGATATTACCCCTAACAACCTGAATAAAGCATGTTTCATAAGCCTGAATTCAATATTTAGGTAAAAAAGAAGGCTAAAGCAAGCAGAAATGCAATAACAAGGTTAGATCTGAACCTTCATTAGCTTTGCACTGCCAACAATAGTCAACAGAAACTCAAAAAGCTGCAAGCACAAGAAATTAAGAAATCAATCATTTAAGAAACTAAAACTTAGTACTCAAAACATTTCAAAACAAGAGTTCCAGATTGCAGATTCACTAATGCTGTTCAGGAATATAACATGTAATTATGAATAGAGGACATGGTTTAGTGCATAGTTATCTGGGACGTGGTATGTTTCGAGTCAAGGTACAAGTATGGGTGCGGACTACAAACTATGCCACCTAGCTAGATATACGGTGTACTAGGGGTAGACGTAGCTGGTATGCTATTTTAGTTCTCAGTACGTAAATTATACATTTTTGGGTCTAGGCTTTCCGTTACTAATAAAATAATAATAACAATAATAATAACTATTAATATTATCATTAATTGTCAAAATTGTTTTTTCTAGTTTTGGTAAGAGAAATTTTACGTGGGTGAGTTTGAAATAATACTCTTCTTGAACAATTAAAACAAATAATTGTTGCATCAGTAAACAATTTAAAGAATACAAGGAGTCCTCTAACGGCTATAACCTCATTCGCTCAAATTATAACTTATTGGATTATAATAACAAGTAAATATCTAGTCCCCACCTCCCAATTACCCCAACTTCTCTCCAATTGTCATTTCTATTTCTTTGCAATTCCTACAGCAACTTTGGCTTTTCATTACCCTTTGCTTGTTCAAACGATTCGAACTAAATCATTCAATACTCTTTCATCCTCATTAGATATTATTTGAAGTACTTGCAAATTAACTTGAAAAGGTGAAAACAGAATGGGAACCCTGATTTTAGAGATTTGGATTGCATGCCATCATCATCATAGTACCTTAGGGGTAGCGTATCACGACTATGGTTTACTAAAAAAGAAAACTCAACTTCCAATATACTTCTAAACCATTAAACGTATGAACCAAGAATACTTTCTTAGTGAGGGAAAACACACTCCTACATGACCGAAATACTTGCTTACACTTAGTAATTGAAGCTATAAAAAACCCTAGTGTAATTGTTCATAATCTAACAGCTAATGGTTACCTACAATTCTTTGTTCTTGTATCTAACTATTCAATAAACAAGCATCTACTAACTTTGAAATGTTGAATTCACCATGCTCAACTGAATGACATCCAAGGAAAATGAGGATGGAGGTTCCTTGTAATTGGCTATTATTCTCGATCTAATATAGGGGTGAGGCTTCTGTCGATTCAATCAACTCTGTTTGAAATTCCTCAAAACCAAACAACCCAAATCTGATTTGAAAAACTTAACTGAACCAAACAGAAAAAATTCACTTCTGTCACCATGCACTATTACGACCACAGTTCAGTTTCAAACCGGAACCGAACCGGTCAAAACCGGCACTAAACCGTGGTCAATGGTTCTAATTCTAAAACCATAATCGAAATTGTGAACTTCAAGGTTCGGTTCCGGTTCTTCATTTTTTTGAAATCAAAACCGACGATTTTGGTTTGAAACCGTGAAAAACACGTTCTTAAAAAATTTTCTAACTTATTTTTTTGTTTTATTATAGTTTTTTAAAGAAATTTTTTGAAGAATTTTTATTATATTGATTTAGTTTTTTTCAATAGTAATATTTATTATTATTATTATTATTTATTCAAGCTCCAAATCTTAAAAAATATTTTAAGAAGTTTATAATATATTATTTAATTTCAATTCAAAACCGGAAAAAACCGAAACCGGCGGTTCCAAAACCGTCTTAGAAACCATTTAAAAGCAGTTCGGTTCCAATACCAACTTTTTAATAACTGGAACCAGCAGTTTTGAACTCAAAACCGGTGGTTCTGGAACCATGGTCATGCCTAGAGCGTATTGTACTGGACCTTAGCACAATTAACAGGTTAAAAGTCCAAAATAGTAAAAACAAAACTTGATTGCTTAATTTAAAGCTTAAATTTACAGGAAATAGTTAAAATATCTTTGAATGAAAATAAGAGAAATATGGAAATTATATATTAAATAATGAAAAAATTAACACACCCAGATTTTTAGGAAATATAGAAATTCTAGTAGACCATAAAATGTATACAAAACAATGAAAATAAAGTGTATAACTAGGGTTGAGTTTCTTTAAAATTGCCTAATTAACTACAACATTAAGAAGATATGGCCTATATACGTAAGAATGACAACCATAGCTAATCAGGTTTTTTAGCATTGTCAGTTTTGAAAAACTATAACTGAACCAAAAACTGAATTTTTATAGAATATAAAACCAAAACAAACTGAAATTTTTAAAAACCGAAGCCATTTAACCGAATTTTATTAGTTTAATTCGATTTTTCAGTTTAAACCAAATAATCCTCACCACTAATGCAGAGTTTTAGTGGAATATAAGAGCATACTAAATTGAAGAGCTAGCCAAACTGCTCTACATTTTGGAAAAGTTGAGAAAGATATCCTGTGGTTTAACAATTTGACACTCGAAGAACAGATTTTTTTTTTTTTTTTTGGAGTTGTTTTAGTACCATGAAATTTCATCTATTTTCTTTTTAATACCATTTTGGCTAATATTATTAACATTATGTTAATAATTAATTATATGAAATCAAAGGTTCTTCTAATGATATTTATAACGTGTCTAAGAAATGAATTAGATAGTACACTTTACGTTTTTTTTGTCCATGATAAAATTATATTTCATAAAGGGAAAAAAATGTAAATGTAATGCTAAGAAAATGTCATATGGTCATCTAAGTAATTACTATGTGAATAATACTCGAGTCTAATTGTCATTTTCCAAAACACAAGCACCATAAGAGTATGATTTTAGTGATATCGGCACAAGCAGCATCAACTGACAATGAAATATAAAATCACACAATAAATTAGTCTGAAAAGTGTCAAAAAAAAAAAAAAAAAAAAACGAGTTGAAGTTTTCTTCTTAACCATTAGCCTAAATGAAACTATCATACACCAACATAGACGAAAGAAATTGTAGAAAAAACATGCCATATAATTCAGAATAAAGAAATAAATGCAGACAGAACAGCATAACTCAATTAAGCTAAATCAGGATTTCTCTTCATGCAAGCACATTCAGCGAGTACAAGTTATTTTCAGAAATAAACTATACTGAAAAATAAGAATTAAACCAAATTAAACTGTAATATATTTTTATAATAGAGATATTATACATTAACCTACACAGCAAAAACAAACTGAATTTTATAAATATTAAAAACTACAAAATAAGCCCAAATTTAAATTCCATCGATATTATTATATATAATATATTAGATTAAAATTTATTCGGATATATTTTACCCAGTTTCATAGATTAAATTTCTACTAATAAATACTAAACCCATCAGATATAATATCCTCAACCACCAACTAACTGGGCAAGTTTAGGATAGGAGAATATAAGAGAAAACATAACAAAAATACCATTAGAAATGTAAGCCATAATGCCAATATCCTAGCTCTAAACAATATTTGGAAATACTATATAAATAGATTTAGAAGAAAAATGATATAATCCTGTGGTTTAAAACACTTAATTTGAGCAGATTCTTAAATACAATATTAAAGAAAAACGAAAAAAATGTATAAGCAGCATTTTCTTCTATTTCTTCCTTCCTTAAGAGAGTTAGTATTTAAGAGAGTAACATACTTCATTATGAAAAATTTTTCTATCCCTTATATTTATATCTATTCTCTAATATACTCATATTTATTGGCCATCTAATATTTCTTTAAATAACATTAGTTCATCTTAACTAATTATATCTCACACAAAGGCATTCTCTCAAACACTATAATGAGTATATTTTACTTCTCACACTATACACCACGTGTCAAAAAGAAACTCAAACGATAATTTAGACTATAGATCATCCAACGAGTCTTTTCTAGTCACCAGGGCATAAAAAATAATATTATTAATCATAAGAAGGATAACAAATGAAATAAAATCGCGCTCAAAAAGTTAATTAAACAAAATATACCGCTAGAACAAAATGTACAAAATGTAATCATATCTAAGTAATAATCTATCTAACAGTGGACCTGAAATAAAGTACTCGAGTCTAATTGTCATTTTCCCAAAAACCAATCACTATAAAGCTACAAGCTATAAGAAAATTATGATAAACGTATTTTAGTGATCAAATATAAACTCATAAAAATTACATGGCATTATATAACGTTCAGACATTAAATTCATGACGAATGGAAGATAATACAACTATCATTACACCCCAATAAATTGAGTCTGAAAAAAGTCCACTAAAAAAATATAAAAAAAGCAAAAATTAAACAAATACAATTGGATGAGTAAGCGTATTCATTCAGAAGCACTTCTATTATTCTTTATTTGCAGCAACCCTCATATCAACACTGATACTTAATTATTATTAGTATGCATTCCGAACTATGAAAATCTAATTAAATCCAAATCTTATATAGCTACCTGCTATTGACAGAATTCGTACCTACATAATATCTCTACAGACTTTACAACATATTTAATGCTCAAATTATGAACGAGATTAACTTCATTAGAAGATCAAAAACGAAAAACTTCTTTTGGGCAAAAATACTTTCTTTGTAAAGTGTGCACAGAATTTTCACAACACAACACGAACTATTCTCTGGAACATTTAGTCGAGCAAGATAGAATACTCCGTACAAGGAGGAAGCAGACAGCAAGGTCATGAAGAAATTGTCTACTCTCGCTAAAAAAAAAAAAAAAAAAAAATCAAATGATAAGGTATTTTCTGAACTTTTTTTTTTCGCACTTTCAATGAACTTATATGTAAGAGCTCCCAACATGAATCTTAATCCAATCTGATAAGGTTGACAGACCAAATATCCAAGCCACAATTATAGCTCAAATTATGAGGAAACATAGAACAAAGAAATCTTTGGCAAAATTTAGAAGGCAAAATTTTAAACACAAACATTTGGACATGCGCAAGAAGATATCACAGGAGGAAGCAGCAGAAGGTCATGAAGAAATGTATTTGTGATGAACCTTCAGATATACATATTCTATAACTAACGTTTCAAGAAGAAAATTTTAAGTGAATTACATGTATCAATCAATATGATAAATCTCACATTTACTGATACGAGACTAACTAAAAAAAATCAATATACTATTTATTCACTAATTAACAGCAGATGAATTTTTAGTGATTAGAATTGCAAGGAATGTTATTACCTGGATGACAAATGAATCAAGACTTTTCTCTGCACCATCCGAATCATATCTACCCTCATAGGAATCTTCTGTACCTTCAACTGATGACTGTTTGTAAACTCTTAGAGATGTTACGAAAGTTTGCCACAGAGGTCCCACAATAACTGCAAAAACACACATTGTAATGGGTCAATGAGTGATAATAGAATTATCAACAAGCAAACTTCTAAATAGTTGAGATGTAAGCTTCATGTATTAATAAAATAACAAACCCACCTGCAAATTCACTTTCAGTAAAGCTAGGGAAATTCTGAACAAACTGATTCAAGCACTTTAAAACCTAATAACACAATATGTATTATCACTGATGCAATTATTTCTATCAATAACCAAGACAGAAAATTAGTACAAGAAACCGATCAAACCTCCATTCTCATGCTCCAATCATCAGGATCTTCAGATTGTACCGGCTGTTCTAAGATCATAGAGAACTTATCCATCCATGGTTTAAGCATTGGTGCCATCAACACACTGGTTTCTGTCTGAACAGTGTATTAGATCTTTTAATCAATAATAGAAGCAACTAAAACAGAACCAAACACAAATGACATATAAATACAAGACGGGCATGTGAAGAATATACCTTGTATATACCACTCATAACCCCAAGCATGGATGTACAAGAATAAACTATCGAAAGGGCTTTTGTGCGCAAATAATTGTCATATATCTGCCCCAACAGCACTGGAAAAGTAAGTATACAGCATAAAATGAAAGAAATACTTTAATTTACACTCCAGAGAGCAATAACCTCAAGAAGAGATTTAACACGAGCTATGCATCAGATATTAAATGCACTGGATTCAATTCCATCCAAACAACAAGATGGAAACAAAATCTCTAAGTGAGTTTGTAGGGAAAATAAAGAGTTAATTGGGTCTTCTGATATTGTGTTAATGGGCAACTTCTTTTCCTTCAGTATTGTGTATTATGTTGCTCCTTAACCAATTAACTTTATCAGCTGAAGTCCTCAACTATAACAGTCGCAGTATTAGTGAGTCAATGGCTTATGCAAGCTGAATCTTTTACATGAATTCTTACTTATTTGCTGCATTTTTTATTTTCTCATCTTAAAAATTATACAGATACTGAAACATAAAATTTGGAAGTAAATGTCAGAACAATCTCAACTCAAGCAAATATCGCTGCTACAATACCATTGAAATAGTCACTTCAATGGCAAAGCTAGATGCCATAGTCACCTAGCAGCGTGCAAACATGCCCATTCATGGGTCTACCCACATAATTCTCTAGATATCTTCATGTTTACTCTCATGAGGGTCTTGTACAACTAAATAACTAAACAGAAAAAGTACATACAAGATAAAGAAATAACTAGCAAAAGCTACCTCTTGTAGGAGTAAAACATTAACCAATAGACTGAATGCTAACCTCAGGGGAAGATACGATCGTATGTAAGCATGGGAACAAGACAGGAACTAGTGATGGCACAACTGTATCATCCAAGTCGCCAGACAGAAGAGCCAAGCACCTTAGAGCTCCACGTACTACAAATGTCAATATAATTATCATAGTTTTAATCTAAACTGAAGCAGGATTCATCTTACATGTTATGAATGGAACATGAAATAATTGAAATATATCCAAGTATTTAACACCCGTAGGCCATAATAACCTTAAATTTATTGAACAAGAAGTTGGCTCTAATAGAGTTAATTATTTCAAAATTGGTTGTGATAAAGTAGTTACCCCAAATAGTGGTGATAGCACAATCTTTTGGAGCACATGTCTCAGTTTTAGAGGCATTAATATCTCTACCAGCAGCAGATTATAATCATGATATCCTCAATTGATTTATTCAAAAAAAGAAAGAAAGAAAGAAAACAAAAAAAAAAAAGGACAGAGATTCAACTGAAAATGAAATTTCTAAATGCTTACCTCCATTCATATTAGTTTGATCAGTGAGTAACTTCAGAAGGAATGGCAACAAGTCAGGCCAACCCTCTGGCCAGTCATACATAGCAATTGATGCTATAGCCATACTAATCGCAGTGCAGATTTTCCTATGAGAATCATCTAATGAAGCTAAAAGAAGCCTGCGTATGACTTCCTGAGAACACAATAATGATGAAAGGTTACATTGGGCTATAAATATTAAGACCTAAACCAAAATGAAAATGTAGCTCAAAGGATTAAATAACAGTGAATCTGGTTGGCTTGAAATCAAATTGATACATATCAACAACATGCATAAGAAAAATACTTCATGCATCTCAGAAGTTTCATTTAGCCCCAAATCTTTTTACCAATGTTGTTAATGTGATGCAAACTAAATTTCACAAGAATGTCTACCACATTGTTGGGTTTACTTGAATTATTAATTTTTGTATACATGTACTGAATACACGTAATATCATTTTTTTCCTGATTTATACTTTGCTTGCACTGCTACTAATTTGATCAGAGCAAATATTGGAAACAAAAGATTCATAAGCCGACCCCAACTAGTTTGGGACTAAGGCTTAATTGTTGTTGTTGTTTGTGTACCGAATACACATGGAAATAATTTTTAAAAACACCTTAATTAAGCTAAGTTAGTTAAATCATTGTCTTAAAATTGATTTGTCATTTTATGAGCTTTAAAAACAAAAATCAATAGCAAGATTAATAGAGTTTGACACTCTGACATATCACAACCCGTACATCATTTGAAACCCTCGAGATGAATGTACTTAGAATTTCAGTCTATCAAATAACTGCACATAATATTATTCAAGTGACGCAGTTAAAGGCATAATCATTGACTTCATGAATTTGCCTAGATAAGGGGCAAAATGAAAGAAGTAGTATGGTAGAAGACAATAGGGTTTCAGGATATCATATATGAGTTTTTCATAAATGGGAAATGAACGGGGAAAGGTGATAGATACCTTTTCTTGACTTGATACAGCCGGATGTTCAAAGGAGTCCTCACCTTCTTGCCAGTGTTTTTTGATGAATTGCTTTAGAAGAACAGCCGCTAAGTAATACTATGTTAAAGCTCACAAGACATAGAAACTCCTCAATTAAGCTAGATGTGGATATCTAGTGGACAACATGCGATATTTAAATCCAGTAGCTCAAAATAAAAACAGCTACATACCATTCAAAAAGATGGAAAATGAATGTTTTCCCTTGTCATCAAATAAGATAAAAAATACATTACCACATTGACAGGCAATTAAACAATACCAGGAAGAGAAACTGGAGGAGAGTATTATAATAAACAAAGCAGAATATATAACCAATAACAGTAATTAAAAAATAGGATATCTGACGCAATCCTGGAGAAAGCTCCCTGTTTGCAGCAACCTTGGATAGTGCCCCTCCAAAACCTTCAAGAAAAATGTGAGCTTGTAATTTTTTTTTATAAAAATAAAGAAAAGAAACCAAAAAAAAACAGCACTAAAAACCACATGATATATAAAACAACAATAAAGACACAGGATAACAATATATGGACAACCTGTGAACAAACAAATGAATCAATTACCAAGACGAAGAATTGAATCTATGATAGCATGTGTATCAACAAGATAATGATGATCAACAGCCTAAACTATAAAAGCAAAAGCCATACATCTCCAAGTGTGGATAGAGAAAATTCCTTTCCTGAAAATACACAGCCCAGAAATAGTGAGATGAAGCATGAAAGAATTTCTATTATTCCCATACCAAGCTAATCTCCTTCCAAGTTCAAAACTCTCCCTCCACTTAAAAAGCAACCAATGAGATGCCCATTAATGTATAAGCTAGTTTCCATAGTCATAAGTAATCCATATATACAATGCAACAAGGTGATTTAATGATTCAGCAGTTAAAGAAAAAATTATCAATCATAGGTTTCCCAGTTTTGAAGACGATGGATTTTGCTTTCCAAGTTAAAAAAACCATGGTTGTAAGCACGTAAGTCTCCCAACTGACCTTCCGATTGAAAATGATTTCACCCGCATTTGCATTTTATCCAATTAAAGCCAATAATAGAACTTGACATTTGAACAGTTATATCCATAGACATCAAAAATAAAATCTAGAAATTGAAATTTCAAAGATGCACAACCATAAAAAGCCACCACCCACCCCCATTATCCAATTAAGCAATAATAGAACTTGACATTTTGAACAGTATATATCCATAGGAATCAAAAATAAAATCTAGGAAATTGAACATTTCAAAGATGCCACAAACCATAAAAGCCACCACCCAACCCCCCCACCCCCCTCTCCCTCCACCAAGGCTCCAAACCACCCACCCCCACCCCCCTCTCCTCCACCAAGGCTCCAAAATCAAATAATGCTACTTTAGACAACTCATCCTTAACTCATCTACTCCACAAACAAGGAATTTTGTACCCACCAGTACATATTGAAAGTGCTTGAGATTTGTCCAAGATTAAAACATTAGTGCACTAACTAGTACAGCTTCCTTTAATTTTCTTTTTTTTTTTTTTTTAACAACTCACTCCTTAAACAAACCCTATAGCCTTTTAATGGGTCGCGTTAAATTATTGATTCTCAAAGAAAAATTGGAAAAGAGAAAAAAACAAGTAAAAGATAAGTTGGAACAACTAGTTCAGCAAAGTTAATGCTACATCAAAGTCCAAGCAAGAAACCAGTACAACAAAAAGTTCAAATTCACTCTCAGAACTGATCCAAAGGGGGAGTGGGAGAGGAGAGAAAATAACATTAGAGACAGTTACAGTGCAATAGAGCTTAAAAATAAAAGTTGGAACATGCTTCTCATATACCCAATTCATATTCCAAAAAAGATAGAGCTCCCTCAAGCAGAGGCAAGAGTTTGGATGAGGCATGCACTATCACTATACTCAGCCAAGAAGCATCATATTTGGAACCTCTTTATATCCATCTAGTCCAGTTATGGATAATAGCTTGTAACTCTAACTACATGAATCATAGGCTCTCATGTCTTTCCAAAGAATCTTAGACTGATCTTTTCCTTTCTTTCCATCCCACGTTCTCTACTAGACTACATATTCCACTTCTTCATGTCCGCTTAGAGCATTCAGATTGAATAAAATCCTTGCTAATTCCTTAAATATGCACTAACAGGTCCATGTCGCACCCAGGCCAACCAAAAGAGAAATCTCTCCTTTCCACTTGATTAGAACCATCTCAATTTTCTCTTTCTTTTGTAGGCGAGAACGCTACAAACACCAAATGTATATAAAGAAAGTACCCATAGCAAAAGTATAAAATAAAAAGACAACCTAAAAATTTAAAAGGCCTATAATCTTCCAAGTACACGAATTAGAAGAGACCGTCTCTGGAAACTATAAGAACACGATTTTCAGAAAAGACCTTAATTTATTCAATATCAAGTTCTTTTCCTGTTCCAACCATAAAACACTCATTAAAGATGTAACAATATAAGCGCAAGTATCCAGGCTTTAGGCCTCTTAACTCTCTAGCTTACTGGAAATGCCTTATTTGATGCCATCCAAGTCTCTTCATCCTTAAAACTATTATCATTTTCACCTTATATCAACTCCCATAACCGGCTATATCTAAGTTTCATATTATTCTCCACATTAGAGCCTTCATAACACACTTATCATCTGCATTGAACACTAATCTATTCTATGATGCTCATTTGTATATTTCCATTTAAATTCGACAACCCCAAGTAAATTTCAACAGAAAGAGCTCTCCGACTCAAAATCAAAGTTCATTTCCAACTATAAATCTCTCACTCTGCACCCCATTACTTCCCCATGTACTGGACTTTCGTTAAAGTTAAAACTAATCAACAAATAGAAACAGGAATGCAAGTACAACAAGCACCAAAGAACAAAAAAAAAAAAAAAAAAAAAAAAAAAAAAAAAAAAAAAAGGAATGAAGAATCTAAAGAGGATTAAGGAAGGAACCTGGTTGAAGAAAAAAAAAAAAAAAAAAAAAAAAAAGGAATGAGAATCTAAAGGAGGATTAAGGAAGGAACCTGGTTGAAGAGAGGCCTGATTCAGAGAAGCTTCGGCAAATGAACGGACTTCCTGGTTGGGGTCAAGAGTGGCAGTCAAGCAGTTGAGAAGCCATTGCTGATCTTGATCAACTATATTCGCCATGAATTTCCAAAATTCAGAGTAACTACAAGAAAACAGAGTTTTTTCTTGTTTGTTTTTCTCTTTTCAAATTTCTTGCTCTCCCAAAAAATGGAGCTCTACCACAGAAAGGGAAAAAATAGAAGACAAGACTCTTGAAGTTTGGAGAACATTTATATATTGGGGGAGAGAAAGATATGAACAAGAATGGCAGAAATGAGAAACCCTTCTATGGTGCTTGATGAAGCTGTGAGCCTGTGACTAAGGTTTTTAGGGTTTTGCATAGCTCACTGCACTGGGCTCATCTCTGTCATTGTTGGGGCCCTTTCCTTTTTTTTTTTTTTTAATATTATTTATAAAATATTTTTAAAGGAACATTTCCTTTAGAAAAATTTTTTTAAGCAACTCATTTTGTATTATTTGCTTTATTAAAAATTAATTTTAAAATATAACAATTTTTAATTTCTAAAATATTTGAAATTATAAAAAAAAATTTCTTTTACTAAATATAAAAGATATATAAAATTATGAATTATAATAATCACACGGTGTGATCAGAAATCATATTACATAAAAAATAATAATCTTACTATCTAAAATAGAAAAAAATGATAGTCAATATCCATACGATGGATGCTTGTCGCCAGTAAGACTAGTGATGATAAGGAGCCATTAATAATTGTGATCATTAATAATATATGAATTAATAAATATATGTATAAGGTTGTAATATAAAAAGGAAATTAATTTTCCTTTAAAACTTTTTAACTTTTCTTTTAACTAGAATAATCTTTTTATAATGCCAAAACAAAATAAAGAACAAAAACAATCAAATAGAATGCACTTTTATTCCAATGAAAACAGAACTACATAATCCATAACCAAACATGCGTTTAATTAATTAATGTTTTTTCTACAAATCTCTCAACCAAAACATAACAACCAAAATTTCTCCACTTGCCAATTCCTTTAAACTCCTCCACTCTTTTAATCCTTAATCTCCTTTCACTACCACTAACCCAACCAAACCTCTCTTGCTCCCACTTCATCCTCTCAAAAACTACTAAAATCAACCCTAAATTGCTTACACCACTCCTAAACCAAATCACCCCATCAACCACATTACTCTTAATCTCTCCATCTTCCATGCCAGCAACTGCAGCAACTTCTCTTTCAAAAACATCTACCTGCATTATTGCTCTCATTACTATTTTAACAAGCAAAAACTTGTTGCCATTGTTGTTCAAGTGTAATCTCATAGAACCTTGATTTATTCACTTGATCTTTAATATTCTCATCTTTAATAAACATGAAAGGAGAATACCACTTTCCTACTACCACAGGACTTTATATTTTTTCTGATAATGGGAAGTCGAAGCCTGGAAGGCGGGCGCTAAGAGCCCTGTTAAGGCCTAATGCTTCATTTAATTCCAGTTTAGGTGAAATTGCAGTTTGAAGTTGCCAATCTTTTCTGCTTAAGAAACTTGGAGGGTGCCCATTTAAAGCTACAGGTTTGGCAGCAAACCCCCAACCCCCAATGTTCAATCCTGAATTGCTGATATATGTCATGAGGATCTAATGGTTGAGGTTTTATATCAGGAACAAATCTACAACAAAAACAACATGTTGTCATGTCCTCTTCTTTTGAGTTCTTGTAAGCTTCCCTGAAAATATATTCTATTAATTAACAGATACAAGAAAAGAAAAATAGGTTTGTGCTTTTCCATAACAGAAAACCAAAGGAAATTTAAGAAATACCCTTTATGCTTTCCATGTTGCTCTATGCAATAATATTGATTGCTAGACAATGGTTGATTGAGAACAGGAATGAATATAACTTTTTTTATAGTACTTTTCTGCAGCCCAGATTGTGTTGAGTACTCAACAATTAAGTTCTTGTTCCGAGGGAAGGGAAGTCTCTAATTCGATAGCTCCCGCACATGCAAAATCCAAAACAGCCAAGTAGTTATGTCTTCTTCTTCATCATCGTGAAGGACCAAAATACCAGAATTTGGACCTTCAGGAGGTTGTAATGAAAGAGCAGAAGGATCACTTCTGTACATAGACAAAGGCCTTGTCACATACATTTCCTAAAATAAAATGAGGATGATTTTTCAATATGCGTGTGTAAAATAGATAAGCTATGAAATTGAAAAGGTCAAACTGAGATGTACAAATTGTAACAAGTAATAAGAAGATATCCATTTAGTAGCTGCTAGTCAAACCTGTTGATTTAGTACAAAGGAAAATTTGAGACAGAAAACATTAAATCAGAAGCAAAATTGATTATTATTAGTTTCTAGTATATTTCTTGGAAAGTGGTAACATGTCTGTAATGAACTTATAATTGTCTAAGTAACAAAATTCTATAATTTGTTCTACTAAAATTAAAAATTTAGGTCAAGGTTACAGGAAAAGTTCATGAAATTTATAGAACATGGTTTATAACAATATTTTATTATTATCTAAAGATACTCTCATTAGATTATCTGTTTTTTAAGGAATTTTTATTGAAATGTCAAAGGATGGATTAAGTAGGTGGATTTACTCCTCACCTTCTTAAAATTTTTGACATTTACTGTTCTTTTTAAGTCACAAAGGGAATAAGAAAGAAAAAAGTAATAACCGAAAGTAGTAAATTGTTGGAAAGTAATCGAACTTGAAATCTTACACTCTTTGCATAAATAAGAAGACTAATCAGACCACCACCTGATAGATCTTTAGTGAGTATATCACTAAACATGAAAAGAAAAATAAACAATATCATTATTATCCAATCCAATAGAGTACAATACATTCAATTTTACATACCAAATCAAAACAATACAATATCAATACAACATCATCCCAAACCTAATTAAACATTAAAAAATGAAGAAAAAAAAAAGAACAGAACACCACTATTCCCATTTGCTAGTAACATGTTGAGTATGCCTAAATTCATAAGTCAATAATAAGCTTCCATTCATTCTTTTCAATACAAAACTCTCCACCAAAACATAGCAACCAAATTTCTTCCACTCACCTGCACCTCTAAATTCCTCAACTCTCTTAATCTTCACTTCCTTTTGACTTCCACTAATCCACCCAAACCTCTCTTCCTCCCACTTAATTCTCTCAATAATTACTGAACTTAACCCTACATTACCAAACCACATCACTCCGTCAACTAAATTATCATCACCATACATAATCTTTTCACTACCAATCTTAACTACTTCATTTTCAATTGCAACATCCACGATAACAGGAGCATTCCCTTCATTATTATTATTATTTTCGCAGGCGAAAATTTGCTCCCATTTTTGCTGCAATGTCATTTCATAGTATCTTGAACTATCAAATTGATCTTGAACTGCTCCATCTTTAATAAACATGAAAGGGCAATACCATTTTCCCACTACAACAGGTTGAGAAGTTTTCTGTGACAAGGAAATGTTGCTAGAGTCTGGAAGGCGAAAACGGAGAGTGTTGTCTACGCCTTGTGCTTCGTTTAAATCGAACTTGAGCGGAGATGTTGTATATAATCTCCAACCCTTTCTTCTTAAGAAATTTGGAGGGTATCCATCTGAAGTTGTGGATTTCCCGACAAAACCTCCCCAATCTCTACGTTGAATTTCGAATTGTTGATATGTGTCTTGAGGAGCTAATGGTGCTGGTTCAAAATCATTAATACAGTTGCAGAAACAGCATGTCGTTTTGTCCTCCTCCTTTGAATTTATATAAGCTTTCCTGGAATTCACAGTTCAAAATAGCCGTGTATAAACCAGATTGAAAAGAGAAAAAAAAAAAAAAGGAAAGATAGAGGATGAGGACGTACCCTTTATTCTTCCCTGCTCGTTCTATGCAGTAGTATTGATTGGAAGACAAGGGTTGATTAAGAACAGGAATGAAAGCAACACGGTTTACAGAAACACTTTGATGTTGACCAGCTTGAGTTGTGTACCGGACGTTTAAGTTATAATTTTGAGGGAAAGGGAAGTTCTTTACTTGGTCGCTATAGCACAGTCCAAAACAGCAAGTGGGTTGTGCTTCTTCATCTTGTATGACGAGTATCCCAGAATTCGGACCCTCAGGAGGTGGCAAAGATAGAGCTGAAGGATCTCTCAAATAGAAAGAGAGTCGCCTTGTTACATACATCTTCTCTTTCAACGGTGGAAATCAACAAGATTATCAAGAACTGATGCATATATAGATAGAATTTGGGATCGGAAGTTTGTGGTCAAATTGCTAGGAAGGTTTAACATCATTTCCTTATGTTGACTTGATTTACAATCTTGAATTTGAATATCAAATGGCCAGTCTTTAATTAAAATTCGAGCATGACAGAGGCAATTTTTCATGGATAATAATTTGATAATGTTTTGATGACTTGGTCAAAGATTTATCACGTTAGATTTTTTGAGATTAAATAAATAAATTGAGTTTTTTTTTTTTTTTTTTTTTTTTGTCCAAAGATATTATCACGTTAGATTTTTTGAGGATTAAATAAATAAATTGAGTTTTTTTTTTTTTTTTTTTTTTTGTGTTTTTTGAATCCATATTCTCGCTTAAATTGTTTATTTTTTTAGTCAAATTAATTTTTTACAATTTCCTTAATCTAGACGTAAGGTTATCCTTAATTTTTTCTACAAATTCCTTAATCCATAGTCTCGCTTAATTATTTTTTTTTTAATACGCCTAGTGCTGAAATTGAATTCTCGTTCAAAAATTTTTTGTTAAAAAATACATGTAACTTCAAAACTGTGAATTGCTATAATTTTATATAATTTGATATATAGTTATTACAACTTTTAAAATAATAATTTTAAAATTTTAAACTGTTTAATAAATATTTAATTGATTTATTTTTATAAATTAGAACATTTAATAAAATAATTTTATAAATTAAAATGATAAAAGATATGATTTTATAAGTTATAATTTTAATTTTGAATTTTAATTATTTTAGTTTCTATTAGCTATTTTAGTAATATTTAACTGTTACTATTTGAATAATTTTTCATAAAATATTAAAAACTAAATATTACATAAATTATCTTTTTATACAATAATATTTTAATCTCTTAAAACTAATTTAAAGAATATATTACCGATAACTGTAAATGTAAAAATTAACATTAAAAACTACTTAAGAGATAGTTTTATGCATTTGGCGTTTAATTAACCCTCTGGTATCAATCTTGAAATATACAATTTTTTTTTTTTTTTTTGCCATGTTATATACAGAGTCATGGGGATAGAAAAAGAACTGAAAAGGGCAAGCAATTGGAATTTTCTTTTTCCCTTTGGTTCCCCTAATCTTCAAGTGAAACTCAAGCAAAAGTTCTAATTCCCACTTCTTTTCTTTAAACTTGATCAAAATAGAAAGCAGAAAGATGTGACCAAATTAATACACAACATAAGAAAAAAAAAAAAAAAGCAGATAATAAATTTAAACTGGTCTAATTATGCTAATGGTTTGACTACATATTCTTCATGTTTTTTTCTTGCATCTGAATTATTTTGCCTGAAAATCCATCTCCAGCTCTTGAAACTTTTCCTGCTCCTTTTAATCCCTCTGTCACTAACTGTAATTCTACATGATCCTCCATTACTGAACATCCCATCTCCAACAAAACTCCCAAAACTGCCTCCACATTGTTCTTGAACTGCCACAAAATCACTATTGCCCTTCATGCTACCAAAAGCAGAGTTTGAATCTGATAGACCATCAAATTTCAAGTCGATGAAGCCTGAATCTTCCATAGTAGTGAAGTTTCCTTCTTTGAGTGAAAAAACTCTTCTAGTGTTAGTATTTGCTCCATTAAAACCAGAAAAATCAAGTTTTTGATCAGAATCTAATAACACACTGTCAAAGCCACTTTTTCTTGGCTCTGTTTCGCTGCTAAACCCACTTTTCCTTTCAGGATCAAAAATCAAACCATTATTAACACCAGAATTTCTTGCAGCAGAAATTGAACTTCTAGCACCTGAAATTGAACTCCGAGCACCTGAAAAGGTTCCATCCTCTGATCCAAAAAAGCCGCCGCCGCCACCTCTGAAACTGCAAAGAGACCTTGATCTAGAAACACCCATATAATCAACAACCCAAAGACTGTCACTCCTTTCTTCAAATCCACTTATACTATTTCTTTCATAACTACCCTTTTCTCTTTTCTTGCTAAATAGTTTTCCAATTCTCCAAAACCCACTTTTTCTTTTTATCTCGACACAGCTACTACTGCTTCTTTTAAGCAAGAAATTAACTTCTTCTGTTTTCTCTCCAATTTTGGGCTTGGAATTTGAAATTTCATTGTTCCTTTGATCATTTTCTATCAAGAATGAGATTCGACCAACACTGCCTACATCAACAGTGCAAGAATTACGATTGGAAGAGATCTCAGAGCAAGAACAAGAAGAAAGCCTTTGTTCTCCACAATCTGAGCAAACAAGATTCATTAAACGATCTTTGAGACAATATGCACAAATTCCAACTGAAGAAGATGATGGGTGTTTCTTGCATGGAAGATCAGATGAGGATGTGCTATAATCTTGAAAATACATGTCACTATTGCTGTTGTTGTTATAAATCTCCACTGCTTTGCCCCTCTCTTTCATTGCTTTTCTTGAATATTTCAAGAAACAGTCTCAAACGAATAAAGATCAAACAACAGAAACCCAAAAAAGATTGTTTTCTTGAAATTTTCAAGAAACAGAGAATCAAAGAAACAAGATTGAAAAACAGAGCATGTATACACAGATCAAAAGTTGCCTTCTATGGTAGCTTTAAGGGGTACAATTAATGAAAGAAAAGGAGGTGGCTGCGTGGAGAAGTAGAGTTTAACTTAAACAGCTAGAGAAAGAGACTACTCAGACGAAAGAATTTTGAAAGATGAGACTTTCAAGCAAAAAAGGTACAATGACAAGTTTTTTAGGGGATGGACTGATAGATTGACAGAGGCAGAGAGAGAGAGAGAGAGAGAGAGAGAGAGAGGCGTCACCTTTACGTTTTTTTGCTTCTGAAGAAGAGTGGGCAAAGTGTAGAAAAACTTATAAAAAGCAAAAAGAGTGATGAAGGGAAGCACTAGTTCCTGCAGCGGGTATAATTGTGTAGGGAAGTGAATCCAACAGCAAAATTGAGTAAAGCAGTGAACAAAATTCTCTTTTTACACTTAAATTTTGGTTGGCTACTGCTACTCTGCTTGCTCTTTCACTTTCTCCAGTACTAAATTGCAATACCACTACTGGCCAGTGGATTTGGTGGTCACGTAACATAATAAACCCAACTTGTAATTCAGAAAAAATAAATAAAATAGATTTTTCAGTTGAATTCGCTCAACAACTTAGACTCAAAGAGTATAAAAAACCTCTAATATTATAAGTTTGAAGGAGCAAATTGAGTTAAAAAGATCAATTTTGAACTTTTTCTCTTAGGATTATAAGTTCAGGGTGCAAATTGAACTTTACTCCTAATATATAATGACCTATAGATCAAAATTTTTCTATGAAATAAATTTATCAATAATAAAAAAAAAGTACAATATCTGCTAATCTTATAAGAAATGGGGTGGAATTTTGAGTAGTAAGTAAACAAATATATGTGGCTTGCTAATAAATTATTTTGGTTGTTTATACATGATTATTTATAAATTAATTGTTTATGCTAAACATAAAAAAAAAAAAAAAATTGAAACAAAGTTTAAGTTACCCTGAGTTTGTAAATGCTATATAATTTGCCACCAAATTTCAACTTACCTTCAAATGAACAAAAAAGTTCAATTTACAAAAAAATAAATAATAATTTTAGGATTTTAATTAATAAAATTATTACTACTATTAAAAGTAAAATTTATCATTTTATTAAAAAAATAAAAATATTAAAACTATTGTGAACAGATAAGCCTTTCCCTGATTTAGTGTAAAGTTAGAATTGTTATTATATAAAATGTTAATTTTCTGATAAAATGTCTGTTGAGCATTTGAACTATTAAATCTAATAGACGAACAAATTTTATTACTCTAAAAGTAATATTCCAAATTAGATTTTCTAAGTTTTCTCTCAACTCTCTCTATAATCCCATTTCCAATGAACTCTATGTGGGCTGTTAAGGATGATTCTTCACCGATAATAGCCATCTCTCCGCTTTTATTTACTTTTCTTTTCTTTATTTTCTTCTTTTTTTTTTTTTTTTTTTTTTTTTTTTTCTATAGTTTTTCTCTGCCCTTTAAGGCTCTATCCAGGGTTCATTCCCTCTTTTGTCCAATGTAAACCTCTTGTTTTGTGCAAATCTATGCATGGGGTATCCACTAGAGGAGTTCTTGTCTTGATATATTCATATGGAGTTCTTGTATCTCACTCCAAGATGCTACGAGGGTTTTATAACACCATAGAAGACTAGTGATTTGGAGAGTTTTTTTCCCCCTCCATCTGTCAACAAATTACTTGGACAATCTCTAATTCACTGCTGTCGAACTCAAATATGGAGTTCAAGAGTTTCTCTCAAAATCCAATCTTCAAATCCAACAATGGTGGCAGTGGTGGATATGATGACGTTTATGGATTTGAGATTTTCCTAATGGTTCTCTTTCCCTGAGTCTTTATTCTAAACTTAATTTCATCACGTTTATTTTATGCACCCCTTGAATTTATCTAGTGTTCCAAAAAAAAAAAAAAAAAAAAAAAATAAAAAAAACGTAAACTTTAAAGACGAGATTCACATCTAAAAAAAAAAAAAAAAAAAAAACTAAACTTTAAAAGACGAGATTCACATCTAAAAAAGTTTCACAAGCTGCATATATATCCTAAAAAAACAAAGTAGACACTTCGCACAAAATTAAAGAAAATTAAATAAAAGTCTTCAAATCATGTGGAATAAATCCATTATTCATCTATCTGGAGGTATGTAATTTGTTAAACGTTTTTCAGGGATTTTGCACTCTTGCGTATTGACTTTTCTCTACAAAAAGACATGAATTTGCCTCCCAAATCCCAATTGTTAGGTCTCTCTTTTTAATTACATTGGTGGATTTGTGAGAGTAATCCATTACTACTACAATTTTATAAAGGAACGCAAACCCAACCGAGACCAAGAAAATAAAATGTCAAACATGCATCAAACAGTCATATACTTCTCATCACGGGCTCTTGTGAGAAGAAGACACCTCTTATACTATGTCGTTTTCTTGTAGATATTGGGCACGTGTCCCACCGACATATCCATCTTGCATGGGTCCCAGTCCCATGTTGGAAAAATTTGACAGAAAGTATACTCATCGACAAGTATACTTTTCTTAGAGTAATTCTTTTGGAGAAAACGTAATTTAAATGTGTTTAGTATATAAATTAATTTATTATTTTAATGAATAAAATAAAAAATATATAATATAAATTTAAATATATTTAAATAATAAAATAAATTAGTAATTCATTGCGTTTAGTTAACAATTGCCAAGAAAATTATTTCTTATATAAAGAAAATAATCGCTAAAAACAAACTCTTTATATATTTTTCAGAAAGTTACACGTCATTAACCTATTTACTTCCAACTAAACACAGTCTAGTCTAAGGTTTGACTTTTCTAATGCAGTAGCATTATATAAATTGTAGGGTTCTGATAGGGTCGTCTGCATCGGCAATCATGTTGACGAGTAAGTATAAAAGTACCAACGTTTTTAAGGCATGCTCTCTATTTCAATTGAGACCCTCAAAGTCTCTAAAACTATAGAGGTGATGTCTACATGTGTCACTCCTTAAACGTGTCGTGAATGTAATAGATTTTTCATGTCTACCTTCCCTTCTGTCTTTTCTTTATATATTTTTTATTTCATTTTTATAAAAATATTTCAAAATTTATACATTTATTGAAATTTTTTCTTTTAAAAAAAAATCTTACACTAAATGTCAATAATTAAATCTTAACTATCAAAGTCACAATTAAACTCATCTTTATATGAATATAAAATAATATTCAATTTAATATAATATAGGCTTAAGTATTTAAAAAAAAGGCTAAATTTTTTGAGTTTTTTTTTTTAATTTGACTAATATTTTTAATTTTATCAATTACTGAATCATTAACGGTGCGAGTTCAAGCTTTATATATTTGTGTGTGTGAGAGAGAGAATTAAACGATAACGAAAGGGATTAGAGCCATTTTTGCATAGAGCTCAATCATTAATTAAAAGAAAAAAAAAGGAAAATTTAAATAGAATTCTTGGATTCTAGGAAAGAAAAAAAAGAGGAGTTAAGTGAAAACAAACAACAGCATAAAATAGGAAGAAGCACGTTGCTAGTGAAACATAATGGTGAGGGTTGCACGCGCCCCACGCATGCATTATATCATTGGGGCACATAAACAACTGTTTTTAAGGAATGTTTTTTGTCTAATTTAATCCATTTTTAAAATGCTCATAATCATCATTATGTTCCGTTTGTCTTTGCTCACTAATTATTTTGTTGTTTACCAATTGATCATTATATATATATATATATGTCCAAATATATTAAGGTTTTCATGATCTATACCTAAAGTCTTTTACCAAGCAACATTTTTAAAATTTTTTTTTTTTCAATCTCATCAAATTAATTTCTACATTGCATATAGTTATTTCATTCTCTAATAGTTTAAAAAAAATTTAATCCTACAAATTAAGGTTGTGTTCGACAATAGCTTCAGGTTTAATTAAAAAGTCAAACACTATTTTTTTATGGTGTTCAATAATGTATCGTTTGAACGTAGCATTTTAAAAAAGATTAATTCCTTATAATGTTTAACTTTTGGTATTTTATAAAAAACTAATTAAACGGTTAACAGCTACCAAAATAACTAATTTTGCCGAATAAATCTTAAGAAATTTATATAGAAAAAACAACTAATACTATAATACATTTATGCGACTATTAAGTTATTAGGTCAATAAGATATATATTTTTTGTATATAGTCATTTTTTTAATTACATCACGTGATAGTCACATTTACTTGAAATTAATTCATGTTTCAGAGTTGTATTTAATTTAAAAACATTCCTAATAATATTGAGTTTGGGTTTTCGACTCTTAATTTTAGAGATAAAATTTATCTGGAAATAGAGTATATTCCAATTTTTTTTTTTAAATAAAAAAATTAAAATGAATGAATTATATAAAAATTTTAACTCTTAACTTTATGAAGTGCTAACCATATCCAATAATTTGTTAGAGACAAATGGGTTTATGATTGAGCACAATTTGGTTTGACAACATATATATTTGCTGTCCAATTGTATTTAGGGGACCCCATCATAAGCTTAAAAGGGTATATGTTAGTGATATTGCATGGCTAGGCAAACAATTTAGACATTTAAAATTAAATATTAATTTTTATTTTTATTTTTTTTCTAGTTTTGTAATTTAAGGTTGAGTAACAATTATTAGTTTGCATATCTTATCTTTTTTCGACAAAGCCCACTTAATTTCCTTTTGGTGTAAGCCATTATTATTCTTAACATGACTATTAAGCTTGCTGTCTATATGGGAAAATGATACTTCATGAGTAATTTTTCAATGAAGCTAAATTTTGGAGCAACATAATTCTAACACCCAAAGATGATCATTAGTTCAAGATATTGTCATTAACTTTACTTCATCAATCAACTCTCATGTTCTATTTTTCTTAATTACTTCTAATTCACATGTAATTTTCATATTGAAATTGAGGAAATAAAATATATTTGCACTTAAAGAACATAAATTTAATTATAACATATATTCATTGGCATGTTTACATTTGATAAAGAAAGAATATATGTCTTTAATAATGTCGTTAAATTTAATATAAATTAATATATTAATTCACTGAAAAATATTTTTATATTTTTAATTAGAATGAAAAAAAAATCATCTACAATTGTGCACACAATTTTAATATTAGTGTACCAACCAAAGCTCATAATTAATATGAAGATGCTTAAAAAGTTGATAGGCTACAAGAAGAGAAAATAATAGTCAAAAAGAAAAGCTCGTAGTGACGGCTGTAGAGGGCCTAATGAGCGGCTGGAAAACCTTGCTTTGAGGAAATTCAAGCGCTTTTGTCTGGTGGGCCGCCCGCCCACTTTTGCCATTTGGCCCGCCATACACCATCCTCCATCAAATTTAGCTCTTTCTCAAAACTTTTGTTAAATGCTCCCTTTGCCTCTTGTTAAATACTCCCTTTGTCTCAAAATATAAACCATTTACTGAATCAGGTAAGAGACAATCGAGAAAACTAAAACATCTTAGTAACTAAAGAAAAAGAAAGTAAAAGGGATTCCTATAGTAGCAGTGAGCGAAATGAGAGGAGCCTAAACCGTGAAAACTGGATTGTAGGAAAGCAATACAAGCATCATGCTGCTAGGCGAAGTGGCAGAGTGCTATGCCCTGGATGGCAAGAGTCCAGTAGCCAGAAGCATCACTAGCTTACGCTTTGACACGAGTAGCATGAGGCACGTGGAATCCTATGTGAATCAATAAAGACCATCTTGCAAGGCTAAATACTCCTGGGTGTTTCAAAATATAAGTCATTTTGAGTATTTCAATGAGTAATGAATGATATTTTTTCAATGTTACCCTTATTCACATTAGATACAATAATTACCTTCACAAGTTATCTTTGGTTCTGAGATAAAAGGTACTTTAGTCAAACTATCGTACGTTTTGTTATAATTTAAGAAAATTGATTGCTTTCTTTAATTTTATATAAAAAATTTAAATGACTTATATTTTGAGACATATGGAGTACTTTATAAGAACATCAACAACCAAATTCTAATTAATATGGAATTTACTATATGAATCTTTTGTTTTTATTTATAATTGAATCCGTCTTAGTATCAAAAAGTTAGCACGATGATAAATTTAGAAAAAAGAATTTTTGAGATCAACGTATGTAAATATAGAGAGTTTATTTTGAATTTTAACAGGACCAAATAAGGAAAAAAATATTTAAAACTAAAGGAAATTGAGGGGGAAAAAAAGAAGGTAAATTGACCCTCTTTGGCTTTTAAATTGCATAGATCCACTATTTTTTTTTTTTTTGACGAAATGCATAGATCCACTATTGAAGAAATAGATATTTTAAGACATTTCTTCTCCACGTGATTCTAGGTTTTACTTTTTTTTCCCGGTTTAGGACATTCGAATATTGATATTTTTCTTCTTTTTATATGTAGGAAAAATGATAAAAATGATTGAAAGATTTTAAAGTTGTGTTCGACGATGACTTTTATGTAACAAGATGCTAAACGCTATTTTTTATAGTGTTCATTACCGTAGCATTTGAACTAGATTTTAAAGGTTAGAGGTTAAAGGTAACGTTTTGTGAAAAGTTAACTTATGTAACGTTTAACTTTCAAATATTTCATGAAAAACTACTCAAACAGTCAGTAACTAAACGCTATTAAAATAGTTAACAGATATCAAAATAACTAATTTTGCCAAACATACCATAAATTAATAATACAACAAATTTAAACCTTAAGACTTAGATGTTTGGATCACTTCCAAATCATCGTTTGGATAAATGTAGAAATTTTTTAGGCAATATTAGAGATTGATTAGTTTAAAATAATAATATAATGAAATAAATTTGTAGCATTGTTCTATAAAATTTTATTCTACCACCATGCATGGATTTGTTCATTCATGTGCCATAAAATACCAAGCTTAAACTATCATCAGTTTTTAAAATTGCCATTGTTGCTTGTCGTTTCAAATGGGAGGCCAATGAAAAATAAAAGTTGAAAAGGGCTGAATTTTTTATGATCATGAATTTTATGCAAATTTTTTTTTAAAGCAAAATGAAACTTGTTTCATTAATTATTATAATAGGGCAACAAACAGTATGAAACACTATTCCATACTTGAAAACGAGCATAGAAATAGGATGCTCAAACATCTATATTCGCTTGTCTCTTAATCCATCTAACAACCACATTTGGTGTAGAGACTAATAAAGTTCTATAATCATTCAAAATTAAACCGAATTTAGAGTCATCTAATCTATTTGAAACCAAAGAAAAAAAAAAATGAGAGTTTGACAATTAATAAATACACATCCAAGAGAAAGTTCTACAATCATTCAAAAGTATACCGAATTCAGAGTCATCTAAATTATTGGAAATCAAAGAAAAAATAAGCAATCACTCTATTCCAATCAACATCGGTAATTATGTTAACTTTATAAAGAACTATTAGTAGTAATTTCATAAATTAATATTTTATGTCATTATTTTCTTTATAACTATTTAAAAATTAGAAATAAATTATAAGAAATATTTAATTAATATTTTTTTTATTTATATGATGTACTAAAATAAAAATAACAAATTGGGCCTTTGATCTACACTTCTACTTCTATTTGATAATACAATAAAACGTCCCAATAACCATTTGCGCAAAACACATGGGCACAGGTTAACAAGCCCAGTCCAAAGCCCAGAGTCATGTATCCATCCACAACTCTTTCTCGCGCTCTCAGATTATCTTTATCTTCCTTCCTCCATTTGATCCTCCATTAATGAAAAATGAATCTCCACATAATCCATCAGTATCAACCCCTGTTTTTCCATATTTCCCCAGTTGCCCCTCCTCATGACATCTCCAGTGGACTCAAATCCCCTTTCACAAAATTTACGTCTCTTTCTTCCTCAAATATCTTGCCAATTTCTACCTTTGGACCCGCCAGCTTCAAAATTTCTTGTGTTTCGAAAGCTGAAGCTTCGTTTTTCAATCGTAAAAAACAAAAACGAGAAGATGATGATGCAATCAATGCAACAGAATTCGAGGACTTGGCCCAAGACGGTGTTGTTTACCAGAATACACTGAGATTGGTAGAGTGCTCCATGTTTGCTGCTGTAACTGGGCTCGTGTATTTCTTGAGCAATTCCCTCTCAATTGAGGTTCGATTTTGATTTATTGGACTCCAATTGATATTGGGTATTTGGTTTTTTCTTTTGGTAAAGCGGGTTGCTTGATTTGATTATAGACTCTTGAATTTGGTCCTTCATTTATAATCTTTTAAGTTCTTAAAATTCTGGATTGTGAAAATTGATGAATGGAGATTTTTTTTTTTTTATTGGTGTTTATACTTTACGCATTCCATTCTGTTAGTAATTGTAATAAAATTATGCATTTTCTGTACTGTCTCTCTTTGGTTGGGAGTTAGTTGTGTGCAATGGTGTCACTGCCCTTGCGGGTCCTTAATACGTTTTTTTATGCTTATTTTATCCAGAAAGTGAAGAAGAAGGAAATAGATTTTTGATATTTGATTTGGGATTTCTCTTTTTTGAAGTTTCATAAACTGTTTCTTTGCATTGTGCTATACTTGTATCTTAGAAGGGGTTGCTTTTGGACAGAATTACTTTGGATGCTTTTTTTCATTACCAATAGTAATATCTTCAATGAGATGGGGCGTTGCAGCTGGGAGAAAAACAATGGTTTGTAACCTTCTATGGTTTGCATTTTTCAAATCTAAACCTTGTTGATTCTCATAATTATTGCATTATTGTTGGACTGATGTTGCAGTGTGGCAGGTGGCAACGGCTATGCTTCTATTTGTCTTATCTGGTCCCTTAAAAGCTTTAACATATCTGGTGAGAGAACTTTTTATGAAGTGTTGATTGTGTTTTGATTGATGTTCATGTGTGGTGATCTAGTTGTAACATTAAATGTTGTGGCATGTCCTAGAACTTGGCCAGATATTAGTAGCTTTCAATTTGAACTAAATCCTACTGTTTTAGGACCATACTTTGAAATTGCAGTGGTCTTCATGTGTCTTAGAAATGGGGCTGTCTCTAACATTGCATATCTGCAACATCACAGATGTGGTTGCAGCTATCACAGCACAATATATTTTGTTTTTCAAATTTTGCCTAAAATACATAGATTTAACTAAAGATTTAGGAACGCTAAGTGTAAAATGGATTAATAAGAATGAAAGTATAATTGTATTTATTATCTATCAATCAAGTTGAAAGCAAAACCAAGTAAATAGTAAAGAAATTTCAAATCTTGTCATAGAACCACACAAAAGGTATCATAAAGAAGAAGGCTAAAAACGTTATGATTTTTTAACTTATATTTTGGGAGTCCTTTATTCTTTTCATTTCCATTTTAATGAAGTTTTGTGCGCCAGTGTTTCATCTTAGCAAGCACAATCAAATGTTGATCTTTAAAGTTGCAAGAGATTTGGGTTGTTTAGCATAAAATAGGAGCGAGAAACTTAAAAGACCTTTGATTTTCGTTGGATAATGGGGGAGGGGAAGGTGACTACATGATTAAGTAATGGGCTTTAACTCTAATTGTTTGCTACCTCTGTTAAATAACAGGAAAGATAAAACCCATTAAGTAATGGTTGTTACTTTACATAACGTCATTATTTGATTATCCATGGTTAGTGGAATGAACGAAAGAAGTAAAGTTTCATACTCTTGACTTAGTTAAAATTTGGATTCCAATCATAATAACAATGACAAGGCATTAGTTTATGAGCATATTAAATAAGTTTGCAGAAGTGTACTTGAAGTTATATTTGTTGAAACCTCAAGATGATTTGTGAACTACCTTAATACGCCTGCCTTTCTATTAATTCATAATTTAGTCGTTCTCTGCAAATAGCTGACAATGTTTGTGTTTGTGCTTCCTTTTTTCAGCTAACACATGGAATACTTGGTTTCACAATGGCTTCATTGTGGAGGTACTTGTCATTGCTTTATAATTTCTACTTGTTTTTGCTTATCTATCGAATATCTCAATTTTATCTAATATTTAAGTGACAATAATATATTAAAAAAATATCACATAATGTTTATTCCTGAAATAATTTTGTCATAATTTCATTCCTTCAACTGTTGACAGTTTAACACATTGATTTGTACTTTCCTTATCTGAAAACTAATTTTCAAATTCTCATTAGCATCGGGCTAACTGGATTTGGTAAAAGTTACATTCTTTAGTGATCCATTGTCATATGAGTTTAATTAGTGGCTTTGCCATTATGATACCAAAAATGAGCTTTCAGCTACTCTTATGACATATAATTAATAATTATATTTAAAGCAAACCCTATCTAGAGAACAAAAACATGAGACCATTTTATTTTAAATTAATCAGTCACAGTAATACTTGGTGGATTTTTTTGTTTTTGAATCTTTTCAGGTTGAGAGCAGATTGGGGTCTTTCGATATTTTTGTGCACAATTGTAGTGTTTGCTCCCTTTGGCCTTAGACTTCCAATTTTCTTGTTTTCAAAATTTGCATTTATCGACACATTCTTAAAATGCAGGCTCGATCAATTGGTGCCATGGGCTATTTATTTACATCTTCATTCTTAATAAGAGAAAACATACTTACTTTGGTAAATGTCTACTTCTGACTCCTTGATTTTCCTTTACTCTGCGTCACTGCATCAGCAGTTTGGTTATGAAGTTCTTTAATTTTCTTGCAGATTACCATAAACATTCATGCTTCTCTGACATTAATATTTACTGCCATTGGTGTCAATGTGATTCCGTCAATGGAAGTGATATATGCTATATTTGGGATTCTGGTAACTTTAGCTATCCCTTCTCTCCGTGATTTCCTTCTCGTTCTTTTTAAAATAATTATGACAATATATTTTCTAATCGCCAAACAGGTATTGCTAAATAGTGGATTCTTTGTTTTTTTGCTACACCTTTTATATTCTGTGTTCCTCACACGGCTTGGGATGAAAGATTCATTGAGATTGCCAAGATGGCTTGAGAAGGCCTTATAAATTGTAAGTCATTCACATGTACATGGTATCATATTCCTGGCAACACACAAGTCAAGAGTGTTGCCTCACCTAGATATATCTATACTAGTTTTAGGGCTTAGTTGAGTTCAATTGCCACAAACAGAAATTCTTGAAGTTAAGAAGGGTGACCTCTTATACTGCAACACAAACAGACAATCATACGCTACCAGCATAGTAGCTAATTTCAGTTTTTTCATTAAACCCTAGTGGAACACTTGGATAACAAGCTAGATTGTATTGAGCAGAGTTCAATGCCTTTTGTTATGTATTTAAATTTATCTGTTGTTATTAAGTTCGAATATACTTGATAAATTGAACTCCTGAAGTTGTACTAAGCTCAGTAAAAGCGTATAATGGACTATTCTTTTAATTGGTCATTTGATTCATTTATCTAGTTTTGAGAGAGACGTTCCAATTTCATAAAGTTTGAAGCAGGATTTCCTGGAATCTTTTTTTCTTGGTTAATCTCCTTTATCATCATTTATTGAGCTCTGTGACATGTTAGTGTTTCCTTTTGTTTTTTTTTTTTTTTTTTTTTTTTTTTAGATGGCACCATCTTCTTTTAATTTGGTCATAATTTGATTCATTTATCTTAGTTTTGAGAGAGACGTGTTCCAATTATTCGAATAAAGTTTTATCATGCATTTCCACGATGGAATCTTTTTTTCTTGGTTAATCTCCTTTATCTCATTTATTGAGCTCTGTGAACATGTTAGTGTTTTCCTTTTGTTTTTTTTTTTTTCTTTTTTACTTTTTTCGAAAAAATTTCACAACCGGAATTTTAATAATCTTATCGATATATCTTCGTAATTTCTACCCCATTGCATAGTGCATTATATACATAATTCACAATTTACGCTTTCTCTAACCAATATCAGACTTATGATTAATATTTTTTAGCAAGTTTGGAAACCCGCTTGAAAGCTTCCGCCAAAACCAATTTTAGTTTCAAACACAGTTTAACGAACTAAATAATGTACATATCTAGGCCTAACAAAGAAGCATTAAATTACCCTGATTATTCAATGGTGAACAAGCTGCCATTTACTAATTATATTCCAAAGGCCCATTTACTAAGCAAAGGTCCTATCATAAACTCTATAATACTCTCTTATCACAATCAACAGATTAAGTATAAAAAGAGGCTCAAGCTCCATCTTTATAAAAAACTCAACAAAATTATAGACCAATAAACTATTGGACGGTTTTGCATCCCTCCAGCTACTCTTTATGTTGATTTTAAATAAAATAATTGTAGTAACATCAATGGTTGGAACCAGATGTGTTGCCTCTGAAAATCACAACGTATAACATATACCCACAATCATCATTAGATTTTTTTTTTTTTTTTTTTTTTTTTTTTTTTCAAATTTCACAACCGGATTTATATATGATATTTTGTATTTCTCCAATTGCATAGTGCATATATACATAATCACATTTCGCTTCTCGTACATTCAGATATGATTAAATATTTTTAGCAAGTTGGAACCCCGCTGAAGCTTCCCAAAACAATTTTAGTTTCAACACCATTTAACGAATAAAAATGTACTTTAGCCTAACAAAAGCATTAAAATTACCCTGATATCAATGGTGAAAGCTGCCATTACTAATTATATCCAAGGCCCATTACTAGCAAGCCTCTAAACTCTATAAACTCTCTCTCACATCAACTGTGTATAAAAAGCTCAAGCTCCCATCTTTAAAACTTCAAAAATATAGCAATAACTATATGACGGTTTGCATCCCTCCAGCCTACTCTTTTGTGATTTTAAATAAATAATGTATAACATCAATGGTTGAACCAGATTGTGTGCCCTGAATCCAGTTACAACCCCATCATCATTGTTAACCAAAAAAGATACAACTACCAAATCATCAATTTTGCTGCATTGCTCCTAACCCAGCTGAATCGTAATTGGGCAAACAGATTTCGCGTCCATCAAAAGCAGTCAACCACTGAAATATAGCATTGAATATTAATAATTATAGAATTTTGAGAAGTTATAAAGAAAATTTCAACAACCATAGTTAATGAGGCTGTACCTAAAAATAAGAATCTGCATTTTCAAGCTTCTTTCCTAGTTATCCTGTCAATTTAGAGAGAGAAAACGAGTCAGTAAGCAAGGTCCTGTCTTTTGTAGGAATGCAAGAGGAAAATCAACCCTTACTTCTCAATGGTAAATAAACACGATTCAGAATTTAGATTTTGACTAAAAGAACCATGTTTAGTACATCCCAACGAAGCAAATTCTCACCTGAAACAATTAATGCCCAAGGCCGTTGTGATTTCATGAATGACTGACGTAGCAAAATGTAAATATAGTCCCACTGAGGTGGAAAAAAAAATTCTTTAGCATAAAATATAAGAATATCACAGAATATCACAAAAGAGAATAAAATTACATCTATATCTCAAAAACTATATCATTTCAAAGGATTTTCATTAGCAAATCGAATTTACTTCATATTCTCAATAGAAATAAATTCATGTAACATGCCTGTGAATAAACAGTAACCAAGAAGGACCCAGAACTCATCTACCAAAGGAACTCTGCAACCAAAAAGGTATAATTACTCTATGACAGCCAATTATTAAAAGAAATGTCTATTGTTACAAATCAGCAGCTACAATCAAACTACCACATACCCATCATTCAGTCTGGCTGTGAGTGCATTTGCGATGGCAAATGGTAGATATAATAGAGACTGCAGCAATTAAAAAACAAAGAATTCAGTTGTCTGATTCACCCAGTAATTAACTGAATATATGTTGTAGATATAAAAAAGGCTGCGGAAACTAAAACAAACCCACAGCAATACCCCGTTTGCAATTGAATGGAATTTTACAAGCATACATAAATATTTCATTGAAAGCAATCCTGCACTTTTTTATTACAGAATAGTCTGAACAAAGTATTTATGCATGACTTTCAAACTCGCACCAACTTTTAATGCACATAAACCACCTTTTATATTAAATGGTTTTCAGCATAGATAGTAGAGAATCCAAAGCTACATACCATGCACATATTAGTTTTCAATCCCTTTGGTTCATCACACAAGTGGGCGAGAATCATCCTTCCCTGTCAAAAGAAACTCTCCTCAGAAACAATATATGAAGGTTAATTGTCCACTGCAGTTCGTTGAATTTAGAAAAGAATTCTAAAAAAATTATTATTGTAAATGCCAGAGATTAGATGCCTCTTTTAAGCACCTGATCCTTCATCAAAGTAAATTTGTGTACGATTTGGCACTACAATATCTTACAAACCAAAAAGTGGCAAATATTTTACCAGATCCATGCCCACCTTAAATATTAAGCTTAAAGTTAAATGCTATTCTAACCTGAGATAAACCTGGAAATCATAGCATCAGGCGGGACATAACAAGTAATCTAAATGTCTTCGAATCACTATTTTAAATTGAAACAATGCAAAAATAACCCAAAAATTAATTGCAATAAAGCTGAGTGACCTAACTCATGAACAAAATTTCCAAACCCATTAGATGATGACATATACAACAACCACTATACAGCATTTGGAGATTATCGCTGTCATATATATATATGTATACCGAGCTATTAAAATTTTGAAAAAAAAAAAAAATAAAAAAAAAAAGAGCCATGTCTTACCACAAGAAACCCAAAAGCAAGTCCAGTTCCCAGTATAACAAAATGAGGGTACTTCCCCATTATATCAGACGGAGACAAATAATCCCTGCATAAGATGTAGGATCCTCAATAAAGACCAATATGAACCTCAAGAAATGACATTATGCAAGATAATGTTTCAGGTTAAGTCATACCATACCAAGACGCCTCCTATAAGCACTACAAAAGGGTAAAGCTGACAAGAAGAACCAAGAATAAGGCATCTATCAAGCATAATTATAATCAAGAAATGCATGTTCCAGAATTTACAGATTTACCATGGCTAATGCCAGTAACATGCTGCCTTTTCTTGACTGTACAACCTTGTAGACATTGGACACGCTGCAGAAAAAGGTCATATTGCAGAAAAGCACCAACATTACATAAAGGAATTCGAGCAGACCTTTAATCTAACAGCAATCATTATAGTGGTATATATAACATAATACGACCTTTAATGAACCCGATGTGAAAAATTTCATGCTAAACATTTGGGCATGTAGCATTGTAGTTTAAATTCAAGCCAATATGGAAACAGCAAAAGCCACAACACCCATCACCCCATTGGATAGAGGAGTAGAAAATAAAAAAGAAAGCAATAAAACAAGGGACAAGTAGCAATAAACAATTTCAGGAGAACGAGCCTAGAAGTGGCCAGATGAGAACAAAAAACATCATGTTTATGATTGTCAAAGTAAATTAATATAAATTAGACATGCAAAAATGACATGAAATTTTCAGTCACTTAAGAAATGCTTAAATGCTTACTTGAATGAAATGGTTGGTATAACACCAAAAGCTATCATGAAGAATAGCACAGCTCTGTAAGTTGGGATTTCTGAAGTAAAAAATAAAAGAGTCAGTCAAATTACGAACATAAGACAGCTGCATATAGAAAAATAATTACATAAAACAAGTAAAAAGTTAACAAGGAAGTACTAATTGACATTTTAGTGCTAAGTTGAGCAATAAGGATAGAGATGAATCGATAACCAGATAGCAGTGATTGTTGTAATAATGCATTATTCCAAAAGCAATCAATAGAAAACTTAAAAAATCAGTACAACAGAGCATTTTAGTGCAAGAATTCCAGCAACTTAATGGCATCTGACTTCAAATCCTTAACCGATGGAAATGAAAATATTCCAGATGGGGCTGTAGAAAATCCAATATACCATGAAGAATGTCCAGAAATGACATATAATGTGAAACGTTGCATGCGTATAAAAAAATAAGGATTCATAGGAGAAACTCTTCCTCCAGAATACATTGTATCATTACCATAAATCATAACTAAATGTTGCATGGTATTTCATTCTCATAGAGACTCTACCAAGAAAAACTAAAACAGCATTTCAGCAACTTGGGTATGTCTTTGTGCAGAGCTTGATTAAACTAAACTTTAGTCATCCTAATTGAGAGTGTGTAGTGGAAAAAATAAAGTAGAAGGTGAAGCGATCAATTGGAAAAAATTATAAATGTGCACAAATCACTTATGCTATCATTATCAACTAAAGAAACATGCATAAAAGATGATAAAAATAAGGATAGCATACATCACCATCATTCAAAAAAAAAAAAAAAAGAATAGAAAAGAAAACACACATAAAATGTAAATGCATTTTACATTCCAAATATCACAGAATTTTCAAAAATGAGCACATGAAAATCACATTCCTAGGTTTAAGGACATTATACGACAAAAACACAACAAAAAAACTCCAGCTTAAGGCATCTAACATATTTTACTTCAAAGATATAATGGTCGATCAGAATTTTCATGGAAGTTGTAAAGCATGTTTCTACAAGAGGAAGGGCCAGAGGTGAGTTGAGGGGTTAGTGGAGAGAGGAGAAGCACACAGTACATCATTACATGAATTACAGAAGATGCCAAGAAATCCATAATTCTTACCACTAACAATTGGCACCCAACTTAGAAAGGGTAAAGACTTTCCGAAGTGATGAATCCACCACTCAGCGCCTTAAGATGAAAACAACTTAAGTTATAAGTAAACAGAAAGAAGATAGAGGAAAACAGAAGAGATAGGTAATAATATGATGTGATCAAGAAACTTATAAAGGTACATTTACGAATAATTTTAAGCACAACAAAGGGAGTAGAAAGACTATACCAACTATTGCTGTGAAAAAATGCGCCACATATATAATCATCAAGCCCTCTGTAGGTCCATTAATTGCAGGAAGGATAAGAGTATTTGTGAAAAAGCTAGATCAAAGGAAATAAAGTGCAAGTTACCAATAACACATCCAAAAGTTACAGCAATGACAACTTGGGCTAAACAAAAACAAATGACAGAGAGAAATGAAATGAAACCTATCTAGTACCATACTCTTGCATTCAATTCATTAAAAATAAAGAATGAAATTTTTAAACCACTTACTGTTCCCATGTTGCACCATAAAATGGAACGGCTGAAATAACCCAAAACCAGAAGGTGTCTCTTCCACACATGGCAGTACTACCAAAAGCCATGCTTTCAAACTGGGAATAACCAATAACAAGATGTTAAAAAAAACTACACTTGCTAGAATCAATAACCAATGATGGAAAATACATACTGCACATGCAAGCGCATCACATCCTGCAATAGATTGGAATAGCAAAAAAAAAATATTTCAGCAACGCTTGGTAATATTAAATATTAAAAAAAAAGGAAAATCATTTAATAATAAAAGAAAAATCACCATGGTCAAAAAGTTCTCCTAATGGACTTGATGAGTTTGTCCGCCGTGCTTGCTTCCCGTCAACAGCATCAAAAGTCTGAAATTGTTGAGAGGTCAGTAAAAGCCATAACAGAAACTCAGTATGTCTTCTACAAACGAAAGTATAACACAAATTATTATTAATTCAGGAGGCAAATGAGAATCAGATTCACCTGATATAAAAATAGAAGTAATCCATGTGCAAAATGAACCCATCTTGGTGGTGCTGTATCCAATTGAGGTGAATATAACTGGGATCCAAATGTAAATTAGAAACTATAAAAAAGAAAAACTTAAATCAAACAACTAGTTTTCTACAAAATTTACAACAAAGAAAATCCTGCTTACATAGCCAAGCAGTGCAGATGTAACTAAGAACATGAATCCTGTAAGAGTGATCTAAAAGACCCAAAGCAGAAAAGGTTAGCAAACAATAGCAAAAAAATTTCATTAGACAAGTGAATGCCACAAATCAAAGTACAATGAGCATATTATCTCACCATGTTTGGTCTGTATAAGATCCGGAGACAAATATGCAAAAAGGGGAAAAAAAAAAAGACAAGATTAGAATATTAACAAATAAGAACAAATCTTTCTCTAAGAAGAATCTAACGTGAAGCATAAGCATGGATAAACTGTAAAAAGTCCCAAAACCTTCCATGCACATTCAAATCATGAAATATTCTTAGAGAAATGAACAAGATATCTTATTATAATGCGTGTTTAAGAAGTATCAAAGTTAGGCGCATAAGCCAAAGTTTATGTAGGTGGACCATCACAAATAAAAGCTAAACATGACAAACCTTGTTATGCCAGACATATAACAACCAGGGATACCAAGAAGCATAAAAAATAAAAAAATAAAAAAAGAAAAAAGAAAAAAGAAAAAAAGACAAATAATGAGGGCCAACTGGTGCATAGTTTAAATAGGGTCAATTAGCATGCAGCTTTAGCACCAAATTCTCAATTTAGTTCAACAGTGAGAAACTGGGTTATGACCATGTGTTTCATCAACAAAGCATTCACATAGTAAATTTCAAAGCTTATTACACTACACAATATTAAGTAGGAGCACTTCCAAAACATTTGTGGATACATCAATAAAAGCTCAAAGACAAAATCAACCTTAATTCCTCATTCCAGTCCCCAATTCAAAAATCCACATAGTTAACTCCAGAATTAAACCATTTGAGACTGAAATCAATACCCATTATCAATACTCATTTTCCTCTATTCACCAGCTTAACCTATGCTAGAAAGAACTTACATTTGAATCCAACATCAACTGGTGAACATTGAAAGAGGTCCACTTCAATAAATTAAATCAACCCAACCAAATAAACAATGCAGAAAATATGAAAATAGTACTAAAAAATCCAAAAACATAAAGAATGTACTCACGGCATCCAAAGAGGAAAGAAGTTAACAAATCGGCTCCAAAAGGGTTGCAACACATATTTAGCAACATAAGAGTGATCAACTCCACTGTACTTATATCTATGAAGTGCTGCTACTCCATGAGACCCTATATACCCCATTCCTCTGCAAAAGAAAAATCATTATGAAAAAAAAAAGAAGAAGAAAATAATCAGAAATATTGCGTCGAAAACCTGATGAAGCGTCACTACAACCTGAACCAAAATCAAGAATTAAAAATGATAACATATTTAACAGATTTCAAGAAACTGGCGAAAGGCAATAAATGGAGAAGCGCTAACCTTGATTTGCTACTAAGAGCAATGACTATGAAATTGGATTGACAAAAAGCACAGATCTAACGAGCAAATAAAAAGATTTCTGAACGAAAATCAAATTGAGGATTGAAAAAGAAGCCTAAACCGGTTAGAATGAATAGATCCAGAGGAATCTGGGGAAATTTTTTTTTTTTTTTTCCTTTTCAAGAATGAAACTTTTGGCACGAACGGGCAAAAGAGGAAAAAGGCAAAGAGATTTTATTTATCTCCCGCCCTAAAGCAAGGAGTATTAGGTTCTCTCACAAATAAAATGGGAAGAAATTTGATGCTTGCTCTCTTTGACGTCTCTTTTTCCTCTCCTCTCCACGGGGTCGTTTTAGAGCACAGATAAATATTCCATGGGTCCCAAAATTACAGTCCAACTTATTCTTCACACAATTAAAAATAAATATTTATGATTATAACTTTATAAATTTTTGGCTTAGCTAGTTTCGACAATTTTGAATAGACAAGTTTGAGCCGTGACGATCAATCCATTGAATGTTCTTTATTACTGAACTACTCTACTTAGATTATTATTATTATTAAAACTTGTTTTCAAAATATTTGTTACGTCGTAATTTAATATGTAATATAATTATGTTATTAAGTATATTTAATTTTATTAATTAGTTTTTTTTAAATAGTTAGTATCTTATTTGAATTATGTATTATTTATTTCAGGATGTGAATTCATATCCTAATCTGGTCCAATCCAATCCGCTTATAACATATGAGTTTAGGCATTCGTTGGATTGAATTAGGTTAACAAGGTTAAGTACTTTAAACCAAGTAACTCAACCCGATACAATCTACTTGCAGCCCTAGTATTCAAGGCTCAAAATTAGCTCGACTTAATAGTTTTAACTTGATCGATTTTAAAATTCACTCAAAATGGTTTTAAGTCAATTTGAACCCTTAAGCAATAAATATATTACCTCCGTTCTATAATATTTATCACATTTAAAAAAATAGTTTGTTCTAAAATACTTTTCACATTTATGGTTTTGAATAGTAATAAATATTTTTTTCATGTTTACCCTTTGTATATAACCAATAATTATTACTTCAATTTAATGATTTTTTAAGAGAAGTAATATTAAATTAAGGGTAATATAGTCAATTGGGAAGAAATTTGATTTGCTTGCTCTCTTTGACGTTTTCTTTTTCCTCTCCTCTCCACGGGGTCGTTTTAGAGCACAGATAAATATGTGTACCGATGGAGCATGGTCTCCACAATATTACAGGGATCTCGAAACCTCTATTCTTCACCACAATTAAAAATAATATTTATGATTATATACTTTATAAATTTTTTGGCTAGTCTAGTTTCGACAATTTGAAATTAAGGACAGTTTGAGCCGTGGACGATCAATCCATTGGAATGTTCTTATTACTGAACTATCTACTTAGATTATTTATTATTTATCAAAACTTGTTTTTCAAAATAATTTCATTTACGTCGTAATTTAATACTGTTAAATCATAATGTATTGTTATTTAAGTATCATTACATATTTATTAAATAGTTTTTTTTGTAATTAGTTAGTATCTTATTTGAAATAGATGCTAATTATTAATATTCAGCGGATGTGAATTCATAATCGCCTTAATCTGGTCACAATTCCAAATCCGCTTAAAACATATTGAGTTTTTAGGGGCATTCGTGTGTAAATGGGGACATTTAATAGGTTAAATCAAGGTGTTAAGTACGCTTTAAGAAGATGAGACACTAACCCCAGAAACAGAGATACTACTTGCAAGCCCTAGTCAGTTTTCAAGGGCCCTCAAAATTAGCTCGACTTCAAATCTGTCTTAACTTTGATCGTATTTTTAATAAAAAATTGGTGACTCCAAAATGGTTTAAAGTCTAATTTTGGAAGCCCTTAAGCAATATAAATAATATGTACCTCCGTTCTATGAATATTTTTATCACATTTATAAAAAAAATAGGTTTTGTTCGTAATAATACTTTTCACATTTATGGTTGAGGTTTTGAATATAATAAATATTTTTTTCATGTTTCCCTTTGTATAAATAACCGAATAAGCTTCATTATACCTTCAATTTAATGATTTTTTTTAAGAGAGAAGTAATAATATAATTTAAAGGAGTTCAAAATATAGTAGCAATTTCTTGGTATATAACCAATAATTATTACTTCAATTTAATGATTTTTTAAGAGAAGTAATATTAAATTAAGGGTAATATAGTCAATTTACTCAATAATTTATTGTAACTTACACAAATTTTATAATTTTCTTTAAAAAATATAAAATTTCAAAATTTTTTATCATTAAGACTTGTTATATAATACTAGGGGGTCCATTGAAAGTATCAGCTTTATTGCAAGGGCAAAGCATCATTTGCTAAAGCAAAATTACATTATTTGATGTTTTGTATTCACTTTCATTATCACTTTATGCCTCCCCTTTGAACTTGTAAAGTACATTTTCTTACAATCTTTTAATATTTGTGCGGTTGTCCCATTTTTTCCTTATATTATGGAACGAGCATCAATATCTAACGACATTTTCTTTCGTGTCATTTGGGTTAAAAAAAAAACAGTTGAAAATTGACGGCACGCTTCTTGTAATATCAGGACCATGCCAAGCGTATGTTTCTTATATACCTTTTATTTCACGAAAGCACCATATTTAATATGAACTACGTCGGCATTTGGTAAAATTGAAAAATAAAGTGATATTTTGATAAGTTATTATTATTATTAAATAATATGAAATTATTAAATGAAAATTTTAATTTTAATTTTTAAATATTGAATGATATTATCAAATATATTTTTATTATAAATCAATTCTTATTACAATATAAATAAATATTTGTTTAATTTTTAAATATTGAATGATATTATCAAATATATTTTTATTATAAATCAATTCTTATTACAATATAAATAAATATTTGTATTTTATTTGAAATATTTATTTTTTGAAGCTTATACCAATTATATTCGGACAAGCGATTATTTTCAGTTATCCTACACCAGTTATTAAGCATAATTTAAAAATACATATTTTATAAATATTGTAATCTATTATTACTATACTGTGTAAAGAATATGTGATTGATTCTCGCATAGAAACAAACACACAAGACAATACCCAATTACTTATTCCTTAAGTTAAGACATTGAATATTATTGAGGACAAATAATATTTGTATCCTTATGTTTTCATGTAATTAATTACTTTTATCATTTTATTTTAAAAATTACATTATTTTTATCTTTATAATTTAGATTTCGTCTATTAAATTATCATTTCATCTATTATTTAAGATTTAAATCGTGAATTACTAATGAAATTACAACACTAAGCCCATATGGATATATGCATACAGGATTAAAAGGAAAAAATTATATTTAAAAAATTATATTTTTATCTCTATATTTTATATATACGAGTATAAAAATTGAAGAGTCCAATGCATTTGAATTTTGAGTTATGGCAGTTGCCAGTTGTATTTTCTTGTGGTTATTAGCAAGCAATTCAACTGGCCGTGCACACGTTTTGATGTGCATTGTTCTCATAATCTGTCTCCTTCCCTTTCTAATTTTCTCCATCCTTTGCTTAACTTTGTGTACTGTGGATATGGGTCGTAGGCAAGATAAGCAAGATGCATTGCGGATATGGGCTTAGTTCAAGATTCTTTGACTCATTGTTTCAGCAACCAGAACAAACGAATTGTCGTTACTTAGAGCCACCCCATTTGGTAATGCTAAGCCTTTGAATAATCTTGCACTTGTGTCTGAGCCGTTTATTATCCGCATATATATATATATATTCCCTACAAGAACAAATTGAATTTAATTAATCGAAAGGTAATTTTTGTGTGCAAAATATTTACCTTCTTTGGAAGTTACTGCTACTATCTGCAAAATAAACTGCTACAGTTCTTGTGTCAATCGACATCTATGCCATTAGTGAACCGAAAAGGGACCCCTTCAATTCTGAGACATAGACAGACAGTTGATGGTATGAATATGAATGCCATCTTTTCAGTCTTTCATTTTATATTTTATTTTCTTTTTTTTTTTTGAAAGAATATTTTATTTTCTTTTGTCAACACAAAACAGTTATACAAGAGCTCAGGTATTAAATGCATTTTCTTTTAATAATAATAATATTAATATTATAAACTTTGAACAAATTGGCATGGTTGGTTCCTCACTACTTTTTTGCATTTAAATAGTACTTTAAATAAATTAAAAAGTCAATAGTTTTTTTTTTTTGAAAAGAAAAAAGTCAATAGTTTCAAATGTGTTAAATATGGCTAAATGTCTTGTCTGCTAACTGAATTTAGCAGGAAAATAAAATTAATAATTGAATTCATTTTTTTAATATTATTGAAAAATTTAATGATATTTAATTTTGCTAGAATTTTTTTTTTTTTTTGGAAAAATCAAACTAGAATTTCACTTGGTAGCTATTCATGGCCACTGTTCGACTCCACGGTCTTTCTTTTTTTGAAAAGAAAAAAGTCAATAGTTTTAAATGTGTTAAATATGGTTAAATGTCTTGTCTGCTAACTGAATTTAGCAGCAAAATAAAATTAATAATTGAATTCATTTTTTTAATATTATTGAAAAATCTAATGATATTTAATTTTGCTAGTATTTTTTTTTTTTTAAATCAAACTAAAAATTCGTTAATGAAAATTGTATACAGATATGAGATACAAAACATTATGTTTCTATATTTTTGTATAGGAAGCCTAATAATAAACCATTTATACAAGAATAAAACATAAAACACAATCTTAATTTGAAGTATCTGATCGAGTTGGCAGAACATAATATTTATGTCATATGCAATCGCTTGTTTCACTCGGTGGCTATTCATGGCCACTTTTCGACTCCATGGTCTTCCTACAAGTCCAATCTGATTACCTTCAAATTTCTTTATTTTATTGGAGATGAGATCTGCAGTTCTTTTTGCATAATTATCCGAAAAATAAAAGACGCTAGACAAAATCATCATAATGGTGATAATAATAACTCAGAACTAGATTTGAGGACAAAATCTGAATGTATGAGCAACAATAAATCCCAACATATAGGCAACAATAACTTAAATATGTAAACAGATCTGAGAACTATTACAAAAAAATCAAACAAAAAAAAGGGAATAACTACCGGTGAGAGCTTACCAGTGGTCGTCCGTGGAAGACTGAGAAGAGAGAGTTTTTGCTGGTATTAGATCTGCATCTTGTTAAAAAAGAAATATAATCATGCATTAATTATATATATATATATCATTGCATTAATTACTATCCAATGCTTATCATTCTCTGTGCTTACTTAGACTTTTCTTTAGGTATACTCTGTCCTTCACACGTACTTACGGTGCTATATATATAAACGGTATAACCTACTCATTAATGCTACTTCTCTGTGTTCCACGAGTCCATCCACTCCTGATATATATATTGGTTCACGTATTCATATGATTATATATCATTATTTAGAAGATCATAGTTAATTATCTTATATAGATAAGATAACGTTTATCTTGTCATTAATGTTAAATTAATATTAGATGTCTATATATATTCAATGTATTAGTAGCATATGAGTTACTCACTTCGTTTCCAAATATTTGTCATATTTGAGAAATTATTGTATTTCAAATATTTATCAAATCGGTGGTTTCACACATAATAAATTATTTTTTCTATTTTTATCTTTTTGTATATGACTAATTAAGAATAATGTAGACAATTTACTTAACAATTTATTAAGAGACTTAAAATACTCAAATTTAACATGTATTTGAGAACAGAGCGGTAATTATCTTTCTCGTGTCAAAGAGAAAAATTATATGCATTTGCATTATGATTGGAGTGTGATAAATTATGATATTATCTTACAATCATAATGCAAATGGCTAGTATAACTACACCCCAATCGTTTTATTTTCCAAAAAAAAAAAAAAACACCCCAATCGTTTCATTTAATGTCAGCCACTTGATAATGATGTATAAACAAACTGTATTGACTTTTGAAATTTGCTAAATTTTGGTATAACCAACATAAGGTTGCACAGAAGATCCAAACCACAACCCTCCATCATATTCTGCAACTTCACTAACAGAATCAAGAATCTCTCCACCATTTCCATCCAACATTTTCACCACTTTCCCATCTTCGCTAAATTTGATACCTACAGTATCATTAAAAACCCATCCTTCATTAATCATTTCCTCTTTATATTTTTGAATCTTTCCTTTTCATCTCCAAATTTTCAACCACCTTTCCCCATCTTCGCTAAATTTTGAGTCACTAACCAGTTCATTTAACAAAGCCCATCCTTCACTAATTCATTTTCCTCTTCGTTATATTTTTTTGAATCTTTTCCTTCTTCCGCTGTGTTAAACTGCAACCCAAATTCTCATTTATCGTTTCTCTTATTATTATCAGGAAGTCTTGCCAACGTTTCAGCCAAAAACCTTCTTCTTGATGTTCGATTATCGATTATTCATTATATTTATAAGGGTCGATCTGCGGATATAAGAGGTGTGATTCTCCTCTGATACTCTCTCTCCTCATGAACTACCGAGAGACACCGTAGCTTTGTCGATGTGCACCTTCGTCGCCCACCCCATTTGGTCAAACACTGCTACTACGTCCTTGAGTGGAATATATATAACGATTGTCGTTACTTAGAGCCACCCCATTTGGAAATGCTAAGCCTTTGAAAAGCACAGTCACTTTCTTGCTATTTGGATCATACTTTAATAACCTTCCACTTCTGTCTGAGCTGAGTATTGCCCGTAAATATTCCCTACAAGAACATAATTAATCACAAATCGTAAGTGAGTGCCACAAATCGTTTGGCTATAAAAGTTATAGTAGTTAAGATTCTTAGGAACAGGAGAGCTCACAAAATATTTACCTTCTTTGGAAGAAAATGCTGCTATCTGTAAAATAAACTGCTCCAGTTTTTGGGTCAATATCTAAGCCATTAGCGAATCGAAAAGGGACTCCTTCAGCTGAAGCAGCAAGCTGCGTAGGAACACCACCCATTGGCCCTACTACCAGAAGCCCATAATAAGCATCTGCAATGTACAGATCACAGGTTGCAGGATTAAATTTGAGGCCTAATGCTCTCCCACATTCTGGTTCCTTGTTGGGGTCTGTTGAGCCATCACATTCTTTCTTGTCCCTAATAATCAAACACAATACAATACAAATTCATTAATGGTGTTTAAGTTTTATATATAATTGAATCTATAGCACTTTGATAATGTTATCAGATGTTTATAATATATAGTGTCAATGAATCTTGTTAAAAAAGTTTTTATTGCTGCTATTTTTTTTTATATAAACAAGAGTTGTAATTCCGTTCGATCTGCAACTGTACAAGATTGAAATCGTTTATCATCTCAACCAACACGTATATCTTAGGTGGTAGTTTTTATTAATAACTAATTAGTTTCAAAAAAACATCAAATTAATTAGAATAATAATTATTGCCCAGATACTATAGTAATAATTACATTATTTTATCAGCAGTAATTCAAATAACAACATCAAGCAAATCCTAAGTGAGCATGTTGTATGTTGGATTCGAAGACAAGCCAATATAAGTGTTCATATATATACTTTAGCACGAACATACTATCAATTTGCTAATCTTTTTGTTTAAGATTTTCCTCCCTCAATATTTGTTCTCTCTGAATTATTAATGAAGTACTCTTCTTTTTATTATGATTTTTTTTTTAAAAAAAAAAACACTAACTGAGCAAAAATATGGTAACCAGTAATCCCATTGACCAACTAATAAAAAAAACTATGAAAAATTGAAAAAACAAAAAAAATAATGAAACATGTATATATACACGTATAAACAAATAAATGCTATTGACAGTGAACCAGCGCGAAATTAATTTTAGCAGAGGAAAAATTTATATGATGCAACCACTTGCTAGAATCAATTTAATAGGTAGAATAGCCTATATGATGTAACCACTTGCAAGTTTTCTACTCCTACTAAATATGCATATATGATGTATTTACAAATCAAACCCAACATCTATCTATCTGTCTATCATATATATATATACAAAATACCTCGATCTCGTAGCATTTGCGCGAAATGGAATTTGCGAATATAAACAGATACAACATTCGAAAATTCAATAATAGATGCAACATATATATTACACTGGTGTCTTCTATCAAAAACAAATGCCCTCTATCTCACACTCACGCCGCGAAATTAATTTTACAGAGGAAAAATTATATAGATGATGCAACCCACTTGCTAAATCAATTTATAGGTAGAATAGCCGATATGAATGTAACCACTTGCAAGTTTTCATAACTCCTACTAAATAGCATATATGTTGTATTTACAAATTCCAAAACCCAAACATCTATTCCTATCTGTCTACTTCATATATTATATATACTATAGATATATAGTATATATTATACTATAGCAAGAAATATATATATAGCAAGAAAATGAAATACTGCATGCATGCATGAACATATATACATATATATGCAATAACTTGCCTGTTGGGTGAGGAGACAGCAAAGTCTAGCCAAGACTGGTTGGATTGATGCCATTTGAGTATTCTACCATCAGAAACACCAACATATGGACCATTGCCATTGCAATCAAAGGCAAGACTTTCTGGGCCAATAACTCCAGGGAGATCAAGTTGAGTATAGCTCTTCATTACATCAGCTTCTGAAACTATTAGCAGTTTATTAGAGTAGGATATGATACCCTCTGCAGAAATAAAGAAGAAAAAAGCGACGAAGAAGAAAGAAGATAAAATTAAAGTATTCATTCTGTTGTTGATCAGAAAGAGATCAAATAATAAGATGATCCCGTTTATATAAATGAGTACTTGTATACTACTGCTTCTGCATTTATAACCATCAAAAGTCTGTGTTCTGGTAGCAGTTTACAGAATTAGGTCAACATTATGTACATTTTATTATTATTATAATTATTATTATCATTAATTCTGATACATGCAGTTGGTTGCCACTTTCAGTACTTATTACAATATAGATAGTAAAAAGATGTCGGGTATTAAAGTTGCATTTTCTTTCAATAGTAATAATAATAACAATAATATAAATTTTGAGCAAATTATTGGCCTCGTTTGTAGATATTTGCATTTATAAATAAATTAAAAGGCCAATAATTTGAAATGTAGGTAATTAAAATTATCTTGTAATTAAAAATAAAAAGGGACTGAGATATGCCTGTATGTCTTGTCTTGGCTGCTGCTTAGTGTGATAAGGATATGTAACTACCTTACAGCTGTTTCTGTTTTGAATATGTATTTGAATAGCTAGAGCTTATCTATTGTAATCTATATATACAGAAGATACAGAAATACAAATCAAGTAATTCATACAATTATATGGTATCAGAGCCTTCTAGGGTTTAATTACCAATGGCCGAAAATTCTGAGTCTTTCTCTATTCCTAATGTCTCTCAATTTCTTACATTGAAGCTAACCTCTGCCAATTACCTTTTGTGGAAGAGCCAGCTCGAGCCTCTCCTTAATGGCTATAATCTGGTTGACCATGTTTCTGATAATCCTAATCCACCGTCGGAATTGCTAAATAATGCTCCCAATCCCAAGTATCGAATTTGGTTCCAGCAAGATCAGATTGTTTTAAGCTGGATTCGGAATTCTCTTTGTGAACAAATCCTTTCCCAAGTCATTGGCATCAAAAAGGCGAAAGCAGCTTGGGACAAACTCACCACCATTTATTCAACTGGGTCCCGTACCAAAGTACAGCAGCTCCGCAAACAGCTCCGGCGATTGGAAAAAGGAACCGATACTGTTGATGAATACATGCATCGAGCAAGAGATATCTCTGATCAACTAGTAGCTCTGGGTTCTCCTATTTTTTACGAGGATCTGATCACTGATATTCTTGAGGGATTGGGTGAAGATTTCCGACCCTTTTCCCGTTCAATTTAGGCTCGAAATTATCCCATTAGTTATGATGATCTTTACGCGTTGATGTTGTGTAACATCCTACTGAATCGAATCGTTGCATAGAGTCGAGTCGAGTTGGGCCGAACAAGAACCCAGTTCGAGCCATTTAAATCCAGAGTGTCCCCGCAAACAGCCCTCCGCCCGAAGTTGGGTAAAAAGAGAAAACTTATTGTTTGATGGAGCCCCTGTGTGCTGTGCACAGACTCATCTTTCCCTCGACTGGGTCTCACGGCATCAGAGGAGATTTCTACATATACATCCTCAGTGTACTCTTATCTCCATGCGGCGCCCTCTATATTTGGGTATACGGTGTACGGTGAACCAATTCCTCATAAATTATCCGATGCGGCGACGAGATGACTCTCTCCCGAATGTGCCTGGAAGCCCCTGCCGTTGACTCTTCGTGGCCCTACTTTCGACCAAGCGGTGTCTACACAAGTTATTATCTGACGGCATCCCGTCTAATAACAGCTCGTCCTCTCGTATAAGCATCTTGCGCGACAGTCGTCGCTAGTCTGCATCTCTCACCTCACCACTCTTCTAAGTATCGTTGGCGACGCATCGGCTCTCGCTGATGTAAACACCCCTTCCGGCGGCTCTATGCCCGCGACGCTAGCAGGTTTTCGCGTACATGCGAGTAGACCAACTACTAATCGTCCATCCTTCGTATACATGCTTCGTACATCATATGCGGCTCCCGTCCATTCGTCCAGATGCCTCATCGCGAGATACGGACGTCTACTCCTACTCCGTTCGTAATCGAATCGTTGCATAGAGTCGAGTCGAGTTGGGCCGAACAAGAACCCGGTTCGAGCCATTTAAATCCAGAGTGGGGTAGAATGGGATGTAACGTAAATAAGTAAAAGAAGTGGACTTACTTGAATGAAACAAAAAGATCAAAGTATAAGTAGTAGGACTTACTTGCACTAAAATATAAAGTTTAGTTATTAAAATGTAATATATGGAAAATATAGGTACTATTTGGTAATTTTTAACACACAATCAAAGATAAATTTGGACTACACGAGACTTCTGTCGATCACTTGCTTCCTTCAGCCGTTTTCTGATGATTTCCACTTTCTCTTTTGTTTCTCTAACCAAATCTGGACCCAAAATCTTCTTCTCACTAAGCCTTTTCCATATCCATTTTTCATGTTGATTTAAACCACTAAATTCAACCCCCTAGAATGCTTATATTTCCCCTCCTTTAAATCCCTGAATTGGTAAATTTATGTTACGATAAATCATTAAGTAAGATTTGATCGCCGGGTTGCAATAGCTAAGAAGTAATATGCAAAATTATCATGAGCGAATGTAGGGGGTGCGGTGGGAAGGTCTGGACGTCCTATCAGTTCGTCCACGACCCACTTGTAACCTAATACTTGTTCACACCCTCACTTCATTTGTATACAACCCCGGTCACTGTCAGTGTGCTATAAATTCGCTCCCAGAGTGCCTCCGATGTCACCAGGGTCTATGCATCGTAATTAACTTCCATTGTGCATACAGTCATGTTGCCGTTAGCGCGCCCGTGTGGTGCACTCATTAAATATCCGTGTCCGTCCTTTTACTAGTCTTTTGCGTACGTAATTACATACCTCGACTCCCACTCAGTTATGACAACTACCGCTGTGTTCACTACCATTGCATACCAAATCTCATCATATACTACACAGATGCGACTACATAGCTCATGTGCTCCTGAGAAGAATCCACATTATTTTGCTGTGACACATTCGTACATTTACTGTCTCCTACGTTACGCTCATAGTCTTGTATCAGTACAGGGTGTGTGAACTGGTATTGATAAACTACGTCCTGAAGCCTCCTATCTTTCCCTCTACCATCTGTAACCGTCATTGCCTGAGCTCTAACATATAGAGTCCACCCTTATCATCTTCAGTTGTTGATTCTATCCGATGATAGATATTTTTGTGCTAACTCTCTCTTGAGGAACTCCTTTGTTTCCCACTATACTTATGAGCCATCTGCAGTAGTTATGTGATTTATTATTTATAAAGTGTGTACGTGGTTTAATAAGAAGTTGCAAAAAATTTACTACAGCCATCATGAACAGCCAAGGTTTTAAATTTCATGAAAGTATAAGATAGGTTGTGTTATACTGTTTATTTTGGTTTATTCTTTAATTAAATGTCCGGGAATGATTACCACTACGTTATACGGCCTATTCGCGAAGCGCTCCGTCATAGCGCACTCTAATGTGTGTGTGTTGTCATAGCTCTTTCTCACCTGCTACAGCTACGAATTATAATTTAACTCGTACAGTCTCATCGAGACTGCGACCGGAGCGTAATCAGCTTACAACTCTGCAGTTCATCTGTGGAAGAGCTCAGTCTTCAGGGTAGCTACTCATTTGGATATTTTGATTCGGTATCTATCCTTATCATGGCATGTACAAGGTGCACACAGTTGGCCATCTTCCATTTTGAAAATTGAGTATCATGTCTTGTAAAAATATTAATACATAATCTTATATCCTTTCCCTAATGTTATAAAATCAAAGCTTGACATCATAATCAGCATACAACTACTCGTAGCATGAAAGGACTAGGTTCAACCATAGCATGAAAGGACATAGGTTCAACCAGATTGTAGCGTCTCAGCTCGGTTCATTTGAGTTAACGGGTGGACCGGGAAGGGATGTTACATGTTGAGTGAGGAAACGCAACTTAATATGCACAAGCTTTCTATCACTTCTGCCATGTTTCCTACTGTTCAGTTTGCAAATCGGTAGTCCACTTTCAAATCTGGAAATTTCCAGAATTCTAATTCTGCCACATCTTCACGGCATTCTTCTGGTTCTTATGGCAGAGGCAGGGGTCGTGGAAGGCACACTAATTCTGGTTCTCAATCAGTTACGTGCTATAACTGTGGAGGCTCTAGGCATCTTTCGAGGCAGTGTCCATCACCCAAGACTAATTCTGGTTCTATTTTTCGCCCAAATACTCATGTTGCTGCTGGCTTCAATCTTTCATTCGCAACCTCAACAGTGGACTGTGTGATTCTGTGGATTCTGGGGCTAACTACCATTTGATTGCACAACCTGGAAACATCGACAACTTGGCTCCCTATTCTGGCACTGATAATATCACAATTGGAGATGGTAATGAAATTCCTATTTCTGCTGTTGGCAATTCTTATGTTTCTGCTAGAGATTTGAGACTTTATCTATCTAATATTCTTTGTTCTCCTCATGTTCATCGTTATCTGTTTCTGCTTTGACTAATACTAATGGAGTCTCTGTTGAATTTTTTCCTGGTTATTTTCTTATAAAGGATATCCACACGAGACGGGTCCTGTTTCGCGGCCAGAGTAAGAATGGTTTACATACCATGCCTCTTTCCAAGTTCAAACCTGAAGTTAATGTGGTTGAGTTTCCAGTTTGGCATGCTCGCTTTGCTTATGCTCATGATCGTGCTGTTACCCAAGTTTTGTCTTTCAATAATATTCAAGTGTCTAATAAAAATTCTATATTGCCTTGTCATGCGTGTTGTGTTAGCAAAACGCATAAGTTGCCTTTTTCAAATTCTTCTAGTTTGGCTAGTCAGCCTCTTGAACTCATTTGTTCCGATGTTTGGGGACCTTCCCCGGTTCAATCAATAGATGGATTTCGTTATTATGTTGTTTTCTTTGACCACTATAGTAAATACTCTTGGGTTTATTTCTTGCGTAATAAATCAAATGTGTTGCCTGTATTTATTCAATTTCGTACTCTTGTTGAGAAATATTTTCAGCAGTTGCCTATTTAAAAGTTTTCAAGTTAGATTGGGGAGGCGAGTTTCCAAGCAATTGCAGAAGTATTGGCTAGTCATGGTATCACCAAAGGGTCTTGTTCCATACACTTCCTGAACAGAAAGGGTGTGCTGAACGGAGCACAGGCATATTGTTGAAATTGGCAGAGCCCTTATTGCATCATGCTCATTCCTACCAATATTGGACATACGCATTTTTGACACAGCTGTCTTATGTTATTAATAGGCTTTTATGTTATTAATAGGCTGCCATCTACAACAAACCAAATACCATATGAAGTATTGTTCAAAATAAAACCCGATTATAATTGGCTTCGTACATTTGGATGTTTATGTTTCTCGTGGTTACAACCATATTCTAAGCATAAATTGGATCCTAAGTCAAAAAGATGTGTTTTCATGGGTTATAGTAAAAAGCATAAGGGTTATATCTGCTTGGAACCTACAACCAAGAAAATATTTATCTCACGCCATGTTTCTTTCTTTGAACAGGTGTTTCCATTTGCAGATCCAATGGTAGCCGGCCCCATGGTTCACACGCAATCAAACATGACTCCCATTTATCTACCGCCACCACCAACTTCATCTCCTGGGATTCTTGGTCAAGTTCCAATACAAACAACCACAGAGTTGACGCAGCCTGTATCTCCTCAGCCTTTGGCTGTGATTCCCCAATCAAATTTTGAGGTTGCCGAACCTGTGGCTGTTGAGGTTCCTGCTATTATTGTTCAACAAACTGCTTCATTGATGCCTTTAGTTCGTACTCACCCAATGGTTACTCGAAGTCAGACGGGGAGCTTGAAACCACGTAATTATTCAACAAGTGTGGAGGTGCCCACGTGTTCACGTGTTTTACTAAAGCAGTTTCTGATCCGAATTGGAGACATGCAATGGAGGAAGAATTTAATGCTCTAGTTCGAAATGGAACCTGGGAGCTTGTTCCGCGAGTTGGCATTCAAAATTTAATTAGGAGCAAATGGGTTTTTCGTGTGAAAACAAAGGCAGATGGCACTATTGACCGATACAAGGCACGCCTAGTTGCAAAAGGGTATACTCAACGGCCTGGAATTGATTTTACTGACACATTTTCTCCGGTTGTCAAGCCCACAACAATTCGGCTTGTACTTTCTTATGCTGTTTCTAAAAATTGGCGCATCTCCCAACTGGATGTCAGTAACGCGTTCCTTCATGGTGATTTGGAGCATGATGTTTATATGGTTTAGCCATCTGGGTTTATAGATAAAGATAAACCAGATTATGTCTGCAAATTAAGGAGATCGTTATATGGTTTGCGGCAATCACCGCGGCAGTGGCATAAACGACTTGCTCAAGCTTTAACAAATTTGGGTTTTCAGATAACAAAGTTGGGTTTTCAGAGGTTTAGCGGCTGATGCCTCTTTGTTTATTACAAGCATAATGGATTATCATGTGTTATGTTTAGTCTACGTTGGACGATATCATCTTAACAGGGAGTAGTAAATTTTTGCCGATATCATCTTAACAGGGAGTAGTAATACGAAGTTGGATTCTATTATTTCTTCTTTGAAACAGGAATTTTCACTTCGTGATATGGGAGCTCTTGACTACTTCCTGGGAATTGAGGTAAAACCAATGACACATGGTTTAATTTTAACGCAGACTAAATATATAACAGAAGTATTGAAGCGAGCCAATATGCATGATTGTAAAGGCTTATCCACTCCAGCCGCTATCATTGAGAATGTTCAAGATAATTCATCTCTTTCTGCTGAGGATTCGAATTTATTTCGGGTCATCATTGGTGCACTGCAGTATTTGTCTCTTACAAGGCCTGATGTATCTTTCTCGGTTCACCATTTATCTCAGTTTGTTCATTGTCCGAGTATCAAACACTGGTGTGCAGCAAAGAGAATTCTCAGATATTTGCAGCAAACAAAAGACCACGGGTTGCACATTACACGTAGCTCACATTTTCATATACATGCCTATACTGATGCTACATGGGCTTCTGATGTTATCGACCGCAAATCAATCTCTGGAATGGCAGTATATTACAAAATTTGATTTCTTGGGCAACGTAAGAAGCAAAAGACGGTCTGCAAGTCTTCTACGGAGCGGGTACAGAGCACTTGGGACTGTTACCGCTGAATCCACTTTGGTTGCTTTCTTTGATTAATGAGATTGGTCTAGCCAAATCCGTCTCCACAAACAATTTGGTGATGATAACATAGGAGCTACGTATCTTTCGGCAAACCGGTGTTTTCATTCTCGCATGAAGCATATTGGAGGTGATTCACTTTAGTACGTTGACAAAGTTTAGGAAGAAGTAAAATTTCGAGTTAAGTATCTCTCCAGTAAAGATCAAATCGCCGATTGTTCTTCACTAAGGCCTTGTCAAACGCCATGTCTTCACTAAGGCCTTGTCAAAACGCCCGCATGAGGTTTTCAAAGAAAAACTAACAATTCGACCTCCTTCGGGGTAGAATTGTGGGGGCGTGATAAGGATATGTAACTACCTTACAGCTGTTTCTGTTTTGAATATGTATTTGAATAGCTAGAGCTTATCTATTGTAATCTATATATACAGGAGATACAGAAATACAAACCAAGTAATTCATACAATTATACTTAGTTGGTTTCCAATGTGGTCAGTTGAGTTAAGGAGAGAAGATTGTAATTTGCTTTAGCAATAAAATGTAATTAATAATTGAATTAAGATTTTTAATATAATTAGAGACAAATTACTAATATTAAAATTAAGAATTCCATGAATTGATTATGTTAATTAATGAGTTATTAGTTGTTACGTATGACATAAACGCAGCATTAGTATTTGTAATTCCAATTGATTTCTTGATTCTTATCAAGGGAAAAATTTAAACCGTGGAATTGTAGTCTTTGACATTGAAGATTTGTGACGAGGCTTTTTCTTTCCTTTCGGTCTTTAATTATGAGGTACATATATATGAATTTCAGTTGCAGAGATGATGGACGAAGAGAGATTAATTAGTGTAGGTCCAATAGGCGATAGGAGTGAACTGGGTATTATAAAATTTTTTAGCATTTAAATTAATGACCTTTTCCAAAAATAGCAAAAGCAATATAATCTTCAATCAATTTCCAGAATATAAAAGCATATAAATCACTTAAGCATAAAAACAATCAAACATTCTTAATTAAATATTAAATCTGAAAAATTTTGTAATTCTAGTTTACTGAAACAACGTAACTCTGCATCTCAAAAATCAGTTTTTGTTCAACGTAATTTCAATCACAAAAGTTATACATTTAAGCACACAGAGCAATTATTTAATCAAGATATACGTGTGAGAGTGAGCAAGGTCAAGCAAAGAGGAGAAAATCAACAGAAAAAATTTATTCCGGTTCGACATTTATAGCGGTCCTCATAAGATTTACTCAGACACAAGATGAATACTTAAAAACCCTTTAAAAAAATTTTACACAAAGCTTTAACTCACAAATTTGAGATTTAAAAACTCATATCTATCTGCATTACAAAATCTAAAATAGATAGAGAGATATGACATGGTTAGTTAAGGTTTCGAAAGAGATTTTTTTAAAGATAAAATTAATTTTAGGTTAGAAAATATCTCTCTCTGTAGAATTGGTTCTTCTCTTCCGTTGGAAATTATGCAATCAAGAAAGGAGAAGGAATTTGAGTTTCTATTTTTTTTTTAATCCTACAACCTAGCTATTGAAAACCTTTATTACTTTTGTGTCGATATTCACTTTAATTCAAAATATATGTAGTCATTTAAAGTATTTATAAAAGAAATTTCTAAAAATTTCTAAATTTAAAATATTATATAAAAATTAATATCAATATTATTAATAAATATTGACTGTGAAATGACAAGAACTGTAGTGTCTACAAAATTAATAATTTTATTATGTACTCTTTTTTTTTTTTTTTTTTTTTTTTTTTTTTTTTAAGTTATTCTGCTCGTTTGAAATTCAACCATCACTATTTAGTATTTATACACGTTTTACACCCAATTAACATTACCCATTTATTTATTTTTTTTTAAGCATTGGAGAGAGGATTTAAATTTGAATTTATTACCAGGTCATATTATGTACTTATCACTAGACTATGCCTTGGTGTACTAATATTATTAGTTTTAATTTAGAAATGTTTGAATTTAATTTAAATAAAAATAAAGCATGGTTTGACATTATAATATGTTTCTATATTTTTATAATTAAAATATAAATTTTGTAATTACTTTTATATTATTTATTAAATAAATAAATAACTAATTTATTATAACATAACTATTTCTCAACTTTGTATATATCAAATTAAGTTGCATTTTGTTTGCTTTTCAGAAAAAGTGCACCTTGCCGAGGATAAAAAATCTTCACTATGGTGTTTATTCTATATATATCGTAAAAGTGAAAAGTGGGAGATTAGAGATGACAAAGCTTTATAGATGGGGCTGTGTTTGGTGACCTTCACTTGGATGGATTTTCCTCATGGGCCTTGTTTTTATTTTTTATTTTTCTTGCTCCCTGGGCTCTGGGCCTGTTGGTTCCTTTTTATTATTTGCTCCAACAAAAAAAAAAAAAAACAGTTGAAAATTGACGGCACGCTTCTTGTAATATCAGGACCATGCCAAGCGTATGTTTCTTATATACCTTTTATTTCACGAAAGCACCATATTTAATATGAACTACGTCGGCATTTGATAAAATTGAAAAATAAAGTGATATTTTGATAAGTTATTATTATTATTAAATAATATGAAATTATTATAAAATTGAAAAATAAAGTGATATTTTGATAAGTTATTATTATTATTAAATAATATGAAATTATTAAATGAAAATTTTAATTTTAATTTTTAAATATTGAATGATATTATCAAATATATTTTTATTATAAATCAATTCTTATTACAATATAAATAAATATTTGTATTTTATTTGAAATATTTATTTTTTGAAGCTTATACCAATTATATTCGGACAAGCGATTATTTTCAGTTATCCTACACCAGTTATTAAGCATAATTTAAAAATACATATTTTATAAATATTGTAATCTATTATTACTATACTGTGTAAAGAATATGTGATTGATTCTCGCATAGAAACAAACACACAAGACAATACCCAATTACTTATTCCTTAAGTTAAGACATTGAATATTATTGAGGACAAATAATATTTGTATCCTTATGTTTTCATGTAATTAATTACTTTTATCATTTTATTTTAAAAATTACATTATTTTTATCTTTATAATTTAGATTTCGTCTATTAAATTATCATTTCATCTATTATTTAAGATTTAAATCGTGAATTACTAATGAAATTACAACACTAAGCCCATATGGATATATGCATACAGGATTAAAAGGAAAAAATTATATTTTTATCTCTATATTTTATATATACGAGTATAAAAATTGAAGAGTCCAATGCATTTGAATTTTGAGTTATGGCAGTTGCCAGTTGTATTTTCTTGTGGTTATTAGCAAGCAATTCAACTGGCCGTGCACACGTTTTGATGTGCATTGTTCTCATAATCTGTCTCCTTCGCTTTCTGATTTTCTCCATCCTTTGTTTAACTTTGTGTACTGTGGATATGGGTCGTAGGCAAGATAAGCAAGATGCATTGCGGATATGGGCTTAGTTCAAGATTCTTTGACTCATTGTTTCAGCAACTAGAACAAACGAATTGTCGTTACTTAGAGCCACCCCATTTGGTAATGCTAAGCCTTTGAATAATCTTCCACTTGTGTCTGAGCTGTTTATTATCCGCATTTATATATATATTCCCTACAAGAACAAATTAAACAAATCCTACGTTGAATTTAATTAATCGAAAGGTAATTTTTGTGTGCAAAATATTTACCTTCTTTGGAAGTTACTGCTACTATCTGCAAAATAAACTGCTACAGTTCTTGTGTCAATCGACATCTATGCCATTAGTGAACCGAAAAGGGACCCCTTCAATTCTGAGACATAGACAGACAGTTGATGGTATGAATATGAATGCCATCTTTTCAGTCTTTCATTTTATATTTTATTTTCTTTTTTTTTTTTGAAAGAATATTTTATTTTCTTTTGTCAACACAAAACAGTTATACAAGAGCTCAGGTATTAAATGCATTTTCTTTTAATAATAATAATATTAATATTATAAACTTTGAACAAATTGGCATGGTTGGTTCCTCACTACTTTTTTGCATTTAAATAGTACTTTAAATAAATTAAAAAGTCAATAGTTTTTTTTTTTTGAAAAGAAAAAAGTCAATAGTTTCAAATGTGTTAAATATGGCTAAATGTCTTGTCTGCTAACTGAATTTAGCAGGAAAATAAAATTAATAATTGAATTCATTTTTTTAATATTATTGAAAAATTTAATGATATTTAATTTTGCTAGAATTTTTTTTTTTTTTTGGAAAAATCAAACTAGAATTTCACTTGGTAGCTATTCATGGCCACTGTTCGACTCCACGGTCTTTCTACAAGTTCGATTTGATTATTTTTAAATTTCTTTAATTTATTGGAGATGAGATCTGTAGTTCTTTCTGCATAACTATCCAAATAATAAAAGACACTAGACAAAATCACCATAATGGTGATAACAATAACTAAGAATTATATTTGAGGACAAAATCCGAACGTATGAGCAACAATAAATCCCAACATACAGGCAACAATAACTTAGATATATAAACATATATGAGATTTATTGAAAAAAACCAAACAAAAAAGAAAATGAATAACTACCGGTGAGAGCTTACCAGTGATCGTCCGTGGAACACGAGAAGAGAGAGTTTTTGCTGGTATTAGATATGAATCTTGTTAAAAAAGAAATATAATCATGCATTAATTATATATATATATAGAAATATAATTCATGCATTAATTATATATATAATATATATATATATAATATATATAATATTATTATATCACCTAAACAGCGTTCTGGTTTAGGTTTATTCCCCAATCAATCTATAGCTTTACTAAAAGCTTGCAATATTAATTCATTTACTATTTATTATTCTTTTTATTCTGACGGAATCAGAATTCATCCGACTTTAACATTACTTACAGATCGAACACAATAAAGATCCATTGTATTTAATATATTTAAAGAATCTTAGAACTACCGATGATTATGCCCTCCGGTTATACCCTTCACTGCCCAACAAATCTCAACAAATGGGTCTTACAACGGGTTCATATGGAATCGGCTCAGTGGGCAAAGCTAAAGCTTCATTAATATAGTAAACAATCGATACTTTATTGGGTGATAGTAACCAATACTTAAATCGTTTGGCTCTGATACCAATTCCCAACCAAGATCGACCGATTTAAGTATCAATTTAAGTTTCAAACAAGAAATGACTTATATTATCCAAATTAATATTAAACATATCAACTAAAATAGATCTATTATTTAAATCAATTAATATTTACCAATTTCTAACCAAGATCGACCGATTTAAGTATCAATTATATTTCAAACAAGAAATGATTTATATTATCCAAATTAATATTGAATATATCAACTAAAATAGATCTATTATTTAAATCAATTAATATTTCAATTTGGTATCAAGTGCAATGATAAACACCAGGAGGTTATGGTTTTTCCAGCTGATTATACCAAAGAATTTTAATTGAACATAATTGCTTTAAAGAATGAACAGTATCCGTTTTGTAATCTAAAACAGTAAATGAACAGTTATGTTTATGAACAATCAAGAACAATATTTCTGATGTGGAAGATCACCACAGCAGGTGCAACACACAGGAGCATACTTATACAAAATAGTATTTATCAATTAACTCAAACCCAATTTAATTAATAATATTTTAATTTAAGGTTCGAGGGTTCCTGCAACCTTAGCCTGGGATCCCCAGAACAGTCAGATTGTGGAGGGAGAAGAAGAAAGGAAAAGCCCGTTAAACCAGGACCCTTAGTAGTAACAATTTATAAATTTAAATAAATAACTTTATTCAAATATGAAAATCAAATTTAAACTTACAATTTAAAAGTTTACAATCCAGGACGTCGAACGTTGAATGCCTTCAAAGAACTTTTGGGGAGAGGATGAGAGGAAATGTTTTAGTATATTGTTAATACAAAGCTTATGCCTTCACAAGAGGATAGGCTCCCTTAAATAACATAGAAAAGAATACTTTACTATTCTACTTTACTCATTATGAACAGTTCTTGGTCTGCCACGAATTTTGAGCATGTTGACCTTTAACTGCTGGTATGAACAGTTGGTTGGTCTGCCACCGAATCTTTACTGTGGATGATACGTTGGCTTTTGCTGTAGAAACAGTGATTTAACTTTTACTGTTGAATGATGGTGAAATAAGGTTTCACTTGCCTTTTACTCAGATGAGGACGATGTGTCCTTCTTTTTCTTTTCTTTTTTTCTTTGCTTTATTTTTTTGCTTTAATTTTTCTTTTGCCTTATCAGCTTTGCTTTTGACTATAATGGATTCAAAAGCTTCATCATTACTATCTTCGTTGGAGGATAGTGAGAATGATGTTGATGACGAAGAGGAAGCCATATCAGCCCACTTCTGTTTGCTTGATTTAGATATTTTTTTAGATATTTACTGGGGAACAGTCTGCCTGCTTTTTACCTTGATGAGGGTTTGACTGGAGAATCAGAATTGTTGAGAGATTGCCTGAAGCATTTACTTGGGCAGAATTCTTCTAATACTCAGGTCTGGAGTTTTAAGCAGCAGCTAACCTGCTTGGCATTGCGTTTTGTGGGATTCCGAAAGTCGGTTGAATCTTTTAGTGCAAAGAGTGGTTATGCATAGGTTCAATGGAGAAACCTGTTTTAATTATCACGTATCCAGAGATTCAATTTAAGTTTTCCGTGGCTAGAGTTTCTTGAAAGATTCCCCACCATGGAAATCTTGGGTCTTTTTACCAACATAGGAATCTGTATGGCCTACGGCATACTGAGTGTCCAAATACCGTCCAAATACCATTGATATACCCAGGGCGTGAAGAAGGCCATACAATAGTACATAAGGGAAGGAATATGGGCTTCTGCAGGATTGGGTTTATAATGGGCCTTAAAATACTGATATAATGCCTGGATTTGAGGAGGGATAATTTCATTGGAAATTCCCCTAGTTTCCCACCATTTTTTAAACCAGTTAGGCACCTTACAATCAGTACGAAAGGATGTGTCAAAATAGATTATCAAGTGCAATGATAAACACCAGTTTTACTTTTGCCTTATCAGTTTTACTTTTGACTATAATAGATTCAAAAGCTTCATCATTACTATCTTCGTTGGAGGATAGTGAGAATGATGTTGCAAGGGGTTAGAAAGAGAGGGTTTAGGGCCGAGTCCTTGCGTTATGAAGAATCATGACGCGTTTTATTTGAATGGAAGAATACGAAATTACAGATTTATTTTTAGTATCAAAAGTATGTTTGATTTTTACTGAACCAGTATCAATTAAAATATTGTAATAATATTCCTGAGGTTTTGAAGATACTATGATTTAATGGATTTATATGAACACTTATAAAATTCATTTACCTCAGAATCAACATACAAATTAAGTATGATACGTGGCGTTATTATACCAATGATATGACTAATTAAATAGTCCTTTGGACCAGTAGCCCGCAATCCTGGGTTTCCAGCCTATATATCAATACTTAGACAAGTACTGTTTAGATTCTTTTCAAAAAATAGTTACTGTTTATCGTTTTAAGACAGACTAGCCGTACCATGAACGGGTCCGATCGCTTTAGGTGTAGAAGACATACCTGGCGCCTCTACCTGGGTCCTCCGCTGAAGAGGATGCCATTGACTGTAAGGCTTTAAGTACTATCGGCTCAGTGGGCAAAGCTGAAAGCTTCATTAATATATTATAAAATTAATACTTTATTGGGTGATTGTAACCAATACTCAAATCGTTAGGCTCTGATACCATAAATCACCAAGAATTTCTAATTTAGATTTATTAGCTGTAGTTAGTTTTTCATGGGTTAAGGTGATGATGAAGGTGATGATGATAATATAATTTTATCTTTTTCTTTATGCAAAATTTTCAAATATACTAAGTAAAGCTTGCCATCTAGCAAAAATTTGTTTAGAAGCCAGATTTTTTTTTTTTTTTTTTTTTTTTTGAAAAATAAAACGATTGCGGTGTAGTTATACTAACCATTTGCATTATGATTGTAAGATAATATCATAATTTATTACACTCCAATCATAATGCAAATGCATGTAATTTTTTTCTTTGACACGAGAAAGATAATTACTGCTCCGTTCTCAAATACATATTAAATTTGAGTATTTTAAGTCTCTTAATAAATTATTAAGTAAATTGGCTACATTATTCTTGAAACATAAATCAGTTTCAACTATCTTGAATGCTGTTGGATGAGGGATATAAAGATATGGAATTTCTTTGACTAAGCTTTTTATTTTTTTTACTAGTTGGGTGTGCTGGGCTGTCCATGGGCCAGTATTTTTTATCATGTAACGTTTTATCATGCCAATCATACAATTTAAGTTTGGGTAAAAATCTATAACATAGTTTAAACATCCAAGAAAACGTTTTGGGTTTTATTAGTTAATTCATCAGGGAACTTGGACCCAAAGACCATAGCACGTTCTATGGGCTGGATAATACCCTGTTCTATATAGTGACCCAAAAATATAACTTTGGTTTTAAACAAGTCCATTTTAGTTTTCTTAGTGCTAATCCATTCATTTCAATTACCATGCAAAATGTTTTTAAGTGTTTAAAATGTTCTTCTAATGTTCTACTAAAAACTAGAATATCATCAATGTATACTATACAAAATTCACTATGGGGATTAAATATATCATTCATGATCCTCTGGAATTCAGAAGGAGCATTCTTTAATCCAAAAGGCATTACATTCCATTCATATTGACCAAAAGGAACTGTGAATGCCGTTTTAATTAAAATGCTGCTTTTTAATATCTATCAATTAGGCACTGCGACATCTGGATAAATCTGCCAATAACCAGAATTTCCATTATACAAATTTACATAAAATAATTTGACCTGATTTATAATATGTTTTAAAATAAATCCTTCTTATTGGTAATGGATACCTTATCCATTTTTTAAGGCTGTATTCAGTGGTTTCATAATTAATTACTTAATCGACGGACTTCCTCTTTCTATTTTCAGCATTTTTTGATTAACATAAAAGCTGCACCAAGACCACGGAACTTCTAGATTTACTAATTTAATTTTTATGGTTGAGGGTTCCTGCAACCTTAGCCTGGGATCCCCAGAACTAAGTCAGATTGTGGAGGGAGAAGAGAAGAAAGCCTTTAACAGGGCTTTAGTAGTAACGGACTTTTCATCAAAGTCCTTTTCATAGGGTAAATCTAATAGGGTAAATCTACTATGTGTTGTTTACGTTTCCAAAATGCATTTGGGTGATCTGCACATAATTTATTTTCCATAAATGCCTTTAATTTACCAATTCTACTTTGAATATCTTTATCTTCTAGTTGCCTTTTAATCCTTTGAAGATATGTATAATTTCTCAAATGATTTAAGTCTTCTTCTTTAGACTTTATTAAAGAATTAATTTCCAAGGTTTTAATAGAATGAGCTCTTAATAAATTTAAATTTTTTCGCCTAGGTTTTTCAGTAAATTCTAACCTAGCTCTACTTCCTTTTACTTTGAATTTAATTTGAATTTAATGCAATCTTTCTTTTACTGAATTATGGTGTAATTAGGGTTAATATGGAATGGTTTTCCTAAAAGATTACCATATAATTTATCTGTTGGTGAATAGGTAGAATATTGTTTAATTCTAATCCATTATTATTTAATATTCTGCTTCATTTTACCAAAGAATTTTATTCTTAATTTAGATTATTAGCTGTTAGTCAGTTTTTCATGTGTTTTTCTGACCACAAAATCGATGTGGAATTAAATCAGATTTATACAATTTAATCTGCGCCTTGTATGCAAATTAAGAGCTATACTCATTTTTTATTATAAAATCATTGTGAAATTTGTAAATTTAATTTTACTAAATATTTTCTATGATGTTATTTCTTTGTTAAAAGGAAAGAGGAAAATTGTGGAATTTATGTCTTCATCTTTCAAATGTGGATTTATGTCTTCATCTTCATTTAACTCATTTATTTTATCATCTGGTTCATCCGAAGAGGAACTAGATATCAATTGAGTTTCTAAATGTTTTATTTTGACATCATGTATTTGTGCTTGATGTTTTAATTCTTTGACTTCATGTTTTAAGCCTGATTTTTTAATTCTTTTACTTCATGTTTTAAAATCTTAATTTCTTTATATAAATCTTTAAGTGACATATCTGTTTCTACCTTTTTATTTCTATTCAATATAGTTGTTAAATCATAAGTATTAGTTTGAATTTTAGATGTTATAGTTTTTACTTCTTTATCTTCTTCAAAACTTTTTATCAATTTTTTAAGAAGTTGACTTTTAAGATCATTATCCGTTATACCATTTACTACTTCTAAGAGTGTACTCTAATCTTTAGTTAACATATTTATTGATTTATCTGAAGAACTGGTTGTTGAACCGAGTTCATCAATTTGATGATCACTTTCTTGTACCTTAGATTCTGATGTTGTATCAGAAGTAAGATACAATTCAGAATTAAGATACAATTCATGAATTTTATTTACAACTTCGTCATCTAAATTTAATTCATGTAATTTTTTATTGAACTTACAAAATTTAGATGTATGACCTTTTTTATCACATTTAAAACATGTTAAGTCTTTATATGAGGTTTTATTAGAAGACTTATACGGTTGCTTCTTTTTAGATTTCTTATAATATTTAGGTTTTTCTTTCTGATAATATTGCTCTTTACTTGGTTTAGATCTATAATGTCTTTTATGATGTTTTTTATGATGTGAAGGTTTAGAACATTGACCACTACACTGCTGTGTCGAAGTTATGCCGTAATCAAATTGTTTACAAAAACTGCCTAATTCTTGTTTAGTCTTTTTTAATTCAAATTTTAAATTTCTTTGAAGTCTTAAGTCTTGACAAATCTGCAATCCTTCTTTTTGAATTATACTAATTAATTGACCATAAGTTAATTTATGATATGGAATCGGGTTAACATGAGTTTGTTTTATAAAATTCCTAACCCTTTCTCCTAAGAAGTAAGGTAAACCAGCTAAGAATTTTTCTTTCCAAAAAGCTTGGTTTGAGTCTTCTCGTAACATTAACCGTGTAAGAAAAGTGGTTTTATAAGCCTGAATTGGACCTAGAGGTTTACATTTTTAAAATTACTTAAAAGTTCAGCTTTTATCGTGTTATATGTGATTGGATCGCCTATAAAATGTAATGGAAAATGTTCAATTATTAAAGGTATGCAACTGCAATCTTGAATAGGTTTCACCATTTTCATCAAATAAAAGGGTTGATTCCTGGTCATTTACTTGAACTGCATTTAAAAAATATCTAATTGATCTTTTCAGTGAGATGGTAATTCCGAATCCCTTTAATTTGTCCTGTAAATCCTGCAAAATGAGGATTTCAGCAACGGCTTTATCAGGATATAGGTGGACTGGGCTTTATAAGAGCATTTGCAGCCATGGTTCATTTGTTGCAAAATTACTTAAGATTTTATTATTCAGATAATCCCATCAAATATTCAATATTCCATTCATATAATGTATTAGCATTATAATGAAATTGGGATATGTATGGAGGTTTATCAATTAATCCTAAGTCTGGGGCCCTAGAGACCATTTCTCTATGGGTTATATTTGGGTTATATTATTTACAAATTGTTGAGCACTATCTGAGTCAGGTTTACTATCTTCAGAGCTAGAAGTTTCTTCTAAAAGATTTATATTTCTGGAAGCATCAGAAGAATCCGCAAGTTGTCACGATCCTGAGGTGCGGGTAACCAATCCCCTCTCGCTTAGACCTTCGGACACCTAAGCAGCCGGATTTGCGGATTTGTTGGTATCAAAAATATTTAAATATTAATTAATATTAAATATATCAACTGAAATAGATCTATTAATTAAATCAATTAATATTTCAAAATATTTCAAGAAATGATTTATATTATCCAAATTAATATTAAATATATCAACTGAAATAGATCTATTAATTAAATCAATTAATATTTCAAAATATTTAAATTAATATTATATATTGTAATCAAAATATTATTTTCTCTTAAATTTACAAAAACATGAATATAATTCATATGGTACGGTAGCACAAAAGTTTCCCTTGCCCTTGTTTATCAAGTGCAATGATAAACACCAGGAGGTTATGTGTTTCCAGCTGATATACCAAAGAATTTTAATTTTAACAGTAATTGTTTAAAGATGAACAGTATTTGTTTTAATCTGAACAGTAAATGAACAGTATATGTTTGATGAATTTTACTTCAGAATCAACATACAAATTTACAATTTTCTGATGTGGAAGATCACACAAAGGTGCAACCACAGAGCATACTTATCAATTTACTATCAATCAACTCAACCAATTTTAATTAATAACAGTTTAATTAAGGTTGAGGGTTCCTGCAACCTTAGCCTGGGATCCCCAGAACTAAGTCAGATTGTGGAGGGAGAAGAGAAGGAAGCCTTTAACAGGGCTTGATAGTAGCAATTTATAAATTTAAAATAAATAACTTTATTTAAATATGAAATACAAATTTAAACTTACAAATTTAAAGTTTACAATCCAGACTTCGAAAGTTGAATGCTTACAAAGAACTCTTAGGAGGGAGGATGAGAGAGTTTAGAATGTTAGGGTATACAAGCTTATGCCTTCACAAGAGGATAGGCTCTCTTTAAATAACATAGAAAAGAATCTTTACTATTCTACTTTTACTATTTATGAAACCAGTGCTTGGTCTGCCACCGAAATCTTGAGCAGTGCTTGACCTTTACTAGTGGATGAATAGTGTTGTTGGCTTCTGCCCATCGAATCTTTACTTGTGGCATGATGCGTTGGCTTTTCCTGTAGAAAACCAGTGATTTTAAATTTTTTACTATTGAATGATGGTGAAATAAGAGTTTCACCTGCCTTTTTACTCAAGATTGAGGACCGATGTGTCCTTCTTTTCTTTTCTTTTTTCTTTGCTTTGCTTTTTTGTTTTAATTTTTTCTTTTATGCCTTTTCAGTCTTTTACTTTTGGACCTATAATGGATTTCAAAAATTTTCATTCATTACTTATCTTCGTTGAGAGGATAGTGGGCAATTTGATTGTGATGAGGAAGGGAAGCCATGTCAGCCCACTATCTGTTTACTTTGATTTAGATATTTTACTGGAATACTGGAACAGTCTGCCTGCTTTTTACTTGATGAATGAGGGTTTTACTGGAGAATCTGATCCTGAAGAAAGATGTTGACACATCTCTTGGCAGATTCTTCTATACTCATCTGGAGTTTTAGCAGCAGCTAACCTTGCTTGACACTGAGCTTTCTGGATGCCAAATGTAGGTTGATCCTTTAAAGTAAGAGTAGTCGCATAGGTTAATGGAGAAACTTGTGACAATTTATTACGGATCCATTGATCAATTTTAAGTTCAGTGGTAGAGTTTTTGAACGATCCCCACCATTTAATTTTGTGTCGTTTTACCAATGTAGGAATTTGATAAGTTCCTACGGCATACTGAGTGTCCAAATACCATTGATATACCCATGGCGTGAAGAAGGCCATACAATGGGGCGTGGAAAAGGCCATACAATAGTACATAAGGAAGGGAATATGCGTTCTGCAGGATTGGGTTTATACTATGGGCTTTACAAATACTGATAAATGCCTGGATTGGAGGAGGATAAATTTCAGTTGGAAATTCCGCCTAGGTTTCCCACCATTTTTTTTAGAACCAGTTAGGCACTTTAGCAGATCAGGTACGATAAGGAATGTGTCAAAAAATAGATTAACCATGAATGCGTGACAGTGGGATTTTTGAATAGCAAAAATTTTTTCCCATGGCATCACGATAATCAAAATAATTTATACAGTACTGTGGGAGCATGTTTATATTAAAACTTTAAAATTGACAAGGGGTGGGAAAGAAGGGTTTAGGCCAGTCCTTCGGGATGAAGAATCCGTTGGGATTTTTAAGTGAAAGGAATATAAAATACAGATTTATTTTTTGGAATCATTAATTATGTTAAATTTTAAAAACAGATCCAGTATCCAAGAGATATTATGATAATATTCTTGGGTTGTTTGAAAGATCAGTTATACTATGATTTAATGGATTTATATGAACACTTATAAAATTCATTTACCTCAGAATCAACATACAAATTAAGTATGATACGTGGCGTTATTATACCAATGATATGACTAATTAAATAGTCCTTTGGACCAGTAGCCCGCAATCCTGGGTTTCCAGCCTATATATCAATACTTAGACAAGTACTGTTTAGATTCTTTTCAAAAAATAGTTACTGTTTATCGTTTTAAGACAGACTAGCCGTACCATGAACGGGTCCGATCGCTTTAGGTGTAGAAGACATACCTGGCGCCTCTGTGGAAGAGGACGCTATACTTTGTAACGCCTTTAACACTTCAGGGGATTGACTAAGTTGTTATCGGCTCAGTGGGCAAAGCTGAAAGCTTCATTAATATATTATAAAATTAATACTTTATTGGGTGATTGTAACCAATACTCAAATCGTTAGGCTCTGATACCATAAATCACCAAGAATTTCTAATTTAGATTTATTAGCTGTAGTTAGTTTTTCATGGGTTAAGGTGATGATGAAGGTGATGATGATAATATAATTTTATCTTTTTCTTTATGCAAAATTTTCAAATATACTAAGTAAAGCTTGCCATCTAGCAAAAATTTGTTTAGAAGCCAGATTTTTTACATCTTTTTGTAAAACATCTTTTGCAGATTTACAATTTACCAATCAATACGAAGTAAAAAATTTTTGACTTTAATAAAATCAGATTTTGGAATTTAATTGATGGCAAATTACTATACTTAAAAATCTCCTTTTTAATAGTAGAAAATTTTATTTTGAGTTTGGTTCCAATGACCAAGACGTATACTGAAATAATCCGTTTTTCTTTACACATTAATTACTTTTTTAAAATACCGACCAGTATCCAACATCTGGAAGCACAGTTTCAACTTATCTTTGGAATTGCTGTTGGAAATGAGGATATAAAGATATGGAATTCTTTGGGACTAAAGGCTTTATCTTTTTTACTTGTAGTTGGGTATGCTGGGCATGTCCATGGGCCAGTATTTTTCTTAAAGGCCTATCATGTAATTGGTTTTATCATGCAGATTTTCAGTTTGGATAAAAATCTATAACATAGTTTAAAACATACCAAGAAAACGTTGAAGTTGGGTTTTTAATTCAGTTAAACTCATCAAGGGAACTTGGGACCCAAAATACCATAAAGGCTCGTTCTATGGGTGGATAATTACCCTGTTTCTATCTAATGACCCAAAAAACCTAACTTTAGTTTTAAATAAGATCCATTTTAGTTTTAACTCAATGCTGTAATTCCATCATTTCAATTACCATTGCAAAACTGTTTTTTAAGTGTTTAAAATGATTCCTTCTACATGTTCTACTAAAAACTAGAACATCATCAATCTATACTATACAAAATTCACTATGCGGGATTAAATATATCTATTCATGATCCTCTGAAAAACTCAGAAGGAGCATTTTTTAATCCAAAAGGGCATTTACATTCCATTCAATATTGACCGAACGGGAAACTGTAAAGTGCTGTTTCTATATCTATCATCTAGGATGAATCATGATCTGCCAATAACCCCCAGATTTCATATCAAATTTACTAAAAATATTTGCCTAGATATAATTGTTTTAATTTAAAATCCTCTTATTGGGTAATGGTATTACCTTATGCCATTTTAAGGCTGTTATTCAGTGTTTTATAATTTAACTACTAATCGAGGGACTCCTCTTTCTATTTCAGCATTTTTTATAAACATAAAAAAGCCGTGCACAAGGACCACGGAACTTCTAGAATTTTACTAATTAATTTTTTATTTTCCAAAAATCCTGAATTTCTTTTTTACAATGGGTTATGAGTTCAGGGCTCAAATATTGAATTAAGGTCGAGCTTTAGTCTGTTAATGGACTTTTTCATCAAAATCCTTTTCATTAGCAGGTAATCTACTTATGTGTTGTTTACGATTCCAAAATGCATTTGGGTGATCTGCACATAATTTATTTTTCCATAAATGCCTTTAATTTTTACCAATTCTAGTTTGAATATTTTTATTTTCTCAGTTCTTC